>JAVDPK010002656.1:19409-67210 GCA_034780415.1 Cichlasoma orientale | reverse complement strand
GCTTCTACAAACATTTGTGAAAGAATGGGTCGCTCTCAGGAGCTCAGTGAATTCCAGCGTGGTACCGTGATAGGATGGCACCTGTGCAACAAGTCCAGTTGGGAAATTTCCTCCCTACTAAATATTCCACAGTCAGCTGCTAATGGGATTATAATGAAGTGGAAACAATTGGGAATGACAGCAACGCAGCCATAAAGTGGCAGGCCAAATAAAATCACAGAGCGGGGTCAGCAGGTGGTGATGCGCATAGTGTGCAGAGGTCTCCAACTTTCTGCAGAGTCAGTCACTACAGACCTCCAAACTTCATGTGGCCTTCAGATTAGCTCAAGAAGAATATTTAGAGAGCTAAATCATCAGATGCAGTGGTGTAAAGCACGCTTCCACTGGACTCTAGAGCAGTGGAGATGTGTTCTCTGGAATGAGGAATCATGCTTCTTTTGGTTTGGTGGTATGTATCTGACTGCATTGTGCCAAGTGTAAAGTTTGGTGGAGGGGGGATTATCATATTAAACCCTATGGATTAAGAATGGGATGTCATTCAAGTTCATATGTGTGTGAAGGCAGATGAGTGAAAACTTTTGGCAATTTAGTGCATTTTGTTCAGTCTTTTCATTTCTCCCTGCTCATGGCCCATGAAGCAGCACTCCATTTTATGGGAGAGTTAATTATTTAAATGATTGGTTCTATTCACCAAGAGCTAAACAAGACAGAGGCCCTTATCCTACCCTCATGAGTGAAGTCCTAGCCTTAAGATTCAACTCATTACTATTATTACTGTATTATTGTTTTACTTAAAACATGAAAACTGTAGTATACTGCTGTGTCTACTGGAAATTTATTACCAAGTGAAAATAATTTGCCCTGATTAGAGGTTTGGAGGCTGTTCTGGAAACTTCCATTTCTCCCCTTTTCAATTTGTGCAAATCTCTTTACACAGAAGTCAGCTCTGTCTCTTCCACTGTCAAATCAAACCTCCAGGCTTCTGACTGAGAAGGGAGCTTATCTCTGATACAGGTCTCCCTTCAGCCATATTTTTTAAAAAGCATTTTCAAATTACTACATGGTGTAGCACTGGTTTACATATTCAACATCCTCTGCTAATATTTCACCATTGGCCCAATAAATGCAGCCCCAATTCCCAGAAAGTTGGGACACTGTGTAAAATTTTAAGAATATCAGAATGCAATGCATATCTTTGCATATCTTAGAAACTCAGATTCCATCCATCCATCCATCCATCCATCCATCCATCCATCCATCCATCCATCCATCCATCCATCCATCCATCCATCCATCCTTCCTTCCTTCCTTCCTTCCTTCCTTCCTTCCTTCCCCATGACCCTGAAAAGGAAACTGAGAAAATGAACCATTTTAAGAAAAATATTAGCATCATTTTGAATTTGATGGCAGCATCATGACTCTAAAAAGCCGGAACAGGGCTGTTACATCATGTTTGTACATGTTTACCACTGTGTAGTATCCCCTCGTCTTTTAACGACAGTCTGTAAATGTCTGGGACAACGGTGGAGGGTGGACAGGCAGATCAGCAGTAAGGCGACCTATAAGTTTTCACAGGGAATGAGCACACTTCAGGGAACCCAAGGAGGTCTGTGGAGAATAGAGAGACGGGGACATTAACACAGGAAATCTTGAAGAACACACAGGGAATATTTGGGAGCCTAATTACCACAAAAATTGACAACACTCTGATGAAGAGCAGTGGCTGGAGCTGATCCTTATATACTGGCAGGTTGATGAATACAGGTATCTAGGCTGAAGCGCAGGACCTGGAAACTCCACCCAATAGGTGGGGCATCGTGGGGGCTGCCTAGCACCTTCAAGAATCAACAGGTGAGTGGAAAAATGCACAAAAGCAGAGAAACCTTCTAACCAGCCCATGAACCATGACATTCAGAGAAACTCTGCCTCTCTAAGATGCTCTCTTTATACCCAGCCATGTTACAGACCTGCTGCAAGTTAGCCTAATTAGTTGAAAATATTCCCCCCAGCCTTTTCTTTTTAGTACCACTTACTTTTCTGGCCTTTTCTTACCCCTGTCAAAACTTTTTTGAGATGTGCTGCTGCCATCAAATTCAAAATGACGTCATTTTCAGTTTAAACATTTATTGTTTTCTATAAAATATGGCTTTATGAGATTTGCAAACCTTTGCTTCCTGCTTTTGTTTACATTTTACATGGTGTACCAACTTTTTTTGGAATTGATTTGTAATAAAGTAGCAAAAGTCAAAGATCTAGAGTGGTCATTTTGCTAGAATACTGGACAGCGTCATGAAAAAGATCATTTTTTAAAACAGTAGTTCATCAAATTTTAAAATGAACTGTCTATTAAAATGAGTGTTTCCATCTGAAGATGGGTACACTGCGGTCATATAGGGATGTATTTATGAAAATTTCTGCCACTCCCATCCCAATGTAGCAGCAGAAATCAAGCCTCATCAGACCAGGCAGCATTTTTTCCCCATCTTCTATTGTCCCATTTTGGTAAGCTTGTGTGAATTATAGCCTCAGTTTCCTGTTGCTAGCTGGCAGGAGTGTGGACCCAGTGTGGTTTTCTGCTGCTGTACAACAAACAGTTTCAAGGTTCCGCATGTTGTGCACTCAAAAATGCTCTTCTGCGTACTTTGGTTGTAACAGCAGTTATGTTATGTTTACGTGCCTAAATGCATCGAGTTGCTGCCATGTGATTTGTGAACAGGTGTACCTAACAAAGAAGCCAGTGAGTGTAGTTAATATAGTTAAAGAGAACCTTCAGTGAAGAATGGAGAAATGGTACAGAGTTGGTGTAAACAAGCGTATCCAAAGAAAGGAAAAAGAAAACAATAGCACCTGGTTTTTCAAATTGGTGGCAATGCAATGACGTGCTCTTCCGCTCATACACTGCATCTTGCAGACCATTGTGTTTGCAGTGACCATTTTAGAAGAATTCACTAAAACATGTTTTGTTGAAGGAAAAAAAAAGCTTTTTCAGGAGCAGACAGAGTGGTGGTAGCGCTATTAGCGAAAATTATTTTGTTGACCTGGAAACTCGACACACAAAGGCATGGCAGGATAACATGAAAACCAATCACAGAGACTGAATAAAAACCTGAGCCTTTCTGTTGCAAATAAATAAATAAAAAAAATTACTAAAATTACTTTACAGCCATTTTGTGGTTTCTGGTTATAAAGTTGCTTGCTCATTGTATTGGACCAGTTCCACGCATTTTTGTCCTTATTATTGATTTTCTAAACCCCAAAAGAAGAGATGTTTTGGCAACAGCAAGCAACATGGATGTCTCATTAGCAGCAACGATAGAGTGGGTGGTATCTCATTCACCTTGTGCATTTGTGTGTGTGATCACTGAGAAATGTAGCCCCGAAGACATGTCTCTAGCAGGAATCTGAGTACTTTGGCATCTGTTTATACATTTTTCAGCTGACAGTTGAAGTGAATAAGACTTATCATCTTCATCCAATGCAATGTTCTGCTTAGAAACCTTGGGCCGTTATGTGAGCATTTAAATAGATGCTAATTTGACATATACCTCTTATCTTAACATTTTTACAGACTGGCTCGTGGTGACAACGTGACACAAAACTTCTCAAAAACCGCTCAAAGAACACCACAAAAAAGTCCTTGACCTTGCCTCCAGCTCCAAAGTCCCAATCCAGTTGAACATTTGCAGGAGCATCCCTCTTGGAGCAAGTCCAATCCACAGAAGCCTCCAATCTGCAGCTCACAGTACCCAAAGGATCCAATGTTCCACTGACAGACACCACAGGTCACCCCCAGAAGTCCCGTGTCCTTGCTCCAGAGGGTCACAGCTGTTTTAGGGACTGTCCCAACAATAGGGCTTTAATATTTTATGATCAGTGAATACGTATTTCTCTGTTTGTGGACAGCTTTTGTCAATAATAGCATCTCAACTGTGCAAGAGACAGTCACTAAATGTTACAAGTGTGCTAAAGAAGGATCTGCGTACTCATTAGTCAGAATGGGAACATGTTGACCAGCAACATGGCCGGAATAATCCAATCAAAATTGGTCTCCAGATGAATGCTGAAAATAAATCCATATTCTCGTACAGTAGCCATTTATAATGTTTTAGTGAGCAGTTTGTCTGTGAGGTGGTATGACACTGAGGTAGCTAACATCTGAGCACATTTTATTTGTTTGGAAATTATTAGCACAGCTGGAATGTCCAGCTGCAGACTGGCAGCTGCTATCCTGAGTTGTACAATGATGTGAATGTCCACAACTTGTAATCAGAAGGAATATTTCCCATGGTTATTTTCCCTCCATGGTATGAAAACAGCATCAGTTAAACGGGATTGTATCATCTGCTCAGGTAAGCAGAGGAGAAGCTAAACAGAAGATAAACTAAACATGTTTTTACCGAATACACAAAAAAACGAAGCACAACATTGACTTCAGAGGCAAATTAGCTGAAATAAACTGATATGAAGTGCATAATGAACGGCATCTAACCTAGATGTTTGACACTTTCTCCATTATGTGACAGAGGACAGTCACTCGATTGAGTGAAAAATTGATGCAGCTATTATCTGTCGTTTAACAGCCTCTTAAATATATTTATGTAACGGACTGATACATTTACCGATTCATTGATTTGCCACAAAAATAACACCAGATAACACTGAACAGCAATATAATTAACATCTGGGTATTCAGGGAACATTTTGATCCCTCTTTTCTGTCTACAGCACCTTTGCTCTATCGCCTGCTTTGTAAACAACTCCTCAGAGCATGTTGTGATGCTGGTGCAAAACGGCTGGTTTAGCACAGTGAGACCCACAGTTGGAGCCACTGACACGCAGAGGTGGCTGCAGGGAACTCACAGATGATTCTCAGATCTGCCTGCAGTGGCTCTCTGAAGTCACCAAGGCAGAACCAGCTCCACACTATCACTGACATCAGCACCGGTACCTCATAAATAGACAGGTAGAGAGAATTGACTGTACTGTAGGTGCACTGTTTACTCATTCATCAATGCATAGATACGCATTTCCTTCCAGTGTTTCATATCCGGGCTATTTTCTCATGAAAATGTAAGGAAAATCTTTTAAAGTTAGAAATGTTATTTTTAAAATATAATCTTAACCATGCCTGGAATGGCATTATGTGCAGATGAACATGATGGGGCAATTATGGGCCTTAGGGCCCAATATTTTCTTAAGGAAGTGATACATACCAAAACAGGGCAAAAACAAGTGTGAGTGATGAGCATGAATTTGGCTGGAAAGCCCATATTAATGATTAATTAGCATGTCTTCTTGACATGTAAACAGGCAACTGCATACCAACAGGATTACATTTCAAAGGGGCCAATTTTCATCTTGTTTAATCAGTGCACAAGACAAACCAAACAATTGTTTTTGTTTCATATAGAAAGAACTTCCAAATCAACTTCTTCATTATCCCTGCGCACTTTGATCAGCTTCTGGTTTGTAAATTTCCCTGCAGAGTCATTTGGACTCCATATGTAGCTTGTTTACCACTAAATATGTTTTTCTTTTCTTTTCTTGTTTTTTTTTTTTTTTTATCAACCTACATCAGTTATTTATTTCTGTCATGTTCGTTCTGTCAACAACGCTATAGCTTTTATAATTCGCCTGGGAACTTGTTACAGCTTAACGATTCCCAAAAGGAGCCCCAGCGTGCCTCGACGAGAAGTGCGGGATATGTGCAGGAAGTGTGGTGATTGTAAATGAGGTTACAATTATTTCATCATACAAATTCCCCTTCTTTATACTTTTAGCTCGAATGATATCACTTGTTGCAATGCGAGAAGCGGATCGGCTTTCAGTCTTGCCGTGCTGCAGGCTGACTTCTTGCCCATTATAATGAGATGGGATAGCTTTAATGCACAGAATTATTATATTAATACCTTCCTAAAGATAGTAACATTTGTGTCAACCTTCAGGTCAGTCAGCACGCTGAATATGAATGATTTAGTACAGGATGTGTTGAGTCTAAGTACTCTGCTCTCTCTCTTTTTTTTACTTTCATAAAACCCATTTGTTAGAAAAGGTGCTGCAAGATTTAGAAAACATACTTGACACTATGCTGAAATTTATTGAATTTGTATACAAAGCACAATATACTGATGTCAGCTGAAAAGCATGTATTTGCATACATTCACTTGATTTCAAAAGGTGTATCACAGATATAGTACCAACGCCTCTTTCCTTTTATTTGTGCCTGTTATTTTTTTATCCTGTAGTATTTGACATATCTGACATTTATTCTTCTTTGTTATGAGCCTGTTTAATCTATACAACCTACTTACAGTGCGCTTGTGCTCAGAGCCGTTGTGTGATCGCTTGACACCAAAGCAAATAAAAAAAGGATGAGTAAAACGGTTCTTGGAATATATTTTTCTGATATCAAAGGCGCGGCAGGGTTCAGGGTTTAAAAGTGAAGATGTTTTGGGTGTTGGCAGGGCGCACAAACATATCAAATGTCCTTGAAGCGGGACGAGAGACACAGTAGGAGGTGTGTCATACCTATCTTTGACGTTAAGGATTTGCAGTCGTGTCGCCTGCTCAGACAATGTCAGGCATGTTCTGTGTTTTATTCTTCCTATGGATTTGCGTTTTTGAATTTAAAACAGTGCATTTGACAGCGTGCGTCTTATGGGGGGGGGGGGGTAAAATAGGTACATTGTTTTCATTTTAGTAATCTTTCCTCTGCACATGGTTGCTGTGTGAATGCCATCCAAGATATGGGAGTAGGCATGTATACGCACAAAGAGAAAATGTGAAGGTAGATGAATCCTATATGCATGCACGTGTCAAGGAGTGGCTGGTAATTACCTGTTCACGAGTAGCTGAACATGGCCACTTTCTGTTTGGCTCTTGGCTCATTATGTTTGAACCAACTCCCACTCCTTTTGGATGGCAACTTTTTAATGACATGCATTACATCCTCTCTAACCAATTTAACATTGTCTACCTTCAGCACCTGCTCACTGTGATTCCACTTTAATAGACATGACTTGAATCTATATATTTTTTTCGCAGTTTGTTTAAAATAGAATTATGAAATGAAAATCATATTGCCACTAGGAAATAGCCACATGCCCAGACTCTAAACTCACACTGATTAATGCTATTACCCTTTTTTCAAAGGCAGAAAACTGAAAGATACATATAACACATGAAAGAAGCTTTGGGGTTAGTCACTAAGTGTGTGCGGAAGAAAAAAGAGATTGAACTAAAGTGAATTCATTTTGTTCCTCTCATCCCCTGGAAAAAAAAAAACATCTAGGGAGCAATCTGAAAATATCTGGGGCACTGGAAGGGGCACAGAGATCCACAAGATGACAAGCTTGAAAGGGATGGTAACCATCCCACTCACCACAGCATTTATTGCATGAGCTAATTTGCAGTGCTTAACCTTTGATTGGTCTTTAAAGACACAAAGATGAGCAACACACACACAGCACAAGAAGTAGACTCTGCACAGTGAATACATTCAACACAAAACTCAAAATAAAGTCGGTGGAAGGAGCAGTAGATTATTCATGACAGTATGTAAAAGCTGTTTCCATTTAAGTTTAAAATGACCTCATTCATTGTCTAGTTTGAGTTCTGCAAGGATCAAAGTCCACGTGCCGCTCGCCTGAATAGAAAAAGCTTTTTTTTTTTTTTTTTACATATTGGCACCTTACACTTCCTGACTCCCGGGAGCCCGCTTGCGTAAGCATCTGACAATCTGTTTAAGATGAGCAAATTTAACAAATTGTTTTTCCAGTGAACACGGCGACGGCGCGATCTCGTCGGCTTCCCATCATAAAATTTACTCGCTCGATTAATCCTTCGTGAAATTGTGCTCCTGTATGTGGGATCGCAAACAAAAATCTATCAATATCAGAGCTGATTTTTGAATTTCGATTCATAAATAGATCTCCGACCCGCACTCAGCCGCTGCCGCGAACACGAATTGACACACAATATTCACTACGACATGAATATTTTGTATGAATATTGTAATGACTTTAACAACTCGGTGATATTCTGTCTTCCTGTTGCCTCTCAGCAGTCGTGAAATTTGTTTTCATTTTCATATGGTAATGACAATCATCTCTACTTAGCAGCTAAACTGACTGGAAATGACTACCCTTACTTCCTAATCCAGATCCGCGGTCAACCCCATGATGGAGTTTTATGAGTCCCGTGTTTTCCTTCATGCTATTAAAACCGGGGTATTGATCTACATTTTCATTGTACCATTTTTTCCCCCTGAAATCATAATTACAAAACTTATTATGTTTGTAAAGTGTTCAACCGAGACACAGTTTTGGAACTTTGACCTTGTAAACTCGACACACCTCGGCATTAGGAAGAAACCCATGAGGGCGATATACAGGATGTGCACATTTCATTGCTGGTGTGTTGAGAGCGAAACGCTGACTAGAGTTACAAAATAGGCTCTCCATTAGGCTCTGTAATCTGTGGGCGAACCATTATCTGGCACTGCATAATGTCGAATTTAAAGTACTTAGATGTTCTATTGCAATTTTCCTGTCATGAAAGACGGCACATTACATCACATTACATAAAGACAATACTGACTTCAAAACTGCGCAGTGGACTTGAATCACATTTTTGGAACGCCCCTCGCTTTCTTGTTGAGTCAGATGAGAAGGCTGACTTCTCATCTGAAGGCATTAAAAAGAAATATATTTAGAAGCTTAGCTTAGACTAGACTGGAAGTGTGAGAAAAAACACACAGCTGGACTCTGTCCAAAGATAAGAGTTAATATAATCATCTTTAAAGCTCATAAACACATTACAGTTAAGTCCATAAGCTTTTGGACAATGATCATTTAGGTTTGCCTCTGTCTCTGTAAAAAGTTTAGGAACTACAACTATTTTTATACACAGTCCCCCATTTTTTAGTAAATAATTAGCCTGTTCTCTTATTATTCCATGACAAATTAAGCAGATAAAAGATATAAAATTGATTCCAAGAGTTGAACTTGTTCTTGGCAGCTTTCACTCTAACTCTAAATATGAGGTCCAGAGAGATGTTGATTGAAGTGAAGGAGGTCTTCATTAGGCTGAAATCTCCAAATAAACCCATCAGAAAGATAGCAAAAACTTCAGGAGTTGCCAAATCAACAGTCTGGGACAATCTTTAAAAGAAGGAATGCACTGGCCAGTTCAGCAGCACCAAAAGGCCCGGAGGACCTTAGAAGACAAGTAGATGACACCAAATTTCCTTTCCATTCCATTTTACAGCAAGGTGCAAACCTCTGATTACACTCAGGAACAGGAAGGCCAAGTTAGACTTTGCCTGAAAGCATCTAAAATGACCTTCACAGGTCTGGAAAAAATGATTTATACAGATGAACTCAAGATGGTGGGAAGAGAAAAGTATGGAGAAGAAAAGTAACAGTTCATGATCTGATCAATACAACATGAAACACGGAGGAGGCAATGTTATGGCATGGGCATGTATGGCTGGCAGTGGAACCAGGTGACTAGTGTTTATTGATGATAGAAGTAGCACGAGGAACTGTGACGTGTACAGGACTATACTCCCTGCTCAGATTCAGCCAAATGCTGTAAAACTGATCAAACAGTGTTTCACAGTGCAAATGGATAATGACCCAAAGCATACTGCAAAAAAAAAAAAAAGCCCAAGGGTTTCTCAAGGCAAAGAAATTGGATATTCTTCAGCAACCAAGTCAGTCACTTGATCTCAACTCAACAGTGTGTGCTTTTCAGTTGCTGAAGACAAAACTGAGAGAGACCCACAAATAAGCAACAGCTGCAGGTGGCTGCACGGCATCCCGGGGGAGGAAACACAGCATTTTGTGATGCCCATGTGTCCTAGGCTTCAGGCAGTCATCGACTGCAAAGGATTTTCATCGAAGTATTAAGAACAGCCCTTATGTTAAAAGTAATGTTGTCCAATTACTTCTCTTCCTCTAAACATGGGGGACGGCGTATAAAAATTGCTGTAATTCCTAAACAGGCAATGCATTGCTTTTGTTAAACCTCTTGAATTAAAGCAGGCCAGCACTTCACTGTGGTGGTGTAGAGAGTCAAAATGACCAATAATCTATGGACCTGACTGGAAATGTTTATTTTGTTTAGACAAAAGCTGATCGGGAAAAAACAAACTACAAGCAGAGCTAGCATTTAAATGTAGATAGGTGAGCGTAAGGGCGGCTGGCTCTCTTTGTAAAGAGTCAGGTTAGATGAGCTAAGCTAATCACCCATTGGCTGACACTTTATATTTAGTGCTTACATATAAGAGTGGTGGGACAGTTTTGCCAATAAACAAGAAATTAATGTACCAACACATTATCTGTTGGTACCAATGGAAAATGTGTATGATAAAGGGCTAAAGTGATGGCATGAAACTATACTGAGTTACTGAAGCATTTCTTTCATCAGTCTTAAGTGTACTCCTGGGGGCCATGATTCCCTATTCAAAAACAAACTGTTATCCACTACAGCACTTGTAATGTTCAGTCTGGATTGGGGGATGTGGTGAATGGTTCTGGTTAAGGGAGCGAAGACCTTTGATATTAGATAAAAATTTATTTTTATTGCTTTTCAGAAAGAAAAAAAAATAATCAATTGCACACATTCTTTCTTCCACGGCTGCAGGATTTATAATTTTTGCTTGTTTCACGGTCGCTTTTAGAGATCACATGAAACTCAAAGGAAATGAAATTCACAAATCAAACCATTTTTTATCATTTTATTGTGTTCCCCAATATGTTGCACAACCATTTCCAAATATCTGCGCCCTCTCAGCATTGATTAGCTCTTTCATTTCCATTGTGCTTTGTTGTACAATATTACACTTTTGTACGATAGTGTCCACTAAAAAAATGTGATATATTTTTGCGAGATTGACCTTTCATGTATACTTTATTGCATTATGGTTTCTATGCTAAGACCTTATACACTCAAGTATTGTTAAAATTATTACAAGTAGACGTGTGACTGGGACACTTGCATGAACAACAAGTTTGATCAGATCAGAGTGGGCACTCATAAAAAAACGACAATGTAAGTCTTAAATAATTTTTTTGCTTCACAAGTCCTGCACAGGGTTCCTGCATTATTTAAAAAATAAAATAAAATCAAAACCAATACTTTTCAAGACCCCAATAAATGTAGTGTCATATTCAGGCTGTTATAAACAAGCCGTATCTTGTAGCTAGGTACACAATAATGCAGAAGTACAATAATCCTTACAGTGTGATGTGATGTTTTTATTTGCCACAAATGACAATTTTTTATACCCTGTTATAAGTAAAATACAAGATTTGTGAAGCCATACATACACAAAGATCCTTTGTTATGTTTTAGTAATCAGGAACCTGACAGTGCGATCACCCGTGACCCCAAGACAACCGATGTTTGCCCATTTGATAGAGGCACAGAACGGCAGAAATATTGAGAAACCACAAAAACGGAGAGGCAGTCACTGTAATAATCCTGAAAACAGGTTGTGTGATGTTGAAGCCTGACCCGAACTCCACTGAGGCCAAGAGGACTAATTGTTAATTAAGCAATGGTGATGAAAAAGAGCTCAAGTGTAAATGAATGTGTCAGTCTGAAGGAGCACTCAGACACACCTTTTAGCCCCACAAAGGAAAATCAGCATTATTTTAAACTTGACAGTGCACTCCAGCAGTTCAGAATGGCTGCTTATTATTCATGGTGAAATTGAAGTTCGGATGTTGTTGCTAAAAAAAAAAAAAAAAAAAAAAAAAAAATGAGAGAATAAAAACAAGAAGGAGAAGGAAGATTGGGTATAAATCATGGGAGGCAGAGGAGAAGTCTCAGGCTTTTGGCTGTAGTGTGTTTGTGTGTGTGTGTGTGTGTGTGTGTGTGTGTGTGTGTGTCTACCGTGGTGGTAAAATGAATTGCACCTTGGGGCAAAAGAGGAAAAATCTAAAAAGACTTTTTTGAAGTTGAACACAAAATGACTGCAACTCCTTTCCTTAACAAAATCATCCCAGACTTTTCTGATGTTCAGCTATCAATGATGTAATCCTCGTCATCTATAGTATCTATGCTTTGCCTGCTCCACTTGCCTCGGGGCAGGACTGAGGCAGGTTTAAGGCGATGTCTCTGAGACTGTCTCTCTCCTCCCTGATCTCCTGTATGTCCTGTTCAATGAGGGACAGGCGACTCTGCTGTTCTTCAGCAGCCAATTGCAGCTTCTGGATCTTTAAACCTAGTGTTGGGCTCTCCACGCTCCCACGAAGCATGCTCAGGCGGCGTGCTGTCTCGTTCAAGATCCCGTTAAATCGCTCCAGTGGCACATTCCCATCTGGACAGAGGACAGAGGGAGAAGAAACTACATACAGACTTGAAAAGACCTGTTTTTTTAGGCTGTGGTTTATTAATGGCTGCCCTACTTCAGTTATTCAAACAGCATATAAGCCAGCATGATGACCTAATTGAAGTGATTTGATTATTATTCTCTCAAGCATGGTAGACTTGACCACAAAGTGTTAAATCCTCATCTTTCTAATGAATTACAGGAAATGATTTGACCAAAGAGGACACACAGTACATCAGGTATATATGTCAGATTTAAAGAAAATGCTGCTTGGCCTTTTGAACAGCACTTGTACTTGTTTAACAGTCTGATAAATATTTCCATGTTAAATGAAGCATTAAAAAGCACAGAGCTCTTTAGTGGGCTGATATTTAAATGTATAATGAAGATTCATGGGTTTTATAGACACAGAAGAGCAAAACGTAGTGACTTACCAATCTTGCTTATTAGCTCAGTTAGTGTAACAGAATAGGCCTCTAGCTGGAGCTTGGCTGCTTCCATATCTTTTTTTACGCTGGCCACAGACACCCCAGGCTGGGAATTACAAGGCACACTCTAGAAACAGTCTTTTAAGCTTCAAGCAGGAAGAACAGATCGATATGCATAGATTTTGTTCTTCAAATATATGTATGGTTGTGTTAAGTACCTCTGAGGTAATCTGGGTGTTAACTGTATCAGTCAGCAACTCCTGGACTGATAGCTGCTCTAAGGCAGAGTCTATATTGGAGCTAAGGTGAGCAGATGCAGTCCTGGTATGCTTGGCCTGGGTCAGAATGGCTTTGGATTCCTGCACGCAAAAAGGAGGGAAGGGTAGAAGGTAAATGACAACTAGAACTATTCTGGATATTTATGGAACATGACTAAGAGATCTATGGATCTGTACCTAAGCATAGCATAGTGAGTGCTACCTTAATGTTTGCGAATTTTTCTTTTGTGTGTTAGCATGCTAACGATTGCCTAATCAGCATTAAAGTACTGTTGTGGCAGCCCTATTTCCACAGAGAGCATCATCATCAAATCCTGCCTTTTTTGTCAAAGCTGTTGCCTTCTCTGAATACACTATACTGCCAAAGGTATTGTGTGCAGTCATGTTGGAACAGGAAGGGGCCATCCCTAAACTGTTCCCACAAAGTTGGGGGCATGAAATTGTCCAAAATGTCTTGGTATGCTGAAGCATTAAGAGTTCCTTTCACTGGAACTAAGGGGCCGAGCCCAGCTCCTGAAAAATCACTCCAGAGAACATCTGGTCTAAAGTCCAGTGGTGGCGTGCTTTACACCACTGCATCCAACGCTTTGCATTGTGCTCGCTGATGTAAGGCTTGGATGCAGCTTGTCAGCCATGGAAACCCATTCCATGAAGTTCTCTATGCACCGTTCTTGAGCTCATCTGAAGGCTGCATGAAGTTTGGAGGTATGTAGCGATTGAGTCTGCAGAAAATTGGTGACCTCTGAGCACTATGCGCCTCAGCATTCAGTTTCTCTACTCTGTGATTTTACGTGGCCTACCACTTCATGGCTGAGTCGGTGCCATTCCCAATCACATCCACATTGTTATTATACAGTACCAAACACTGTGGAATATTTAGTAGTGAGGAAAGTTCACGACTGGACTTGTTGCACAGGTGGCATCCTATCACGGTATCACGCTGGAATTCACCTCTTCCTCCAAAATACCAATCATCTGCAACTGATGCATTACCACAATTCAGGTTCACAACAGTTGCGTAGTGGCAGATATAGTCATTCGAGCTGTACGTAAGACTGTATGCTTATTATGTGAATTAGCATAATATTGGGTCAATAATTGGAATGAGCCAGAGATGCGGATGGTGTTAACAGTCTGGATTGAGCTGCACATGCACAGAAAAGTACAACCGGCATAGAAAACCCAACTTTTAAAAGTTTTTTTTTTTCATATTTGACTTGTGATATTATACATGCTGTTTTTATGCCTCAGTGAATATCGAATTTAAAGCTATGGTTCTCTCTATTAGTTCAAACAGAGAGTCTTTTTAACCTGAAATAACTGCCCGGAGTCCTTACCAAGGTTGCTTCTAGAAGGCCATTGGCTGAGACTGATTGAAACATTATTAATTGTGACAGCATCTGATCAGAAGCTATAGTTTCTCAGAAATTTGTAATGTGACAGAAGACCAATGTTAATACAATTCATCTTTTAAGCCACTTTCCCTATATTTCCCTATATTATTATTTATTCATTTACTTATTTATATGTGTGAAAGGAATGTTATTTTACCTCTCTCTTTTGTTCTATCTATAATGTAAAAAACAAAAACACAACAGTTGATTTACTGTGAAATTATAGCCAATTCCACAAATCAGCACTTCCCCAATTAACATGCATTATTTAAAACTACACTTGTCCATTTTTATAGCTAAAAAAACCCCAAAACAAACCTTTGCCAGATCATGCGCTTTTTGTTCGACATTCTTTGCAGTGCTGCTTGAGATGCTGGAGTTTTCCAGAGCCGGTTTAAGCATCTTCTCAATCTGTGAGATTCTCTTCCTCACATCAGGTAGGACCTTTTCCTCCAAGGGTCTTTCCTTCTTCATCGCAGCCTTGGTCTGTGCCTGTTGACGGGGCCACTGTGTAACCATGCCTGAAGTGCACGCATGCATGAAGTTATTAGGATTAAGACATAATCAAGTTTGTATTAGATTTTTATATTTGACCAAAATGGGTTACTGTGTACTGGGTGAATTTTATTTATTTTCTCCACTCTGTTTTCTGTAGCAGACAAAATAACCTAAGACTCTCTTCATGTTTCATAAATGTCAATATTTAATTAATGAAGTTTACGCTAGAACAACTTTCAAAACATTCCAGTTCTTTCCATTTTTCCACAGAAGCCGCTATTGTGCTCACTACGTGACAAATGGGTCAAAACATTACAACAGTGATGACATATCTATTATAGTAATACTTGAGTCTCTAGGTCGTATGATTTTTTTTTCATCTCAGCGCTTGACATTTCAATTTAAGTAGAATAATTTAGCTGTACATTCAACAAAAACAATAATGTACGACAAAAAGATGGAGGCTCACGTTCTAGTTGTCTGTGAAGGGAGATTGCTTCAGATTCCACCTCTTTGCCTGTCACAACTGATGACAAAGCCACAGCCTTTGCTCCTTGAGCTTGAGTTTGCAGCTTCAGTAAGAGAGAAGTGGGATAAAGCAAGAAAGCAATGGGGTCAAATTCAGCTTATTTAAGGCATGCAATGATGCTTCTGCAAAGCAGTAAACTGGCGGGGGTGATGGTATGTGGCCAGCTGGGACAATATATAGAGCCTACAGAATTGTCTACTTGTACTACAGATTAAAATTTTTAAACTTTAGCTTAAGTTCATTTCTACAGTTTCTCATTAACTTTCTGTACTACTACTACTACTACTACTAATAATAATAACAACAACATTTCCATTCACAGAGCTATGTTGTTAACATGGCTAATAACCACTCACAAATAAAACATTAAAAAAGAAAATCCATACAAGCAAACATTCATTGTAGTTACCGTGCTGATGTTCTTCACCAGTTCCATGCTGCTGTTAGCCGTCTGTAATAAAGGCTCCACCACTTCTGTGACCCTCGTAATGCGATCGTCTTGACTCTGAACTTGCTCATCCACTTCTTTTGTCTGTTTCACCAGGGTCTCACCCCACTAAACAAGAAATGGGACACCAAGAAGTAACTGTTCTATTAGAACAAGGCTTTTTTTAAAAATTTGCTTTCTCTGCTTCTGTAAAACCCTCCCATGACCACGTACACAAAGGACACCTTAGCATATTTCTGGGTCATTTAACAGTGTATTTTGCCCAGACAGGCTGCTGTGGTAATGACCCCCCTTCTTGGAACAACGTGTACCCTGTGAGCAGCAGACACTGCCTTCTCTCCTGTGCACCAGTGTCTCTTTTTGCTTGAAAAAATATTAAATCAAGAAATAAAAATGAAGTGACATTAACTTCCCATTCTCTGTATCTCTATCTCTGTATGAGCCAAGTTAAATAAACCAGAGAAGTGCAGCACCCACACTACTTAGAATGACATGATTGATTTATTGGTTTAAAATGCAACCTAATAAGGTTCACAGTCCACTGGTCCATTGCAGGTGATGTGTAAACTGACCTTCGTTGTAAAGTTGGTTAGATGTTTGATTTGGTTGAACTGAGTGTGATCAGCCTCCGGATAGGGGCTGGCATCTGTCAGAGCCAGCTGATGTAAGGATGATGTGATGTTACCCAAGGCAAGCTTTAAACCAGCAGCTTCTTCCTCCAGGGCCATCTGTTCAGCTATAGTATCGTTCAGCTGCGCCGTCAGGTTCTCCTTCTGCTGCTGCATCTGTGTGATTCTAAAATGAAAGAAGTACAGTAAGACAGCAGGGACAATTTATCAGAATATATAGCCTCTCCCTGAAGGGGGGGAAACATATAGAAAAGTTAAAAAAGAAAAGAAAAAAAGAAGTAAAAATAGACTATTTTTGGGCCTTTTTGGGTGGAGTTTTGCTTCTGTGCTGCAGCCTGGTGCACCTGTGGGTCATTAAGCATCATCAAGGACCTGTATTTGAGGACCAGTGGAAACCCTCACTCTCTCCCCTCTCAGGTAACTACCTGCCTGCCCTCCGAAGAGTCTGGCAACCCCCTGATACACACCAGCATCTAAGCCACCTGTCTCCTCCTTGTGTGGATTCAGCATCTAACCAAACTCAGTCTGTAACCAGAGCTCTCTACCTCCACTTCCAGACGACTCACCTTCTCCTTTTAGGTTATGCCCCTGGGAAAACGTTTTTGTTCTGACCCCTGTTCGAGTGTTCTAGGCATTAGTCGTGATTCTAGTTTGTAAATTCTTGCCTGAGTTGTGAATAAAAGGTTTCTTAACCTAGTGGCTGCTCGCTCTGTGTCTGCGCTTGGGTCCTTGCTGAGTATGGCACCCGCCTCACAACATGCATCATGCGCTAGTGCTAACTTCTGGCTTCACATCGGATTTCAACCTCTCCTTAACCCACTGCACCACACAGTCTCCCTTTCTTCTTTCTCCTCCTGTAGCTCAAAGCTTCACATCATGGACTAGATTTTCTAAAGCCTGAAAAAAACACCCCAGATGAAGCGCAGGAGTTCCCTCTCAGACCAGCCATAAAGCAACATGAATTGATATTGATATCAAAACAAAAACATGACTTACTGATTAACTCAAAAAAAAAAAAAATGCCGCCTGTTGTAGCTTTAATGCAAAATATACTGGATTTATTTGTGTTAATATTGTGAGACATTATACTGCAGGATCAATACTGCACATCATATTACACTTTCAAGGTTAAATGTCAAAATGAGTATGCCATACTGAATGCAACATCAGTCTCAGAACAAGTGAAAAAAAAGCTTTTTAATTAAAAAAAATATATATATATATATATAATTTTTAATCCTGTGGAAATTAAAGCGCACATAGTTCTGCTACATGACAAATTTTGAAAGCATGTTTTGGTACAATACTGCAGCGCTGGGATATATCATTATACTATTTTTTGAGCTTTCAACGTGGTTACTGCAGAGAGGACCTAAACCTTAAAAACAGAACAGATGAGCTCATGCATCTTTTACTTAAACATTGTGACAGTTCATACTTTATAAAAAGGCTCCCAGGTGCCACTTTAGCTCACCTGGTTGAGCAGGTGAACTCTATGCCAAAAGGCATATGGTTCACCACATAGTAGAAGTGTTAGTAAGTGTTAAAGAGTTTCCTTGTGATTAGATAGGCTAACAGAGGGACTCACAAGAGGAGCTTCACTTGTAAGAATGTACAGGATGCACCTACAGAGCTCCTCTTTTCTAAGTTTAGCAGAAAGACTACCCACACAACAACCAGATGTCTCTCCCCCTCCCTCAGCCTTCTCAGAAACCACCCTTCGTCCTGTGGAGCCCATGGTTTCCCTCAGCAATCAGCAGTAAAAGGTACATATGGCTGAGAGAGAGTAAATGGCAGGTGACATCTGTTAAAGAAGTGTGTTTGACTTTCTGACTTACACTCTTTTATTGACCAGTGTGCAGTTTTTTGCTGTTCTTGTTATGACTTAGTCACACTAGACTTAAAATAGGATGGCAGCCTCGTGACTATGAGCAATCGGTGGTTTCCTGGTGATTGCACTGAATTATTTTTTTTTGCTTTCAGCGACCGACTGCAAGGGTGGTTGTGACGACTGATCACCCAGAAGCTGAGCACACAGCATGACCTCTACCAGGTTGCCTGGTAGAAGACAATCTGTCTCCAAACTGATTGCAATCACTCTCAGACAGACTGGGAAACATTTGCAAATAATCACTGTCTAATTTATAAAAAGTTCATTGCAGTAATTTTGGTTGTGAGTCAGTCTCCAACCTCTGTTTACCCTAATGTGACTGTAGTGTTAGAAATGGTTAGAGATTGGTTGGCTGTCTCTGTAAAACTGTTAATAAAATGCTTCCACCTCCCCTCCATAGTTACTGTTAATTCCCCACAACCTCTAGAATTTCTGGGAAACATAAAAAACAGAGCTTGTATAGTTAACTTGCCTTCTCTCCCTTGTAAGCACTGCCACATGTGATATCTTGAGAGTGACATGAACACACGATTTAACTGTTTTGTACTAATGCACGGTGTTATCAGAACAGCTTTCAGACTGGCTTTATAGCAGAATGGTGTGTGTGTGTAGCTACACTTTTATTCTCCTCAGTCGAGCCTTCTAGTGTGTGTGTGTGTGTGTGTGTGTATTTAAGACATCTGAGTCTCCTGAAGTTCTTCATGAAAGAATAAACCTGGTCTCATAAGATATCCCCAACAACAAATACACTTTTACTGCTGTAATTGGTCACTACATTAAATACAGTGAGGCTCAAAGAGCCCCAACCTAATGCACAAATTTAATTTTGTCCCTTTTGTCTAATCTCTTTTTACCCTCCATGATTAATTTCATACTTTTATATCTTCATTCAAAGATCCTCAAAGGCATGTTTTAAACCTATAGAGAGGCTTCCTTCATCAGCCCGAGAAAACGGCCTTCCAGTGTGAAACTATGCAAATACATCACTCTGTGTTGTCAGAAAGAAAAAAAGAGAGAAAAGACTGGAGAACAAAAACTGCAACAGTAACAGTAGCAGCTTTTATTCAGAAATCTGAAACATGACTGGGGTCTCAACTAGACGCTACATGTCTGCACAGGTTTCAAGAGGCAGAACGCTCTGGTTTAAACTTTCAACAGTAACCTAGCACCCACCATAAATCTTGTTTTTACTGATCTTCAGTGATTTAACTTTTCACCTCACAGCGAGGGTGTACAAGAGTGCCCTGAGACCCAGTGACATCACTGCTGGATGCTACTGACTGTGGTCAGAGGAGACACGGCCTTAAAAACCAGAGGGGGCGGCTGAACCACTGCTGTTCAGTTTGGTGTTAAATTATTCTTCAATAAGACATATTTCATCAGCTTACCAAAGGCTTTTATATAAAATCTTAATCAGAAAAGTAATATTAGCTGTAAAATACATGTAGTTAGGTAAAAAAAGTATACACTTTCCCACTAAAATGTAGTAGATTAGTAGTATAAAGGTAATTAAAGTTCTTCAAAGCTGTGCTGAACAAATCCTACCGCTCTTTGCTGCTACTGATGACAAACATTGAGGTGAATTGTTTGTAACAGTTTCTGATGAGAACAGTTTCAGTACTGCTGAGTACCAGTAATGCAGACCTTTTGTAAGAGACAGGTTGAATACCTTTGTCATTTTCTGATTGGATAGCTCCCTGCCTATAAAATGCCTCTGATCTGCTTAAGTGCCACCACATGGGGAAATATGTGTGGGAAATGCAATTTTATGCTGCCCATCTGTGTGTAAACTGCTCACTTTGCATCCTATAAAGCGACACACACTCACGCACACACACACACACACACACACACACACACACGCTACAGCGGTGCTCCGAAGATGAACACAGCTCTTCTGAATCAAGCTGACTACTGGTAGAAGGGAGTAATCAATTTGGAGCTCCTCACTTCTTGCTCTCATCATGGCCACCGGAGGGCTTTTTGCATCATTCTGTCTAGCATCCAGGATAATCCTCAGAGCAATCACACGCTAGGAGATGCAGCAAGCGTGTGGCAAATCCAAGAAAGCAATAGGCTTACAGTAGAGAGAAGCTGTCTCCCTGTGGCTAAATGTCTTACTCCTTAACTCTAGTGTACTTTAAGAGGCAGCAGCAAAGAAGAGGACCTTGAGCTATAATACAGTGATACTGTAGGTGTACTTTTGTCATATATATATATATATATATATATATATATATATATACACACACACTGCAAAAGCACAATAATCCAGGGAGTCATACAGCTTGTTGGGATTTTGAAATAAAGAATGCTTTATATGAATATGTGAATTCACGTAAAGCATTCTTTCTGCTTGTGCTTGTCTGCATGGGCATATGTTTGTCTTTGTGCTCACTGCTCCGTTAGGTTCCTGATGTACTCCTCCGTGGAATTGTCCTGCAGTAAATCCATCAGGAGGCTGTAAGTCTGCTTTGAGGCTCTTACTGCCCTGCTGGCTGCAGCCTCGACGTGGTCCGCTGTTTCTCTGTGACTAACAGAAGGAGAGAAAATAAAAAGGGGAGATAATGTAAAAGAGGGATAAAATGAGCAACATAGAATAGCAGAGCATCGCAACGGCTGCAGGGAAAGAGAAAATGGATTTCAGCATTGATAACTGCCTATCAGTGGATTTCCACTCCAGATGTTTTTAACCAGAACAAAGCTGCGCGTGCTCTGAAGGTCTGAGAGCATCGATTAACAGTAACCTAACCACAATGCATGAGACAAGCTAAAAGCCAGGAGTAATGAAGTTCCATAAATTACCATTGTGGTCTTTTGCTTTTAACTGACAACTAAAGTCCATTGACCTAACTTACCTTTTCATTAGCACCTGTGAGTCATTGACCATAATGTTCCATTTGTTGGGTCGTGACACGGCCTCAAAAGGAATGAGCTGTGAAAAAGACAGCGAGAGAAAGCAACATACTGAGCAGACCTTAGAAATGAAAAGCTATGGTTCTGGTCTCGATAGGCTTTAAACTGTTTGGACATGTTTAATTAAATCGTATGAGGTCACATAATTAGACAATTTTTCACACTTCAGTTACTATTTTTTTGTGTGCGTGTGTGTGTTTTAGGTACTGTGCTGTTTGCAGTCAGAGGATTTTTAATTAGTGTGAAATCTGTGTGCATGTTTCTTGGAGTTATTAAGAAATATGCATAAGTGTGCAAAAGTCTTGAGCCACCCCTCATTTCTTTATATTTTGCTCAGAAATGGGTAATAGTTGCTGTGATGTGTTGAAACATGCAGACATACATGTTCAGTTCTAATGAGCTTTAAAGGCAGTATTTGGGACGACCGCCTTTATTCTTCAACAAAGCCTGAACTTTGGGGACTTTTGCTTTTGCACAGTACTGTCGTTAAAAAATGTGCAGTAAACAACAGAAATGAACCCCTGTGAAATATCACTTAAATGCCCAAGAATCGAAATCATATATCACCTGTCAATAACCACATTATTATTAAACTGACAACTATTCTCATATGAACAATCAAAAATAAACACTGCTGTGTACAGTGCTGTGAAAAATTATTTGCCCCCCCCACCTGTTTTCTTAGTCTTTTGCAATATTTGCCACACTTGCATATTTCAGATCATCAAACTAATTTTAATATTAGACCAAGATAAAAAGAGTAAACACAAAATACACTTTTTAAACGATGATTCTATTCATTAAACCTACCTGGCGTATGTGAAAACACGGTTTTGCCTGGTTGGCAGCAAGACCTGCAGTCAAGCATTTGCGAAAACTGGCAATGAGTCTTCTACATCACTGTGGAGGAATTTTGGCCCACTCCTCTTTGCAGAATTGTTTTAATTCAGCCACACTGGAGATTTTTCAAGCGTGAATGGCCTGTTTAAGGTCATGCCAAAGCATCTCAATCAGATTTAAGTCTAGCTGACTAGGCCACTTCAAACCCCCCTCTTTTTTTGAGACAAGAATTTGCTAACATCTTTCAGATCATTGCCCTGCTGCATAACCCAAATGCTCTTGAGTCTCAGGACATGAACCGATGGCTGGACATTCTCCTTCAGGATTTTCTGGTAGAGCAGAATTCATTCACAGCAAGTCGTCCTGAAGCAGCTAAGCAGCCCCAGACCATCACATGTCCACCACCATGTGTGACTGTTGGTATGATGATCTTTTTATGAAATGCTGTGTTAGTTTTATGCAGATGCAATGGCACTCAAACTTTCCAGAAAGCTAAAGTTGTGTCTCATCAGTCCACAGAATATTTTCCCAAAAGTCTTAGAGATCATCAATATGTTTTTTTTTTTCTGACAAATGTGAGACGAGCCTTTGTGTTCAGGGATTTTTGCCGTTGATGCCATTTTTGCCATTAACTGACTTTAACTGAGGCAAGTGAGGCCTGCAGTTCTTTAGCTGCTGTTCAGGGTTCTTTTGTGACCTCCTGCATGAGTCGTTGATGCGCTCTTGTAGTAATTTCAGTAGGACGGCCACTCCTGGGAAGGTTCACCACTGTTCCATTTGTGGATAATGGCTCTGACTGTGGTTCACTGGAGTCCCAAAGCTTTAGAAATGTGGTAATTCACAGTTAATTCATTATTTACCATATTTACCAAGGGGAAGGGGGGGGGGGCTACTTTCTCCACATAGGGCCATTTAGGTTTGGATAGCTTTGTTCCCTTGATAAAGTAAATCATCATTTAAAAAAATACTAAATTAGAATTTATTTGATCATCTGAAACATCTAAATGTAACAAATAGTGGGAAAAAAAAATCATGATGTGGGCAAATACTTTTTCACAGCACTGTATGTTAGAACAGCTGTGATCAGTGGAACAAAACAAAGATTTTGTGGGCTTTCCGATAACCCTAAATATATGAACATAGCTAAAAAAATGACCTGTGAACATAAGAATTTTTTCATTTTGGACCTTTGGCCTGTGTCTGTCTGCATCCTTGCTCCACATGTAAAATAATTGCCAGTGAAGTAGAAGAATGTGATTGTGAGACTTCACAAAAATGGAAAAGAATACAAGATGATTTATGGCCAACTTAAAAATCAGTCGAAACAGTTTCAACAGTAATCAGAGGTACAGAACAAGCCATGGTACTACAAATCAGGATCCTTTTAAAGGAGGTGCGACTTACACAGTCTAGCTCTGAAAGGAACAGACAAGCAAAACCTTAGACTCGGCACAGGGGTTATCAGTGGAAATTTGATTTTCTGTGACAGCTCAGACAGTGTGAAGGACTTTGCATCGCACAAACCTCTGTGGACGGCATCCAAGAAAAACTCCCCTGCTTGCTCTTTTGCACAAAACTCCAAGATCAAATTTAGCTAAAGCACGAACGATGAAAAAATGAGTTCTGAACATGGTCAGATCATCGAGATCAATTTGTCCAGTGCGTTTGACGCATGATGATATGGAGCTGCGTGAGTGCAAAAGGTGTTGGGGAGATTACTTTTACAGGTGGAACCCCATACGCCTGTGGCTATGCCATAATAGTATTAAAAAGTATTATGGCCTGATTTGAGTCCAAAAAAAGCTAGTCTTCAAAGATATGTGTGGACATATGAAGTGCCTACTGCGTGGCTCCTATAAAGTGATACAATTTTGAATCAGTTGACATGAAAGTCATATTACATGTTTTATATAATGAACCTCTTCTCCTAAATATACAGTGTGAAATCAAGTAGGTTCAAAGCAGGGGCATTGGTGGTGGGGGGAGGTGTCTTAAAAATGTATCGCCTGAAGTTTTGTCTTAATAATTGCACTGTTTATACAACTGAAACCAGAGTCCTTCTCAGAGTGACATTTAATTTGACAAAATGCAAATAAAATGGGCAAACTGAATCAGCGAATGACACACTAGCATTTTTCTCTCTTCATTTTAGCGGAGGGGAGGAGGCTGCTCTGCTTCTTAATATGAAATTAAATTGCTGTTGCTTCAGGCATACCCAAGTGATAAGCACAATGGAGGTACAGTGTGTGCATGTGCACATACACACACACAGCCACGCAATCAGAAATAGAGAGCTATATATTGGCAAAACAAGCTCACTCATCTCTCTGAACCTAAATAACACGGCAGGAGTATCTATAATAAATTCCTGCAAGCATCATGGAGAGACCGTGAAAAGCCTCCCGGCAGGTGAAGAACAAGTTGTTAATTTTAGCGTCCATCAAACATTCTTTGGGTTTCCTTTTTGGAGGGAGGAGTATGCCACTCATACGGAGAGGGGTGGTGTTGTGAGGGGGGTGTGTATATTGTTTTTGCTCAGGGGAATCTTTGTGGATCAACAGAAAGGAACAGCATCTAGCAAGGTAAACTGCAACCTCCCACAACAAAGACAAGAAAAAAAAAAACACGCTACATACAGCATCAGCATGTTAATGCTTATTAGTTATGTTTTAGTTTTTTTGTGGGGGGCACAATGGAAAAAAAAGGGTTCAGCCTTTTTTGTGTAATCCTGTTTTTCATGCTATGTTCATCATGTATTTTGCATTTAATGCATTTTAACCGAATAAATCAAATCAAAGCATGATAGTACATGCAGTGGCATGTAGTAAGGCTGATATTATTTATAGTATAGTTTACAGTATTTGGTTTGCTCCCACCCCATCACCTTTTTAATATGAGCATTCTCTCAAGCTGTCATGTACTCCTTATGAGCCTTATAACAATGAAAATGTTCCAAAGAGCTTATTTTGATGTTTATTTTGAATGCTTGTCTTTGTCAATATTCGAGTACAAATCCTCCACAAAGTGCTAAAGGGAGACTAAACAAGCAGGAGCTTGCTGATACTACTGCACTGACCTTTGGTGAATTTGAACTGTTATTGTTAATACGCCATTCGTGTAATGCTGAAAACTCACAATTGGATTTGTTGGCAAACGAAGCCTAAGTCTACACTTAGAATACCAATTTAAATTTTGACACTATCACTTAGTTCTGCTTAGGTCTGCTGTTCTGCTGGAAACCTGGGGCACAGCAATATTCATCACACCTGAACAATGGCTGCAGGTTGATTTACTTGATGGAGTCTGTGATGGATAGCTCAAATCCACCTGCCAGCTAAAGTGTGCAGAAAAAAACTCAAGGAAATTTGTACTGGACAGTCCCTAGAAACGATGCACCCCTTCATTTGTTAGAACATATTGTGTTTTTAATGCTTCGAAATCCTCAAAATCATTATTTCAAGTTTCTGGAACCCATTACACACACCACCCACTTTATTAGGCACACCTATTCAACTGCTTATTAATGCAACTCTCTAATCAGCCAATCACATGGCAGCAACTCAATGCATTTAAACATGTAGTCATGGTCAAAGCAACCAAACCAAACATCAGAATGGGGAAGGAAGGTGATTTAAGTGACTGAACGTGGCATGGCTGTTGGCATGGCATATTTGGAGTACGGAGTAGTAACAAAATGCTGGGATTTTTCCTGCACAAGAACCTCTGGGTTTACAGAGGATGGTCCAAAAAGAGAAAATAGGCCACAGTTCTATGGGTGAAAATGCCTTATTGATGCCAGAGGTCAGAGGAAAAAGCTCAGAATGCTTCAAGGTATGTAGAAGAGCATCTCTGAATGCACAACATATCAAGCCTTGAAAGCACATCAGCAGCAGCAGCAGAAGACCCCACCAGGTGCCACTCTCATCAGTTAAAACCAGGAAACTGGGACTACAGTTCATAAGGGCTCATCAAAAATTTGGACGATAGAAGACTAGAAAAATGATGAGTCTCAATTTCTGCTGCAACTTTTGGATGGTGGGGTCAGAATTTGGCGTAAGCAACACGAAAGCATAGATCCGTCCTGCCTTGTATCAGATGTGCAGGCTGTTGGTGGTGGTCTCAATCCAGCAGAGATTGGAAATTGGACGAAAATCTCTGAGCAATGCTTCCAGCACCTTGTTGAATCTATGCCACAAAGAATTACGGCAGCTCTGAAGGTAAAACGGGCTGCAGCCTGCTACTAGCAAGTCATAACTAATAAAGTGTCTGATAGGCGGCTACAGTGTTGAAGACAAAGTGTACATTTGAGTCACTTACCATACTGTCCAGGTCCTGTGTTGCCTGCTTTAGTTGTTTCTGAGACACTCTGATCATGAGTAGAGTTTCTGTGAAGGTTTGACACACAGCCCCGCTGCTTTTATCCTTCCTCCTCTCCTTCCCCTCTTCCTCTGTCATGCTGATGCTGCAGTTCAAAGAAGATGTAATGCCATGCAGCTGGGCTAAAAGTGTGCCTGTAGAAGCTTCCAGCAAGGAAAATTGTTTTATTAAGGCCTCCCGTGCCTCTGAAAGAACAAAGCAAATAAAACCACGTTAAGTCTTTCACGGATTACTTCGCCAAGAATGCCGTTCTTCCAACTCTCTGTAGCAAGGAAGCCGTATTTTGACACGTTGACGGCTCCCTCATTTACTGTGTTAATTCATGTGAGGACTCTCATCCATTCTGCATACCAGTAGTCAGAAGAAGCAAAACCATATGGAAATCTATCCAGATGCTAGTATTTTTTTTTTTTTTTTGGCAATTTCACTTTGCTTTCTGTCGTGTTTTTAATTTAACTGGCTGCATAGCCATTTTGCAGAATAATTAGTAAAACCTGTCTGCTCTGTTGCTTCATTTTGTGACATGCTTTACTTGTTACTTTGACTTTGTGCCTGATAAAACGAGAAGTAAGGAGCCTGCGTGTGTTTGGATCCAAGTGCGCGCCCACACAGTGAGTCCGCATACTCATTAAATCATTACCCGGCCATCCAGTGTCTTAAAGAGCATGACTGGTAACAACGGGTGTATATAGTGTGGGTGAGGGGAGGGCGATTGTTAGGCAACTGTTATCATGATTGCAACTATAATCATAATAACCAGGGATTAGAGATGCCCTGGCTGTCATATAAATAGGGATTAAGTTGGTCACACAGCGCCTTGTTCTATATTGTTATGATTTGTCTCCATTTGGCCTGTGCAGCTGAGCCTGTAAGCCTTTTCCCCTCCAAAGATAATGAGGATATATCAACATTGTGTTAAAGTAATTGGGAGAGGTTTGTATTGTCGCCCGCTTCCTGATTTAATCGCTTTGTTGCGTTGTATATGTAGCCGAGTCACGCCGAGGAGACACAGACACAGGGCTCAACAGCAGATTTTCAAAATGCCGGGGGTGGTTACACATCAAGTTTCTGTGACTGGTCTCGTATGTAGCGATATGGCACGTTATCATCTCATAGCCAAAGCGTGACACAGTGGTTACAATGGCACATCAGCGAGCCTCATGTTTCACAAAGCAAAGGCTGCCAAGTGTCTCGCAAGATGTCATGACCACGGAGAAAACATTAAAAGGAGTGACAGCGGAATTATCTTGGCTCCCGGCTGCTGATACCTTGGAAGGCCAGAAAATCCTCCAGAGCATTGGGTAGAGTATCCTCCCTCTGGTGCTCATGCTCATAAAGCCTGGCCATGTGATACTTCAGCAGGTGGTGCTGCTTCCCAAATCTACCTCTGCAATCAAAGTGAGCCAGGAGCTTCTCCAAATCCTGCAGCCGAGTCCTGAGCTTTTCTGCCTGTAATGGCATCAAGATTTTTCACAGAAGGTGTGAATGAGAATACAGTTTTTGGGGAAAAAAAAAAAATCAAAAACAACAATAACAACAACAAAAAAAAATCCCACTTAAAAAAAAGTAAAAAAAAAACAACAACAACAAAAACCCCGACCACAGAATATCTATCTATCTCGATCTTTATTTATTTATTCAGATGCAGGGATTGAGATAGGACTCAGATTCTTGGTACACCAAAACATCAAAATGTAGTATTTCACCAAAAGCAATGAATAAATGAATACCAAAAACAGGATAAACACAGAACACGGTTTTCATATCCGCATCTACTCACTATTCCCTGCATAGCATGTGGCCGAGGGAAGCATTTCTGCAGATAACTAGATTAGACTTCTTAGAGAATGGAAGTCCAGGTCTGAAAATGGAATGAAACTGCTGTGATTGGCAACAGTTTGTTGACCCTGGCAGTTTAACAGTCCACACCTATAAATAGAGCCAGTAATTTGGCTTTGATTACACCTTTTGTCAAACTGGCAGCCATGGGGCACATGTTGCACATGTGTGTGTGAATATCACGTGTGTTCTGTGTTAGGACGAATTTCTTGCTGATCACAAACTCTGGTCAGTTTAACGCCACTTAGATAAAACTGTGCTTTTCCTGAGCAATTCACTCTTGCACTTAAGCGAGTGCTGTGCATTAAAAATGTTTTTAAATTATTTTCAAAATTCTGCCTTCATCCAGTTTATTTTTGATGCTGTTCTTGATCATCAGTCACACATTGCTGTCTTTTTCTCTCTGTGTGCTCGTTAGTCTTTTTCCCTTGCTGTGTTTAAGCCACAGGAAAATGGGAGCAGAAAGATAGAGACTGCGAGAAGCAGAAAGGGAGAGCTTGGGGGAGACTGAGGACAGTGAGAGTAATTGCAGGTGTTCGGAGCAGACAAGGGTTGGGATGTTCACTGAATTGCTAACACTGTGGAAATCACAGCGTGCATTCACACGGGTACAAGCCGGCCCGGTGAGAACATACAACCACTTTAGCCGGAACAAGAAAACGCACAGAGAAAAGACAGAACATGTCAGTGCTATTGGATTGCCCTCAGAAGGCAAATCCAGAGACACAGCACCTTAGCATACAGACGTGGGCTGCAACAAATCTAAAGGGACAGAGAGGAGCAGCACAGGAGATAATTTTTATGTTTCACTGCACATCCACTGTTTACCTGCAATCTACAAATACAAAGGAGCCATATGGCTGCAATGGGGGTCTACGAAAGCAGGAATTGTGTTATTTCAGGAACAAATTGCCCCTCACACATTAATAACATGTGTAGGCGTGCAAAAAAATATGGGCCGGTGCAGAAAGATGTGCAGAAAGTGCATGAACTCTACGTGCTTAAAAGGAACTTAGTAAGAATGAGGAAAGGTGTAGAAAATAAAGATCCAATGCAAGGCCAAGTGAGCTACAGTCTGAGACAGTGATACTTAAACAGCGTTTTGCAAAATGCTACAGCTTGCTTTTATTAGAAGAGTGTTTTAAGAGTGAATTGCAACACTGCAAAGTAGATTCAGCTTGGCACAGCAGCTACAGTGGTTAGCACTATCGCCTCAGAGTAAGAAGCTTCCTGGTTCGAATCTTCTGGTGAGCCTTTCTGTGTGGAGTTTGCATGTTTTCCTTTTGCCTGCATGGGTTCCCTCTATGCGCAGTTAAGGCCTTTAGAATCTGCGGTGTAGCTTTTGGGTTTTTTTTCAGTTTCTGAGCACTGCACAGTTTGACCACAGGGGGTGACATTGTGTAAACACACACCTGAACGCTCCAGACCAGCAAACTGCTAAAACTTCTGCTTTTATAGAGGTGCTCACATGTGATGATGACGAGGTCTATCAAATGCATTTGATTAGCAGCACCTGGCTGCATGCAGTCCCGTGAAAATTTCTTTTTCACATAATTTTGAATCCCCAGAATTTAGCTTATTCACATATTGGGACATCTTAGCTGGCTCGTTAACATGAGCTATTATTAATACTACTATGAAAAATGATCTTGGCAAATAAAATGCATGTAAACCCCAGTTAATGCCAAAACCTAGGCTTGTTAAAGCACAATGTGTGTGGTGCATGTTTTGAAAGTAATATGTCAAATTTGTCTTGAGTAATTAGTGTTACTATTATACATGTAAATTGCAACCAGTAATGAGTAATGAGTAATGTATAGATAATTACATTTTAGGTAAAATTCCAAACACAGGCCACTTGTGCAGTTCTTTGCCATAAAGTTTGTCATTCTACCTTAAAAAGGTTGCGTTTACATGCTGTCTCATGTTCCCTAAATTGCCATTCAAAGTTTTATAACTTTAAAATGAGAAAAATTCTGATTTTGGTCTTCCAGATGCCACTATTAACACACACAAACCATTTAACGAAACACAAACTCACCTGTTTCTTGACAAGGCCATAGCAAACCGGGCATTCCTCACACTGGTGTGTGGCTCTGTTGTGGAAATAGTTTAACTCACATTTGTCACACTTGTAACCCACAAAGCCCTGGCGGCAGTGGCAGGTGCCGTTATTGTGACACTGCATAGAAACGGAGCCCATTGGGTCACAGTTGCAGGCTGGGTGAGGCCAGGTGGGACCACAGGGAGATGGCAGAGCAGAGGACCAACAGAGATACACATTTAAAGAGTTAGAAATGCCTTCATGTGTGATGTGTATTAGAGGATTAGAGGATGGCACGTAGTGCAGTTGTGATTCCTGAATTAAAGTACTGTACCTCTGCAACCTCGTGACGAGAATCCAAAGAAGCCCACACGGCAAGTGTCACACAGTCTCCCCTCCACTCCTGCACGACACACACACTGCCCTGTGATTGGATGGCATGCCAATGACGATGAGCCGATTGGATTACATTTGCACCTAAGAAGGGCAGGAAAATGAACATTAATGATAGATTCAGTTTCTAAGCCTAGTTATCATAGCTTTTTTTTTACAAATCAACTCTGAAGCACGCTGGGGATCTGTTTACATTTCACATCCAATGCCTGGTTGAAGGTTGAAGAAGCCAACTTCACAATAACTGCAGTCCCGTCCGGTCACATGACTGAAGCAATGACAATTTCCTGTCTGAGGGTGGCATTCAGTCACATGCCCAGATGTTCCAGCAGAACTGCAGCTGCATGCTAAAGGAAACAAATACAGAGCTTTAAGCAAAACTATCAGTTTACGGCCTGCAAGAGTCCAAGTTACGCCGACTTCACATATGACAGAGAAACACAGAAGAAAAGTTTTGATTTTAGGAACAAGGCTCAGTAAGGACTGAAATCTGAAAAAAAGAATTTGGATAATGATTGAGGAGAAAACTCTAGCAAAGATCAAAGAAAGACAATGCATCAAGAAAAACCTATACCTGTACCTCTGCTATTGCTATAAGTCTTGTAGGGAACCTGCTAAGCTATTTCCATCACACAGATGGGCACTGCAGACTTTTATTGCTTATATTATAAGGGCAGATGAAACGTTCTGCATAATAATGATAATCTATACAATCACTCCCCTTACACTGTCCTGAAAGCTTCTTATTGGCAGAACAGCCGGAGAAGTTTCATATTTCATGGCCTTTAAACGAAACATTAAATTCACTGAAACTGCATCTTTGTGTAGACCAAATTTAGATCACCAGTGCAGTTTGAGTTTGATCCATTTACATCAATCAATAATGTGTCTTTTGGAATATGCAACTGTACTGTTATATTTTAGCTGGTTGAAAAGAGGGCAGTTTTAAATTGTGTTCACTGGGTTGCATCTGGAGCATCTTGCATCTTTTCCGATAGAAAAAAATATATCAAATATATCAGATATTTAAATCACTAAATATCTGTATCAGTCTTAAAAATGCAGATATTTAGTGATATATTTGTTGATATTTTTCTCTCGGATACACGAAGCATAACGAGATTGCATAATATTGGTTTTAAGTAGTTTTTTATGATATGACTTATTAAGATAGTATGCAGTTTAAAAATAATCTTGTTTTATTGTCACAACAAGCTGTGAATTACTTATTTACGCCCTTACAACGTTGCAGAGCGCCCTCTGGTGGAGAAACTATGCAACATCAATAGCCATAACAAGGTCGAAGAGTGTTTCTCCAGCCCGTTCTTTACTTTTTGAATTTCGTTTATCGTTTGTCATAAATGTCGATACTGATAAATCTAGTCTATATGATTAGTCATTTTGCTGGTCTTGTTTTCACATCTGTGGTTTTGTGTGATTTGTTGAGCCCACATTTTGTTATGCACCTCTCCTTCAATCACCAGCTGAACTCACTCAAAAAGAAGACAATATTACATTTCTGACACATCACATTTTTATTTATCACCTTATCATTAGAGACGATTTATCAATTTAATCTCATTTGACTATTTTGAAAATAATAGGAAGAGACAGAATGGAAGGGAGAGTCCTGGATCCCTCTGTGATGTTGTTCCGTACAGAAGCTCAACTATGGGATTGCAGGTAGAACGAAGAATAAGAAAAGGATAAGAAAATCAAAGGATGAACACATCACAGCTATTACTCTTTGGTTCCTGTCTGCCTTTGTAACTTCAGTTAGTTTTTTCCCCACTTAGTCTTTCTCCCAACCCAGTCAGTCTCTTCTTTTTTGTGTTATCTTTCTGACCCACAGCCATTTGTTCAAACCACTTTCAGCTTTTGCCTTTCATGACTCAAGACAGCTACACCTGTCAAAAGTCTTGAATTGAAGGCAATTTGAATGGACTATTTCTTCCTTTCTTTAAAAGCTCAACCCAAGGGTCAAATAGTCTTTAATGGAACATGTCCATTACTTTCCTGTTGCTTTCCTGTTGTAAACACAACAATATGAATCCTAATGGTGTGGACAGGTACACATAAACTAGCACATACTGTAAGAAATACAGCAGTTGTTGAAAAAAAAAACTGCTTGTGGAACACAGGTTTGCATACATCACTGCACATCTAAGGGAAGTAAGCCAAGAAGCTCAGCAGGATCTTACAGGTATGCAATGTTTTGTTCTTGCAGTGACATCTTAGCATTATAATAAATTAACAGCGCAGTCTTAATTACTCACGCTTGCACTTCTGGCCCACCATCTGGTTCATGGCGTTGCCGTAAAAACCCTGCTGACAGCGTTCACAGTGGTCTCCCTCTGTGTGTCCCAGGCACTTCAGACAGCGCCCAGTGACATGGTCACATATTCCTATGGCATTGAAATCCACATTGCCATTGCAGTCGCATCTCACACATGGCTGAGCTGCTCCTGACAGCCCTAGGGGGTCACCATAGTACCCATCTTCACACCTCTGACAGCGCATTCCTACACAGGGAGTGAGGTGAAAGAGACGGGCAGGAAACAGATGAGTAAGTGAGAAAGAACACTTCTGGAGGTCACCGTCATTCCACCTCAGTTCAAATTAAGGTGAGCTGCTTTACAGCCACCATCTTTTCAGTGTCAAGCTGTCGCGTGGAGACGTTCTGAGTATTTTGATCTTGACATAAAGCTCATTATTTACTGTGTTTGCTGTCCATATGAATTTGTTTAGACTGCTCATATCACCTGTCTGTCCTGCAGGGCAGTTGGTGCAGACCACCTGTCCCGTCTCTGCAATTTGGACACAGCTGGTCTGGTCTGGGCAAGGGCAAGGCTGACAATCACCAGGTGTGCCAATCAAAGCGTTGCCATAGTAACCATCCAGGCAGCGCTCACAGGTCATACCGGTGGTGAAGTCTAAGCAATCGCACACACCTGAAACACAGAGAGGAGTGCAAAAAAAATGACACATTTGTAAAACACATGTGCACCTGCTTGCATTATCTCACAAATAGGAGACAGAAAGTGACATTTCCCTCATCGCCAGCAGAGGACGCTGTGTCTCTGACCATCACTGCACCTACTCCCCACAGATACTCCAGCTCTGTTAATAAAAGGGGAAAAAAAACAAAAACATAGTGCTCTCCACAGCCCACCGTGGAGAGTGCAAGACAACTAAATTCACCCAGTCTATAATTGCTTTGGGAAAAATATAAGCCAAATACGGTCCGAAAGACCTTCAAGAAGTAAAGCAATTCCCCCTCCAAGTGGGAGAGATTACCAATTCTATGATGTCCTAAAAGCAAACTGTTGTTTTGAAACCCTTTTGAAAAACAACTTGCACTTCCAAGACACTCTAAAGGATTTACTCACGTGCAACATGTGTTGATATACGTGCGTGTGCATAAAAACCCTCATGAATTCCACTCAATTTACCGAGAAGCTTTTATGCACCTCAAATCCATTAAGCTACAGGCAGTGCTGAATGATATGACATGATAATCGGGAAAAAAATATCCTCAGCGGTGAAGAAACTGATTTAATGTATGGGTATATGAAGTGAATGTAAAGCAGCAAGGCTCTGTTCGCTGCGTTCAGTGACCTGCAGTGGCTCTAAAGTCTCACACTGAGTCGCAGAGACCCACGTGTGCCCTCCAAAATTGGAGCATTTGTGCGACAGCAACTTCGGAAACCATTAAAGATTTAACATGATTTAATGTGGCATTAGAGTACCACAAAATAATAAGTGTTAGCATTCTTGGAAGACGTTAATAGGGTATAAAAACAGTGGCTGCATGTGGGTTTCTGTGTGCAACTGCACGTAAAGAGATATTAAATTTTTGGGTGCACTACATGACGTTTTGCTTTTAGTATTCACCAAATGTCTGGATATCAGAGAGCTTACAAGCATTTGAATCATCTTTTAAAATTTCAAAGTTTCTCAAATGACTTTGGCAAGGGGTTGATAACAATAATTGAGCTTATATTCTACACAACACCAATAAGATGCATCACAAATAATCTGCAGGCGTGCGATTTTTACAGAGTCCTCATTAAAATTTCCCATCACTCCCTCATAGCCTACGGTGTGATTCAGTGAGAAGCTCTCTGCTGTGCATTTTTAAATCAGCTCACACCACTGAATATCGGAGTAAAGAAATTCTTGCCTCTAGTTATGGGGGTCACTGCAACCAGTGTCTCCCCATTGTGAACCTGTGAGTATATGAGATGGAATAACAGCTGCAAAGTCATTAGCGGGAACAATTATGCTGTTGCCTCATGAAGTGTGGACTTCTGGGTAAAAAATTATTAGTTCTTCGATGATGTGAGGTGAATAATAGTAACTTTCAAGCATGTAATGCCAGTCATTTAAACAGAGCATTTAGTAATAATGATTGTTTCCAGCACGAAGAAGCGAGCCTTTCTTGAATTTCACAAGGCATTACAATGACACTGATGGTGTGCAGTGTCAATCCCCAATGAGCCATAGTAAATTTAATGGCAGCAGAAATGTGCTGACTTTACTGAGTGTGAAGATGACTGAGCGTGATATGAGGCAGCGGAGCCACCAAGGGCCTCCACGACACCATTATCATTTTATCGGCGTCTCAGAAAAGCTAACGGCATGGATCACAAAGTGGAGCTGAACGGCAGGATCCCACGATATTCCTCATCGTCGCGTTAATCGCATCACTCAAGAATAATTTTTATCAATGAATCAATGACCGTTCATTCAGCCTTTAATGAACTGGGATTTCTGTGAAGCTCCCATTTGGAGCTGCACACTTTGAATCCTTTGACAAATTCACACAATCCTTCTATTCTGCTTTCGCCCTCTCGCGCTCCTCCCCTTTCAGCTGAGGAGCACTGCACTTCAGTGCTCTGCTCTCCTCTGCTTGTCTCTTTTGTGATGGCAGAGCAATATTTCTCCTAACTAAAAGCAGTGTGGAATTGTTTTTTTTTTCCCCCTTCTTAAATAGAAGCCCTCCATCATACATACATCACACTCCAAAGAGCTCCTTTCTGCCAGCGCTTATTCTACCTGCACCCCATCCCTGCACTCATTCTCTCTACAGGAATGCATTCACACCCAGGACTAATGCACTTCATTAATGTAGCCACTTGTGGCGGATAGGAATGCATCGCTGTGTGATAGCTGCAGGGACACAGGCAGGCACTGTGGAACAAAAGAAAGACAGGCGGCTTCACTCGTTTCTTTCATTCACATTTGAGTATCATTCACTGTTCCTCTCAAACAAAGCCGTCCTCCCGGAGATAGTGGTTATCGCTTGCAATAGCTTTAGCACCAGATGGAGACAGAAAAGTAGGAAAGAGGTCCCAGGGAGAGATGGCTTTAAAATATGTTTTTGTTTAGAAAGAGATCAGAGCTTAACTCTCCTCTGTTATTACATTTGCCTCCAAAGTCTCAAGATTTATTTTCTGACCAAATTGAGTTTCTCTAGATCGCCGCGTGTCCTGATGCACCGTCTTGGGAGGTCTTTCTGAGAATGGAGGGCAACGTGTGGGGGCTCTTGATGACGTGTGAAGCCAGACACATGAGGAAAACAAGCCACTCGGCTGTGCCAGTTAATTGTTTAGGCTACTCATCACTTTACCACACAACACAAATACACTTAAAAATAATTGTGGACTATAACAGATTCCTGTATTTTTTCCCCCCCCTCTGTATAATAACCAATATTCCAGCACGGATGTGATTTTACAAGCATGAGGTTTTCAAGACCTCCATATTTTCCAGGAGGCTTGTCTCCTTAGCCCACTGGAACATTAAAATGCTTCTGGCCAAGGAAATCTATTTACTAATGCATGTGAACACACTGCTTTAATGAAGGAAAGAAGGAAATATAACAGAAAGGGAGCGACAGAAAGAGAACTTTTTTTTTTGTCTGCCACTTTAAGGCCTCAAGGGTGGAAGCCGGGTTAAATCTGCTGCGCGACTGTTACGGCGACGTTGTTCTCTAATTTAACACAGATATGCTGCCAGTGACTGCTGCTGCTGCAGATGTGGCTTGTCAGTGGGGTCTGAATAAGTGGACTGCTGCAGAGGAGAGAGGGAGGGGCAGTATATTGTGTCCAGCGCCATATATAATGTGCGCAATACGGATGACTGGGGAAATACGTTTTGTCATGCTGTGACTGTGGGAAATAAATGCATCAATTGCTGTTTTGTGTATAGACGCTGTCAGCCAAATTGTTACGGCCAAGGCCCCGGGGTATCGGGGATGGAGACTCCAACAACAGAGGCTGTAGCTCATGTTGTCTCACTCTGGCTCTGGTTCACCTAGATGTTACAGAGGAGCCGGACAGGTGATTTACTGTAGCTTGTCAAATATCAGATTCATAAAACTGCTCAGCAAACTACTAAATAACAAAAGGTAAGGCTGCTATCTGAGACTGTTAACTGCAAGATCCCCAATGAGCCACGGTACACACAGTACGAAGAGACAAAACTAGCCACTTCTTTCTGCTGGTTTCAGTAATTCAAGTGGGACATAACACAGGATGTTTGACCGCTCCACCTGCCTCTGAGACTAAAGTACCTCAATAAGTAAACATTTATATTTAGAAGTTTATTATTTTTTAATCTTTACACTTATTAGACGGATTGCCGTGCGTGACATTCAAACTGTAGCACACACGCTGTATAGATGTTAACCTCAGGCTGAACTGTAACAACTTTGGTGGCTGCTTTTATAAAGGATTAACATCAGGTTAAAGTTGTTTAGTCTATGAGCAAAGAGCTATAAAACTAAAGACAAACAAGCTCAAGTGAGAAGTGAACCCAGCAAACATTATAAGCACAAACTGTATATAAAGGATTGATGGAGCAACCATGATAGCACCCACTGGGAATGCTTTGAGATGAGCGCTTTGACCGTCTCCGTCTCGGTGTGTTTAAAACTGGACCTGCGGAGTGAGCAGCAGATCTTAGAGAGGAACCGAGGGACACTGCACGCTCACACTTAGCAATCAGATGGTACACTATATGGGCAAAAGTGCTGGGCCACCCACACATTACACCTACAGGAGCTGATTTGGCCGTGGGAACTCATGCCATGAAGCTCGGTTTTTGTGCCGATGTTAATGCCAGCGAAGTTTTGGAACTCAGCAGTTACTGAGTCAACAGAGCGTTAGCGATGGAGTGCTCGGTGACCCTGCTCTGTAACTTTATGTGGTCTGTACCGCTTAGATTCGATCGTGGCGTATCTAGGAGGGAAGGGGAGAACGGTGGCATCTTATTACAGTAACATGCTTGAATTCAGGGAGCTCTTTAAAATGACCCATTCTTTCTCAAATGTTTGTAAAGGCAGACTGAATGGCTCAGAGCTTGATTTTATACACCTGTGTTAATAGGACTGAAAACACCTGAATTGAAATGAAAACATTCTGAATCCAACTAGTGCCTAATGTAAGGAGCTGTTTTAACATTCAGATCCTCAGACCGATCTTTCTCGCGGCTTTTCTAATTGTCTCCAGCCAAAAGCATATTTCCATATAATATTCATTACAAAATAATTAACATAACCAGCACAATAATAGGTTCACGTGGCACAAAACTGCAATCTAATATTGTTATTTTAAACATCAGAGATGATTAAAAACAACGTCGGATCTGTTTTAGTCAGCCGTTTAATTATTCTCTCCCTTTTCCTACAAATAGAACATTATAAATGGGAAATCACACCGGCTCTAGGTGTTTTTGCATTTTTATTGCAAAGTGAGGATATTAAGTATTCTATAAGGATTTGATGAGGAAACTCAATCTGATCTGAGTGATCTGTAGTTGCGTCTGTAAATCCTCAAACTGGGATCGTCTGCCCAGTTTATAGATGCAGACAAATCGCATGTTTTCAGCACTTGGCTTTAATATTCTGACTATGAAGAAGGCCAGCTGCATTCTGCCTACCACAGACACCTGAATACAGCATGTGCATCTCCTCTAAAGCCCCTAAATGAAAAGGTCTTCCTTTTCTTTGTTTTGTTTCATAACAGCATATGCTTGTTTCTCACTTTGACATTTGTGCGGGGCCAAATTTTTGAATAATGTGCGCTGGTTTTGCATAACTAAATGTCACGCCCACTGCAGTCTGGTGGAGGAGGTCAGGGAACTGAAGCTTTTTTTTTGCTACTCAGGGCTAGTGAAAGCGAATGAAACACCAAGTGCTCCTGCAGCGAAATACATTGAAATCAGGCTAATAAAGGCCATCACCCAGAGTACCTGTCTCATTGCATCAATTAGGGTACAGATGAAAAAAGTGACCAAGTGTGCTGCCTACTGCAATGCTCATTAGAATGGTAAGTTAAACTGGAGGATGCTGTGAGTCAGTGTTTACCAACAAAGGGGCACTTTAGAATGAGATAGAGGAAGTCAGGACGTGCATTTCCCAAATGCCTGCTTAAATGCCATCGTCAGCCTCTCTAAGGTCATTAGTTCGAAAAATCTTTCAGAGAAAGTTGAGGCAGAAGAACTGATACAGAGGGAAGCTGGCTCTAGTGGTGGTTTATTCAGCCCTCTAATCTCTCTGGTGGGCTGTATTTGTTGCAGGCTAAGCCCTGAAATGCCTGGCCTGTATCAGCATGATGGGATATGAGGAATGACAGTGAGGGGAAAAGGAAGTGAAAAACAGCAAAATAAGACAGATGTAGTCCGTTACAAAGAATCTTTCCATGTAATTTCTACTGCTGATTCTATTTGGTGCGCTTTACTTATCTCCTCACAACCAGCGCATTTATTTTACACAAAAATAAACAGAAAGATAAACAATGCGCGCACTCTGTCTGCCCGTCTTGGCTTCCAGTCACACTGTCAGAGACCGGTGATTTGAAAAGGTTTCGACCTTTCCCCTGATGAAATTAGTTTAGACGAGGAAAACTTAGTGCAACCAACTGGGTACATCCTTAAAATGACAACAAATAAGGGAATTTTACCAGCCTCAAAACAGCTATAAAACATTTATATTGGTTAAGAGATACATCTATAAATAATAATTTGACTAAATTTATAGTTAGTAACATTTATAGTTCTGCGCAAAAGTCTTGAGCCACCCTTCTGTTGTTCATATGTGACTTCCAAGGAGCATGGTCTTTTTGAACTTTTTAAAAGTGTTCCTGAGGACCTGAGGTTTTTCTTTGGATGCTGGCTACTTTAGGCTTTTTTACTAGCAGGTTGTAACAAAAACATATAAATTATTCCCATGTCTTTAGTTGAATCGATTAAAAATATCAAAGATAAAAGAGTTCGACAGGCATAAAATAGTATTTTTGCAGCAGCAAAGTGATTTCTAAAGAGCTATTAGCTGCAAAACTTGACACAAAATGTGCCCTTAAAAAAATCTGACAAAACTAGAAAAGTGGCAGGGCCAAAAAAAAATGATGAATAGTATCTCAAAGTCGTGTTTATAAGAAATAGGAAGAAAATCCAGCAATGACCTCACACCTGAGGACCTGAGAGATGCACCTGGCCCTTCAGCTGATCCATCCACTGTTTTTGCCTTATGCAAACATATATGTAAATATGCTGTATTTCCATGTATGTTTGCACATGTTTCAATACATTTCTTCACCTATTCCCTAGCAAAAAGTAAAGAAATGAGGGGCGGCTCAAGTATTTTGCACAATATTGTACGTCAGGTGGATGTTGCAGCTTTTGTATTCCAATACAGACCGCCAGTGTAGTGCACCCTGAAAGAGAACACAGGTCTATTAGGTGGTGGCGCTAACAGGGGAACTCAGATAAAGCTCCCTAACACGCAATAACCAGCAGAGTGTTGAGAGCATCGTGTGTTTCAATTGTTTCCTTGATTAATGAGCGCTCTCCGACAATATGGGGTGCATAGAAAATTGAGTGTTCCCATTTTATCTATACATTATAATTATGCCTCCATACCCCCTTGAGATAATAAATTAGGTCCTCTGCCCATTTTTATGGAGGGTGTATATGCAATTACCACAGCAAACATGCTATAAAGAAGCATGTTCAGTTCAGTTTGTGCGATCCCGAAATGAAGGTTTGTGGAACTGTGAAAACACATAAAATACACATATGTTTCTATTTTTTTTTCTTTGCATTTGAACAACATATGTTTAACTTCATCAGCCCTGCAGCACTAGAGCTCGCAATTTGCTTGTTCCACCACAAATATTAACATTTCCAATCTGCTGTGCTGCTCTACAGCAAATAGAACCGACACGACTCAGGGAGTGTTAATAAATCATGATTATGAAGCACCATTGGCTGCAGCTTCCCTCGGCAGCAAGCGAATAAATTCCATCCCAGTTTTGTCTGTGGGCACACCCCGCATGATGATACAAGTCGTTAGGTAATTATACAGCAATTAAGATTCTGATAGAAGAAACAGCAGGTTGGTCCACCCTCCTGGTGACACATGATGAACAGGGTGTCTCTAATCAACTTACTTTGATAGTTTCCCTTGACCTGAACTTATAGATTCATGGAGAGCGTCTCCTGCTTGTTTGCTCGCTGTTATATAAAGAAAGCCACTTTGTGTTCACAACATGACAACCCATCATCACTCATTTAAAAAAGAGAGGATAATTTCAGCTAGCTTCCTTTTCTAATAAACAACTAGCACTATTCAAGTGTCAGTCCAGAGATACATCTCAAGAGACATTTATAATACATGACTCAGAGGACACACTGCTTTCCACTCATTCATCATTTGCATAGTGTCTGAGCCCGGTATATATTTTTAACACATCCTGAAAAGCGTGTGCATGTGTTTAGTGAAAGGTATTCAGAGTCTGAGAGGACCTGACGGAAGAAAATGGTAAAGATACGATTACAGTGCTCCAAAGTTCTACCTGCTGTGCAGAAACCAAATCTGCTTTGATGCCAGAAACAAGTTCATGTGTAAGTTAATAAAAATTGCACATTTGTGTTCAAACTATCCTGAAAGCATACTCTGTCTCCAAACACTTTAAATCACTTTGAAGCATGTACAAAACAAACAGATTTTCTGTTATTATCTCCCCACTTTTCCTCTCTCTTGTCCAAACTGAAATATTATTGCCAGTAAATCCTGTTTGAAATAAAAGCATTTGCACCTTAGTAAATGCAGGAAAGAGCAGCATGTGCCACTATACTGTCCATCAGTCCCTTCATTTTCTTCCACTTATCCAGGGCTGGGTTGCGGGGGCAGCAACCCCCGCAACCCAGCCCAGACCTCCCTCTCCCCAGCCACCTCCGCCAGCTCATCCGGGGGGACACCAAGGCGCTCCCAGGCCAGCCGGGAGATATAATCTCTTCAGCATGTCCTGGGTCTGCCCCGGGGCCTCCTCCTGGTAGGACATGCCGAGAACACCTCACCAAGAGGCGCCCAGGAGACATCCTAGTCAGATGCCCGAACCACCTCAACTGGCTCCTTTCAATTTGGAGGAGCAGTGGCTCTACTTTGAGCCCCTCCCAAATGGCTGTGCTCCTCATCTTATTTCTAAGGAAGAGGCCAGCCACCCTTCTGATGAAGCTCATTTCTGCTGTTTGTATTTGTGATCTCATTCTTTTGGTCACTACCCACAGCTCATGACCCTATAGGTGAGGGTAGGGATGTAGACTGACCGATAAATCGACAGCTTTGCTTCAGCAGGACAGACCGGTGCAGTATCCGCATCACTGCATATGCAGCCCTAATCTGTCTGTCGATCTCCCGTTCCCTTCTCTCGTTACTCATGAACAAGACCTCTAGATACTTAAACTCCTGCACCTGGGGCAGCATCTCGTCTCTGAGCCGGAGTGGGCACTCCACCCTTTTCCGGCTGAGGACCATGGCCATGATTCTCATGCCAGCCGCTTCACACTCGGCTGCAAACTGTTCCACTGTGAGCTGGAGGCTTCCACCTGATGAAGTCAACAGGACCGTATCATCCGCAAAGAGCAGAGATGAGATTCTGAGGCCACCAAGGTGGAAGACTTCTGCCGCTTGGCTATGCCTAGAAATTCTGTCCAAAAAAACAGAATTGGTGACAAAGGGCAGCCCTGGCGAAGTCCAACACCGACTTATTGCCGCCAATACGGACCACCCTGGCATAGACCTTATCGGGGAGGCTGAGGAGTGTGATCCCCCGATAGTTGGAGCACACCCTTCCATTTCTTTTCTTAAAGATGGGGACCACCACCCCGGTCTGCCAATCCAGTGGCACCGTCCCAGATCTCCATGCGATGTTGCAGAGGTGTGTCAACCAAGAGAGCCCTACAACATCCAGAGCCTTCAGGAACTCAGGGTTGATCTCATTCACTCCAGGGGCCCTGCCACCAAGGTGTGGGTGACCTCAGCTCCAGTGATGGGCGAGTCATCCCCCTCATCCCCAGACTCTGCTTCCACTACAGAAGGCGTGTCAGTGGGATTAAGGAGGTCCTTGAAGTATTCCTTCCACCGCCTGACTATGGCCTCAGTTGAAGTCAGCAGCGCCCCACCCACGCTATAGACCGTGTGAGTAGAGGACCGCTCCTGTAGCCCCACCACCTGCAGGAGGTGTCATAGGGGTCGGGTGCAATGTGTCGGGTGGAGGCCCTGGCACACCGATCCCCGGCTATTGAGACTGACTACTATACTGATATATAAAGGAAATACACCTATTAAAGACAGAAGGACACATAGGGAGTAGAAACTTGAGAACACTCCCTACCGAGTGAAGTAAAATACTCCTGCCCCAAAAAAAAAAAAAAAAAAAGAAAAAGTCAAGGTGACTGGTGAGAGCAGGTGGAGTTTTTGCTGACAGGAAGAAGGAAGCAGAAGAGAGCACGAGACTGACAAGGGAGTCTGTTGAACAAGAAGAGGCAGAGGGAGAAAGCATGTGTGACAGAGAGAGACAACCAGATTGAGAAGAGACATAAGAGACGCGGGAAATCTGCAAGCAAATTAGACATCATTAGCCAAGAGGCGGTTAACAAGTCTAATTAGGGGAGAGGCAGGCAGGCAGTGATACTAGACTTGCTTCCGGTCCTCAGACACATGCACACAGACTCAGTCTTATAACCACACACACACACACACACACACACACACACACACACACGCGCACACACAGAGTCACAAACATAATGCGCACTCTCAGCCAAAGCTCCAGGCATCTCTTAACTAGGTCATATCTCTGAGACTTTAAGTTGTAGGGTAGGAGGGGAAGATGGGTAGGAGAGGAAGAGAGAGATTGAGGGAAGATAAAGGATGGAGGGTGGGACCTTGGATGGGATAGTTGTCTGCTCTTGGTGAGATGGAGTTGTTTAAAAGCTGCTCGAGTGAGATAGCGTGGAAAAGACTGAGGGAGGAAAATAAAGAGTGCACGCTGACAGACACATAAACATATCTAAGTAACCTCATACAGGTTGACTTGTTTACACGCCCAACAGCTGCCGTTTTACTCCCGTCATTTACGGAACGTTACATTCGGGATGTGAATCTGAAAGCCTACTCCAGCTGCTGTTATTGTCACCGACAAGGTACTTTAAATACAGACTCCTAGTTTAGCTGTTATTATAATGATTGGTTGTGTGAAATGAGGATATTGCTGTATTAGTAGAGCCACCCAGTTTTTAGTTTTGAGTGATAGCTTGCCAATGCTCCTGAGGGATGACTGAGCTACATTCCCTTGAAGTGATGATGACTGAATGTCAGTTCTAGAAAGACTCAAAAAAAAATGTTTCAGTCAAAGAGCCTCCATCTTTCTGTTCTTCCCTTCTCTCACGGGCCCAGTGATAGAAAATATTGTCTCAACAACCTGTGATGATCCCTCATTTCATGTAACACCGGCTGTATGCTTCGAAATGGCTTCATTTTATAACTAGCAGCTGTCTCGTTCTGTATCACATTATAATGAAAGGCATCGTATTTGAATGCCCTTTTTCCAAATTTAGTGCAAATATAATTTGGAAAAAGGGAGTTCACATTTCCAGCTTCCTCCAAAATCTCTTAACCTAAAGAGCTGGTCTCACTTAATGAATTTAAGGTGATTTGGGTAACCTGGAGGCAGTTACTTTAGTTCACTTGACCCAAGACAATGACTTTTACTGATGTTTTCAGCTTTATTGGCAATAAACTTCATGAATTTTGGCTGTTTCTGCATTTTATACTTTATGACTTGGAGTGCATTTGGCATTCTAATTTTGTGTACTTTTTCTGTGTGTAATCATGTGTGATTGTACTGCTGTCTGTCTTAGCCACAGCTCGCTTTCAAAAGAGATTTTAAACCTCAAGAATCATGTAATCATGGTTAAATAAAGGTTAAATAAGAAAAAAAAAAGTAAAACAGTAAAGCACTTTTCTCCACTCTTCTGTTAAACAATACACATGATGTGTAGCCACAGCTGGTATCAAAAGCGGCATTATTGAGCACTCGCTTAAATCAATCGGTGGAAGCATGTACTTAGCTTGCTACGATGCACTGAAATTTACATTTTTCTAAGTTCTCAATTCTGTTTTCAGTTCTGAAATGACACTTAAATCTGTCAAAACAATATGTGGAATTATTCACAGCAGTTTGTTACTTGTGTCGAACAGAAAGAGCATTTCTCATTCTTTGTTTCCAAATGTTTTAGCACATTTAGGCAAATGACAAGACACAACTGCAGACAATTAGAACAAATACTGGTTGGATGTGTTTTTCTGACTGTTTTCTGACTGTTTTTCCATAAAATGCATAGTTTAACTCTCCAAAGTATGACAGCATTATTTTAATGGCCAGGCCATCAAGTGCAGAAGAGTCCTTCTAATCTTCCAAAGCCCACATTTCATAAATTGTATTGTTATGGGGAAGCTGTTAAGTCTGATCAGCTGCTAAACCTATTGTCAGGTGAAAGCTTCATAGTTAAAGGAATGGAAAGTTTCTGACATGTTACATCAGCCAATGGCACATGCTGCTCAGTTAGCTTAGGCCCCACTCACACAAGCATAAAGACCTGGCAGTCACTGGTTGTATGGGAAAAATGAGTATTCCTCAATTGATTTTGAGTGGTTGCTGGTGGTTTCTGGAAGTCACTGTGAAACTGATTGCTAAAGTCCCAAGTTGAGGTAGTGTGCTTGCTCACTAGGCAAAATTCGTCATGAAGCGGTAAAACAGTGCTGCACCGAAAAACCTCCTTGCGATTGCTTTGGTTGCTAGCAGATTGGAACGGTTGGCTATAGTTTGTATGGAAGATGCCTCACCTCACAGGTTTAAGTCATGAGTATTTGTTTTCTACAATTGTATTCAGCTTGAGAGCTACAGAGCTGCAATAATTTTTGATTCTGCTCAGAAAAAAAAATTATGGAGGGCAACACGCTATTGAAAGATGCCTTTTGATTTGTTTGGTGTTTCATCTCCTGTTACGCTGTAATACAGAGCATTTGGTATTGATAGTTCACATGTTTTTTTCCAACCAGTGCTGTGCTGTTGTTGTCTGTTCTCATTTACATTACATTCCCTGCACATTTACATGCAAATGTAAGTGCTCTTTTGCCTAACAATATACAATGTTCTCCTGAAATCAGCATCTAAACAGTATTCAATTAGCAGTCAGTTATCATAATAATATTCTAGTAGAGTGGGCATTCAGCATGAGGAAAACATGTAGGACTTGGGAAAATTGGCGATGAGAAAAACACTTCTAGGTTTTCCCAGGCTGTCCAAAGACAACATTTTAGGTTATTCATTGATTCTAAATTGGCTGTAGGTGTAGATATGAGTGTGTCTCTGCATTACTCTGTGATAGACAAGCAGGGTGTACTCAACATTTCACCCACTGCATGCTGGGATAAGCTACAGACTCTACAACATAATCTACGCCATAAACTGATGTGCACCTCCCTAGAAATGGAACTACATGTTGGTGTTATAGTTGCAGGCTCTACATAGATTCACCTCAGAAGTATAAGTCAGGCATTAGGAATCAGTTTCACAGTGACCTCTACTTACAAATCCACATCTTTTAGGATAATTCTGAAATTATGTGAAAATAACTTTAGACCTTCCCTGACTTCCAAACTCTGTGCCTTAGTTTGCATCGTGGGCTTTCTATTTCATATTTATATTCTCCAAACTTTAGCTGACATTTCCAAGTGATACTCAAGATATTTTCTCAAATACAACCAAGGACCTCCAAAGCCACAGAGGATATAAAACAGCTGTTTTGACAGACTGTGGCACACTCCCTATAAGTAGTACATTGACTGTGAAACTAGTGGAGTTCACCTTTAAAAATGAAATGCACTTGATTTATGAATTCAACATTTCATGCTTTTTTCTACTTCAGCTGGAGTCACTGAAACAGAAATGGAGCTGACTGGCTGTCAGTGAAGTGGCACCAAATTTATTATGAATTCCTGACATTTTTCTAATTTATCATATGAACACAGCTGTGTACAATATAATGTCAGTGTTTCACTTATTACCTGTCTCTGGATGGCACGTTCCATGATGGTGGCAGTTGCATGCAATGCATGCTGAGACAGGCCCTCTAGCAGGGTCTTCTCGGGTAAATCCGGGGGCACACTGTTCACAAAACTGGCCCACAAAGCCCAGGGGACAAGAACACGATTCCACCCACGGAGCAGGAGGACTGGCTGGATCAGTGGAGATGACAGCTGAGGTCATGGTTACCCCTGTGAGCTGTGATGTGTCTGGCAAGGAAGGAAAAGGAGGATGAGATTTGTCAAAAAACAAAAACTGATGTTAATACAAACCTTTCTCTGGACTAAGGGACAGGTGGCGATTTCTGTGTGTATGTGTGTGTTTGTGGTGGTGGTGGTGGTGGGAGGTCTCTGTATCTTGTTAAGCAGTAGGTTATTAGAATTTGTAGCAGTGCTGTCCCTCCTTCCCTGTCTCATTACAGGTTCTGGCCTGTGTTTACATTTTACAGTCAGACACACACACACACACACACACACACACACACACACACACACACACACACACACACACACACACACACA
>JAVDPK010002656.1:0-19309 GCA_034780415.1 Cichlasoma orientale | reverse complement strand
ACACACACACACACACACACACACACACACACACACACACACACACACACACACACACACACACACACACAATCACCGATTCATCCACCCACAGGCCCATAAACGCCACACTTAATGCTTGCTTACACACATGTGCCTGCACGTGCCCACACGCATATACTTGTGATCCAGGGACTCTTTGATATAGCAAATGAATAAATCACTGCAGCAGAGCAAGACAAGAAAAAAAGCAGACAGGAGACTCTGTGGAGGTATGTCAAACGTGCAGTTCCTGTGGGGTTTTCAAGATCCCCCTCTCCTCTCATGAATAGTGATGGGGGCAGGCCATGCTGAACCGAATCCCTCTCACCCTTTACTCCCTGAGCCGCAACCACAGAACACAAAATTACTTTTGGTGTCCATTACCGTGTCTGTTCTCAATAGACAGACGGATGGAAGACAGACAGATTCTGTGCACGTATGACTATGTAGCAGTTGTCAGATAAGAAATAAACCAAGTGTGAATGAGCGACTGCATAATGACCTGAATGGAAGAAGCAGCGAGGGGCAAGACAGTGGAAGAACCAGAGGAGAGGATGGACCCTGACATCTAACAAGCCATGATTCAGAGATTCCTTGAGCGGTGATGAAAGCCGGTTCATTTACACCTCTGAGGGATAATCAGTAGGCAAGCCAGTCCTCTTCCCTTTCCACGACTTGCCTTAGCCTCTACCCTTTACTCTCCACTAGCTCCTGAATTCTATTAGCTCGTTCAATGGGGGAAATGTGCAATTAAAACAGTTTTCAGATACTGAAGCCTATATTTCAGTTAATTAAAAGCCTTCCATTTTAAGTCATGCTGTGCAAGTTCACTCCATCAATCCTTTTTCTGCAGGAAACCTTGTCAGAGCGGTTGAGATTTTACTTGCCATGAATGCCTTACTGCAGCCTGGCAGACTGTGGCAATTTAGGTCTCCTTAGGCGCCTTTACATTTAGCCATTAAGCCATTGATTTCTCATAAACTTTCAATATGGCCACACACTCTTCTCAAAACTATTTTTTTTTTTTTTGTGGTGTGGAAAATAAAAGCTCTTTACTGTGGCTGCCATCACAGCCTGCCTTAACAGCCTAAAGAGAAGACTGTCACTTAAGTAATACAGTGTTAATAAGAGACTCGCTGTGGTGCAGAGAGAATTTTAAAGAATGAAGGAAAATGTGAAAGGGAGAGACGAGAATGATGAGAGGACAGCTTTATGGGGTTTGGATATTAAAGTTTGTTGCGCCGCCTGCGGCGATAAAGCACTTCTAACACTGTTTGAGAATGAGTTTGAGACCTAACACAAGTCATTAACAGTTTCTCCCCCGTAATGTGCAAAAGATGCAGTGTAAACTGTGTGCTTGACTTTGATATCACGTTCATGTGGGTGGGTGGGTACAGAAAACAGTTTGATGGAATATGCATGAGTGTGCCTGTGTTTTTTTTTTTTTTTTTGTTTTGTGTGCCTAAACGCCATGCATGTGGAACTACATAGGAGTCTGTGTGGTGACGCCTGCACCAAGCAGCTAATTAAAATGGTGTAAGTAAGTGTGAGGAAGCTGGTGATTTTGTCCAGCTGTTCTGTCTTCTCCACGCTTTAATCCACCGTAATGCCTCTCAGATCCTGCTGGTTCATTACAAACTATCAGATTTCAAGAACTCATTGCAAACATCTGGGAATAAATGCCTCATTCTGTTGCTGAGCCAGATATGGAACAGTTGAATGATTCCTCGAGCTCAAACGCTAACACTGTTTTTACCAGCAAGTTCAGCTTCAGCTTAAATAACGTCTTCCTGTCTGGTTAAAGAAAATGGCAATGAAATACTATATTTTCAGTAATTCTATAGGACTCTAATTGTTGGCATTATTTGTAAACAGCGCTCCTTTGAGACATATTACACAATGCTTATTTAGTAGATTTTTGTCTCCTACACCACATACACATAACCATCCATTTAAGGTTGTATATGTCCCACTCTAGGCCATGTGAAAATGCACTGGATATGTTTGTCTGGACAAGTTCATGAACACAAACAACACTTACAGTTTTGTCCCCCAGCGTTGCTGATCTTCAGAGCTGTCAGGTTGTAAAGGAGAAGTTGGAACTCAAAGGCAGAAAGCTCAGGTTTAAATTTCTTCTCATTTTCGTGAAGCCTGCAAAAAAAAGGAAAACAGCAAACATGTAATTTATTGATATTTATATTTGTGTTCTGCACATACAAACTATGAATAATCTAAACAATTTGATCAATTGTCTTATTTTGCTGTGTGATAGAACATATGTAATACAGGCAAGATATAAGTAAGTAAATACAATTTATTTATATAGCGCATTCACAGATAAAAATCACAGTGCTTCACAATAAAGCAAGAAATAAAAATATAACACAGCATAACAATGTACAGCAATAGAATATAACATAAAACAACAAGCTTGCCTGTATAAAAAAGCCTTCAGCTGCTTTTAAAAAGTATCAGTGGAGTTTGTACAGCAAAGAAGACAGTGGAAGAGAATTCCACAACCTTGGTGCTACTGCCTGAAAAGCCCAATCCCCACTGGCTTTAAACCAAGTGCGTGGGGCCAGCAGCAACTGTTGACCTGATGACCTAAGAGCTCGGGAAAAAGAATGAGGTTTCAGCAGGTCAGAGATATACTGGGGAGCTTTACCATATAGGGTCCTAAAAGTTAAAACTAAAAATTTGACATGAAATCTAAAAATTTCTGGCAACCAATAATATGAAGCCAAAACTGGAGTCACATGCAATATTCTGTTGGTGTCAGTTAAAAGTCTTGCCGCAGCATGCTGCACAGTGTGAAGGCCATCCAAAGCTGATTTGTTGAAACAAGTAAAGTGTTCAAACAAGAAGAGATAAAAGCATGAATAAGCAACTCAAGTTCAGCCTTTGACACCAGTAATGTGAGTTTTGAAATATTCTTTAGCTCCGACCCAACTGTTTGGACTGATGCTGAAGGGACATTGAACTGTCAAAAATGAAACCCAAATTTCTGATGCTTGACTTAACAGAAGAGCTCAAGAAGCCGATATGCTGCCTAATTTCTGAAATCATATGGTCTTGTGCGATAATCAAAATTTCTGTTTTATCAGTATTTCGCTGAGGGAAGTTGTCATTTAACCATTACTTGATTTCTTTCAGGCAATTACTTAACCTAGACAGTTTATAAAACTCAGAGGCTCTGAGATCAGAGAGCAGTATAACTGAATGTCATCAGCATAGATATGATAAGAAACATTACTGTAACATCTATTAATTTGGCCTAGAGGAAGTACAGAAAGCAAAAAGAGAATCAGACCCAAAACAGATCCCTAAGGTAGCCCACAAGGCAGAACTGTTGTTTAAGACATAATTTGATTTATACAAACAGTAAAAGATCTCTCAGCTAGATATGGCATGACCCATTTTAAAACAACACCACTAATCCCAAACAAGTTCTCAAGCCTGTTTATCATGATACTGTGATCAACAGTATCAAATGCAGAGGTGAGATCCAGTAAAAACTGTGTACTCTCAAAAGTTTGCTGCCATCAAAATGTCACTAGACACTTTAAGTAAAGTGGTTTCAGTGGAGGTCAATTTTACAAAAACCAGACTGGAAAATGTCCCTGACATCGTTTTCCCCCAAGAAAAAATTACATTTTTTTTTTCCCAGTGTTTGACACAAAAGGTAATTTGGACATTGGCCTGTAACTGTTTGGAAGAGATGGGTCCAAATGGTGTGTTGGCTAAACAACAGCTTGTTAAAAGAATCTGTGAACCAGTATGAAGAAAAGTATTAATCACGATATATGGGCCAATACAGTCAAATACACTACGTAAGTGTATTTGACTTTATACACTTGATTTAATACACTAATGAAAAAAAGAAGTAGGAAGGACATCAAAGGGGGCTTGAAGTTGGTTTTTTAAGACTAACCAGAGCACTGATGTCCTGTAAGCACAGGTGACAAAAGTACAGACATTCTTCACTTAAGTAGAAGTACTGATACTTGTGTTAAAAAAATACATGTAAAAGTTGAAGTACTGATTCAGCAATACAGGCTCTGAAATGTACTCAAAGTAAGAAAGTAAAAGTAGCTCTTTGGAGCACATTTCTTTCTATTTTTTTTTCAAAGCTAACTGAACTTCATGCTATATTAATATAATACTATTATTACATGGGAATACAAACGTTATTCCAATCTAAATTCGAATTCTAATGAATGCACTCAGCTTGAATTTGTTATGTAGGACACAAGCAGTGATAGGGAGTTAAAAAATAGCTCTATTTTCTGTTGCCTACATTGTAGAGATTGACTCTGCCTTCACACCTAAACACAAAAATGAGTACAGGTTAAAGCGGGATTTGGCAGGTGGGGAAACCCTAAGATTCGTTGCAGTGCCTTTGCGTGGAGAAAAGAATCAAAATAATTTCTATTGTGAGCTCCAGTAAATCTTTGTGTGCTGCTGCTGCTCTGGGGTTTACTGCTCTTTGTGGATTTACACAACTGAATTCAGCAAGATGTAAGAAGATGTTTCACAAACTATCTTAGCTGATTTCCATCCACTACACTGACATTATTCTGTTCATACTGTTTTTATACCAACTTTGTACAATTGGTGTAAAGATTGAATTCAGTGACTGAATCCTCCATGAATCGCTACCTTATCGTTTTGGAGGGGTTTATGTGTCCCAGTGATCCCAGGAGCTATGTTGTCCAGGGGCTTTGCCCCCTGGTAAGGTCTCCCATGGCAAATTGGTCCTGGGTGAGGGACCAGATAAAGATTGATTCCAACTAACTCTGTGAAAAATACAACAAAGGCTGGCCTGGGAAGGCCTTGGTGACCCACCAGATGAGCTGGAGGAGAGGGCTGGGGAGAGGGAGGCCTGAGCTTCTCTGCTAAGGCTGCTGCCCCCCGCGGCCTGGTCAAGGATAAGCGCAAGAAAATGGATGGATGGATGGATGGATGAATGAATTATTCTAAGCTTCATCTCTGCAACACTTGATGTAACCTAACTGTGACCATGGACACCGCAGCTGCTGTGCACAGTCCAACACGGAGCTTTACTGTAAATTCACCACAGTACAGCAAACAAACCTGTTTATCCTGCACTAAACTGCAGTATTACATGCGACCTTTTGCAGGACGTTTCACAATATGAAAAACAGAACTTCACATCATATACAGATCCAATATCTGATGGACATTACATGTAAACTTTAAATTTCCAGTTTATCAGATGTCACTGAGCAGTCCTTACCTTTGAATATAACCTTTTATCTTCCTCTCCTGCCTTTTTTCTCATTCTGAGAAATACAGCAGCTGGACATATAGCTAGCAGACACACTGCGTGAAAAACTGCAAACAGTTTGTGTGTTTGCTGGTATTTGTTGAGCTGATATAAACGTTGCATTTGAAATTACCTGCCGTCGTTAGTATCTCTAACTAGATACTGAAGTACCGCGACCACAACTTACGCACTCAGTCTAGCCCACTTTAACCCCTGAGTACAGCTCTATAATTGATACATACCTGATATAGTTTCGCCTCTTTCATCTCCTTGTATGCGATAAGCCCCGGTGATGGAGGACACACCAATAAGATTAGCTTTTGTGCGTCACTGTTCCCTCCATTTGTGTTTAACGATAATTTAAACCATTTTTGAACTATGATTTCATTAATTCTTGAGCACAAGATAACCATGCAGTAGTGGTTACACTTTGATTGGACTGTCAACTTTATTCTCCACATATCAGCTTTAATTTTTAAATAATGTTATAACTTCAATTTTATAATTATTAACTTATTCTCAAACTTTACATTTTATTCTCAAAATTCAAACTCAAGCAAAAAAAAAAAAAAATATATATATATATATATATATAAATAAATAAATAAAAATCCTTCTCAATTTTTTTTCCCTTAATGCACCCCTCATACTCGGTATTAAACACACAAAACGATGCAGAACAGTAAACAACTGAATGTAAATATGCTGACTTCAACATATATTCAGGGTCTTCATCACAGAGCTTCGCCATCTGTTGGAGGACGTTCTGCTAAGGCAGTCAGCACAGCTGACATCTCCATCTTGATGACAGGTGCTGTGTCAGCTCCACGCTATGTTGTCGTGCTAAAAATTTTTCTCCCACTGTTGTGTCAAGGTCCCAGAACGAAGTGATATTTACATATAATCTCCATGAAGGAAAGACTTATGGGTAACATTTTCTAATATATGGGGCCCAACACTGAATGACTGCCAAATGGTGTGTTCCATTAATCAAATGGAATATGTTCCATTATTTAAGCTATCAAGTATGCAGTTAAAAATTCTGTTTCAATATATGGAATTTAATCCCGCTTTAAAACTACTGGATGCCTGTTTTAGAATTTGGGGATTGCTTAATTCATCGAGCACCATCACCAAGTCAAACAAGAGCATCAGCATCCGTCTTTCATATGCACTCTGAATGTTAAAAAAATCGCCATCCCTTTTCAAAGCGAGTGTCATCGTTAACTCTTGTGCAAAAAAAAAAAAAAGTCAGTTGTAAAAACTCTTTAATTCTTTCTTTGGAAATAATTGGTAACACATTTTAAAATCAAAACCTTGTCATCACAGACAAGGACCTTCAAAGAATGAGTTGTGAAACCTTTAGTTTGTTAACCATATCAGGCTACGTCAGGCCTTTTATGTGCGAGTATTTGAGGGCCTCTTTTTTATTAGGTCAATTGTTCTCAGCACGACACTAGCTCACTTTGAAAATGCTTTGTTTTCTGCCTGGCCTGCGTTGTAACATTCAGATTCACCCTGTGCATGTGAATCTGAATGTGTGTGTGTGTGTGCGCATTCCTGGCTTGCCACACACTCTCTCCGGATGTGGCGGGTCCTTGTTCCCTGGCCTGACATGTAGGCACAGTAATAAAGAGAGGCAATTACAAACTGGGCCTCAAAGCCATGGTAATGGAGCTGGTCAGACAGCGATAAGCAGAGTGTGCATGAAAGTGAACAAACTCCCAGTCATGCTTTCCCTATGGAGCGTCAGTGTCCTTTTTAATCAGCACCAAGCAGAGCGCGAAGAGCCACACTGTAATTAAGCCTGCTCCACGGAGGATGAGAGGAGATCATCAGGAGAGAAAAGCCCAAAAGAATACCGGGCACACACAAACACACACGAGCGCACACAAGCACCCTTAGAGAGGACAGATAGAGATACAAGGTGAGCAAGATAGCGCGACACAAGCGGTGTGTGTGTGAAACACCAAAATGATAAAGTACTTGGAGGGTAATAAACGTGACTGTGAAGTAAAGACACCAGAATATATGTGGGAACATGTTACGAGAAAAATCCAATTGTGCCAATCTGTCTCTGTCTAATTAAAATGGATAACTATGAAGTTCATTTTAATTTCTAGTAATAAGAATACATGATCCGCAAACGGGTGAATCTTTCTGGTAGTATACTGACCAATTTTTTGTAAACCGTTCCGGGAATGTACTGTAAGTAACACCCAAATCACTTTGCGTAAATGGCTTTCCGAGTTTTCGCTTGACAAAATGAAATTGCGATTTAATCAAATCCCTCAGGCCGAGCTATAATCTGCAAATACTCAAACAAATCTACAGTATACGTTAGTAATGGAATAAAATATTTCTTCATTTTCAAAGAGCCTGAGAATGATGCTATAGACTGTATAAAAAGAATTAATATAGCCACCATGAAGTTGCCATTTGGTTTGTGGACTTGAAGTCCTGATTTGAGCATTCAAGCCATCACTGAGGACAACAGCAAGCAGAAGAGTCCTCCTTACTGCTATTAGAAAGAATGCGAGTTTAAGGCACTTCTGCTTTTGCTTCACTTTTGGGACCTGGAGGCTAACACTTCAAATATGCTGGGTTTGGGTCTGTGATGCAGATTTGTTCTTCAGCATTTCTTGATATCACACAGGCACATTTCAGAAACAGAGCATTTCGTTTGCAGAAGGTATTTTATTTTGAAAATGTACTAATGTTCGACGCCTTTCCTGTATCTGACTTCTGCAGACTGTCAAAAATAGACTTGGAGTGTATTCTGGTGGAATCACAAGCATTGGAATGTGATGGAACAGCCCCAGTGGGAGTCAGTCAAAAGTCCATCTTTTATATACAGTCTATTTCAAGTTTTTTGGAGGGGCCAGTGAATCATTAATAAATCAAATGTACTTTTAACAGCAGTTTGTTCAAAGACTTTTAGCAGTTAAAACAGTGAGCAGCTGATACTGTATGCTATGATTCGCTTTTCAAGCAAAGGTTTGGCATCTTATCACATGAATATTAGAGTTACATGCTGAAGATGTACACAAAGCGCTACAGGCAAGTCAATAAAACCTCTCCGCCTACTAATTTCAAACGAGCAAAAAGTGAACAGAGGGAACATCAGAGAGAAGAGTGAAAGCTACCTTATATAAGCCATTCACCTCCTCCTCTCATCAGCTCCCTCCGCTTGAATCCCCGAGCTTCCATATATTTCTTCATCATCTGATTCTGAAATGATCTCTGCATCAAGTGGGAACACAAAGCCACTTAACAGGTTAACATATTTATCATTTCTGAATGCAGATGCTGTCAGTCAAGAGAGATTTGGCGGGTGTGTTTATGCTCATGTTTATTTATGCTTACACCGAGACTCGGCAAAAACACTTAGAAGCACATATATTTCCACTTTCCGAGCGCAATTATTTTTAATGCTTGTATCGCATCTAATTGTTGCGCATGAAAAATAAAAAAAAAAAGCTAAACTGTTTGTGAGTGTATGTGTGAAGAGAAATAGGGGGAATGATACAGCTCGTGCAGCGAAGTGCATCTAAGCATGTACCTGACAAGTGTAATAAGTTCTGCGGAGAACTGTGGAGAAGAACATTTAATCACTGACTCTTTCCCCAAGCTCCCTCACATTTCAGACAGCATCAACAAGTCCCTTTAGCCAGGGCTTTTGGTGGTAAGGGAAGAGTCATTACTGGTGCACAGACACCAGTAATAGGCATGGAAGAATTGGACAGAAAGTCACAAGCAGAATGCCAGTAGAAGGGCTGGCTCCTTTGATAGACTGGGCAAAGAAGACATGCTCTAAAAAAACAAGGGTGAGCCTAAGCCACTATTTCACGAGATTACACACAAAAACCAAACTACTGATAAGAGGTCCTTTTCAAGGCAAAGAGATCTTAGATGTATCAATACTGTAGCTCCTTGTCAAGTCATAAAGTGAAATGTTTATCATGTAAGATCATGTAAAATCAAAAAGTGCTAAGTGTTGCAGTTTTAGCTAGAATTATTTTTTCTCCTATGGAGTTAGAGTTGACCCAACAAAGAGCTAAAAGGAGAATGCAACTTGCCTTTACATTCATGCACCAATCCACATATTATCTTCCACTTATGCAATTCAGGGTCAAAGTTGGGCTGGAGCTCATCCCAGCTGTCATGGGGCGAGAGGCATTGTACAATCTGGACAGGTTGCCAAGCTGTTGCAGGGCTAACACATAGAGAAAAATGGTCAATTTAGAATCACTAATTAACCTTACATGCATATCTGTTGTCTGTTTTCCCTGTTACCTAAACCTCCAGTTGAAATTGGTATCTCTGCCTTTACCCACCACACCACCGCAAACAACACTGATCTGTCCTTTGTCAAATTCAGTTTTCCACCACCACAGAGAACATTACAAGAATGCAGACTCCTGCCCAGACTGCCAACATCCATAGTGAGATTCTAGACAAGCAACGTCTGCGCACAGCCTTCATTGCAACCACAGCCCGATACTGCAGGTTAACATTGCACAACATCAATCAAATCAGCCTTTTCCTCTCTAAGGATTCTGGACAGCTCTTTGCTTGTGCTCGAATCATCTTCAATTTGAACTAGTGCAACTTCCCTTCTAGCAAAGTACCGCTTACTCAGAATGTTGCAACCTACTGTAGCTTTTTTTTTTCCCAGTTTCTTCAAAACCTCAGAACCTCTTTTGTATGCTTTCCAATAGGAGCCAGTATACAACTTCACATTGTTATTGATACTGCAAGAATGTGATCCCACTACAGGACCGTTTTGAGCCGATAGAATGGAGTATGGTCTGTGGAGTATAATGAGAGCACAAAGCAGAGTTCCCCAGCTGCATGTCATCACACTTTCTATGTGGACCCTTCAATTTCATTGAACGGTTAACTGTTTTCTTTGCTTCACTTTAAACATGCACTGGAAAACAAAGGAAATGAAATCCCTTCTTAGGGTAGAAAAGGGGTCCGAGGGCTGGCACAAGGGAGGAAGTTAAGCTGGTCTGTTAGTGCCGAGAGGGAGAATAAAAGATAAATACAAAGGGACATAATTGAAGACAAATTACAACAAAACAGTGTGAAGGAAGTGTTGAGTGGGATGAGGATTACTTGGTACAAGATGGCAGGCCAAGTGGGGAAAGTGAATAAAAATAGAGCGAATAACTTAAGCCTAGTATTGAAGAAGTTCATCGTGGAGACCAGGCTGCTTACACGTACTACCCAGGTTGACAGGCCTAATGATAACAACACTGTGTTTGATTAGAATGCCGTTTCCCTGTCGGGGTTCACCTTTATAGCCTCCAGTCATTCAGACTCTGGAGTTGCAGCTTTACTGTGAAGGGCAAGAATGAATCCCGGTATAGCACAGTGGTGTGAGAAGACCTGCAGGAAGTCTAATGTTAGATAAAAGATCTGATAAAGGATTTCAGCAAAAGAAGTAGCAGTGGCACAAGTCTGTGAATATATAGACAAAGGTCATCACCAATTGGGATTGATATTAGAAGAAGGAAGGAAGGATCATGAGAGGTGAAAGGAGGCTATTTTCTTTAGGAATGGATAACGTATACCTGCAGAGTCTGCCTTTTTAGTATGCTGGAGGGGCAAACACTATAAACAACCAGAGTCCAGAGACAACAGCTCAGGATAGGTTCACATTGTTTCTGTCTGTCTTAATATAAAACTCATATTCCCATAGTTTAAAAAATATATACTTTTGAACCTTATGTCTGTAGTGGTTGTGACGAGGCCACTTCTTAACCCGATTCCAATCTAAGTGATGAAGAACAAAATCTGCAGATATTATCCATCAGCTTCAAAGCGATGCGCTTGATGCACTGGTGGCCTGTGGACATTCCAGGCTCTGACCGCCTAGATAACCCTCTAATGTATTTACTACCAGGTCACATTCAGTCAACAGTGTCCTGCGCTCTCACTGGTAGTCGATTGAATCACTTGCCTGGAAACTGAGAAAACGTTATCCTGTCCAGTGGTTATTTCTCCCATAGTCACCTGAATCACCAAATGTCATTGAATTTCTATGGTCTCTGGTTGCCACATTGCTGGGGATCACTTCCAGTGTGAACGCAACTTAATTCTTAAGTTAATGCACATTAAATTAACTTTAAGAGTGCATTATTGTACAGAAAACTGACTGCGGATTTCAGTTCAATTTAATTCAATTTTATTGATATAGCACCAAACCCCTGCAACACTTGCCTCAAGGTGCTTTATATTGCAAGGTAAAGACCCTACAACAATTTCAGCTGGTATAAACTCACAATGCAGAGAAATTCCATTATTAAGGGATCTCTTCTCCTCTTCCAGTAGGCACAGGGGCAGTGATATAACAGGAGCATAACTTTTGATATATATAAAGCTATTAAAGTATTACTTTAAATATTCTGGACTCATGTAGAAGAAAGAAAACACAAAAGGAAAATGTCTTATCATCATGTGGACTTGTTTACACTAACAAAAACAGCTGAGGGTCTTAGTGCAGGCAATAGAAACTGCAGGCTGGCACGAGACAATTCAATCAGTGCTTAGTCTCAGTTTCCAAACGGAGATGCTAATCAGCAACACAAATGATTGTAACTGACACACACACACACAGAATATTCTAATCTAATAGAGCAACACCAAGAAAACAAAACAGCAGACTGCTGTAATGTAAACACCATCAGCTCTGTGTGACAGAAACTGCAAAACAGCTTGATTTTGATTGCTGCCATCTTCATCACAACAGCCAACCTGTGATTGCTGCAGCGTTCAAAAGGCTGGTGTTTCCCTCAGATTATAATATAAATTACCTGCACGCAAGATCTACATATTATAAAGCTTTAATCAATGCATAAAACTGCTCTGCAAGTTTTTATTTATCTGTGTATTTTTCTGCACTTAAATGTGATGTGATTGCTACGAGACATAATGTGCCTCCACATGTAGTTGTGGGAGGCTACAGTATGAATTATAGAGTAGCTTAGTAAGTGAAACTACTCAAACATTAAAACTGCAGCTGTTAACAGCAAAGGGTTGCAGTGGGTCAGAGAGGCTTTAACTCACACACTCACGGTGTCATAAAAAAATATGGGAAAAGTATTTCATTCAAACCTAACTTTGCCATTAACTAAACTCTTAGGCTGTCCAAACGCTGCACAGTCTGGAGAGCATACAAACTCATACTTTAATTTCCTTTAGTAAACTGTCCAGCCATCAAACTTTCATGATGAGAATAGAGCTGTGATTTCACACTTTTCTGTACCTACACAACACATTCTGTGCATGTTATCTATAGTTAAATTTAGCTCCATTTTGAGTTGACATGCCATGCATCCACTAGTTTCACCAACAGCTTTAATATTTCCGTTAATCCATGTGACCTATTATCATCATTTTCCACTTATGCTGCCACAATAGTGGTTGCTCATATTAAACACGGACAAGGTTTCATAATGGGGTCTGTTTATGTGCAAGAGCCAAAAGCTTAGGCGTTCCACTGCTCTTATTTTCTCTCTCTCTCTCTCTGTCTTTCTTTGGTCTGATTCGTGTCAAATGGAGAGGAATGGATTTTCTTGCATGGTAAACATAGGCACAGAAAGAGCTGTGGGTCTGAGAACAGTCTAACTTGGAAATGTTTTCCACCGCTGTGCTCTGGAGTACACTGTAGTGAAAATTGTTTGACTTTTTCAAAGAAAATACTACAGAAATGACCAACAACAGCCAAAAGCCAACATGTTTGTTTGTTCACAGCGCTTCACAGAGGACTCTTTCATCAACAGAGACCCGTATGAAGCTGTAGCTTTAGCTAGGCTCATGCTTAAAGACAAGTCTGTTCCATCAATAAAGGGAAATGCTGAAGAGTCAGAACTGCAAGCTGCAAGTAAGATTTCACTGAAATGTTTGTCTTTTATCAGACCAAATGCCTTGTGACTGTAGTTTCAGTGAAGACAGTGGTTGTACTCTACTCTTTGTAATTACTCTTTATAATTTTTAAACTATTTACACTTTTTAAAAAAAAAATATATATACATATTTTTAAAAAGTCTATGTTGCATGCCCTACCAGGAGCAGGCCAAGGGGCAGGCACAGGGCATGCTGGAGAGATTGCATCTCTCGCTGACTTGGAAACACCTTGGCGTTCCCTCAGATGAGCTGTAGGAGGTGGCTGGGATAAGGAGATCCAGGTGTCTCTGCTTAGACTACCGCCCCCAAAAAACAGTGCCGGATAAGCAGCGAATGGATGGGTGGATGGATAAAAACTGACTAATGGAAACAAGTGGCTAATGAGGTAACATTTATTTCACCGATGAAGGTTTTGCACTTTGTAAATCAAAGCATGAAGCTTTTTTTTTTAGTAGGAGATTAATGGCTTGTTTCAGACCGCGCAGTCTAGTCTACGTTACTGTATCCTAGTGGAGTCCCAGGATAAATGAATATAGTTGGAACTAAGCATAAGAGGCCCCTTTTTAAAAAGAAAAAAGACAGTACAATACAAATGTATGTAAGATTGGAGAAGGCTATGATGCAAAGCTAGCATGAAATGTCACTTCTAAACAGAAAACAAAACAAACTTTAAACCCAAGATGGTCCTTCACTTCAGTTCATCAGATTTCTTTTTACTGTTATAAGGCACGGAGGCAGATTCAGTATCACATAATAAAACAGAACCACTTTTTGTGGATCATGACTTTACATCTTGCGAAAATCTACATTTTTTTTCTGTTCTTATATGAGCTGTGAGGGCTCAAAATGGAGTAGAAAAGCACTATATAAGACCCAGTCCATATACCATCTTATATCATCACTTGTTCATATCCAAATACTCTGCAAATGGTACTTACACAGCACCTTTCTATTCAATTTGAGCACTCAAAGCTTTCTACCACAAGTCTCATTCATCCAATACCACACATTCATACAGTGCTTTTATCTAACATTCACACACACACAGACACACAGATGCATCGGGGGCAACTCGGGGATCAGTATCTTGCCCAAGGATACTTTGACACATGGACTGGAGGAGCCGGGGATCGATCCATCGACCTTCTGATTGGTAGATGACCCGCTCTACCACCTGAGCCTCAGCGACCTCGTGTATTTAAGTTTGTTTTAGGTTTAAATCTCTGATATTTATATTTTTATATACTGATATAGGCATTCTTCTTTTTCTTTGCCCCTTCAACAGCCCAGTTTTCTTCATGGCAATCAATAATGTTTTTCATCCACTGGCTGTCTGTGGAAGTCTGTATCTAATTTCAAGCCCTGGTGTTGGCACGTAAGGCTGCAAAGGGACCACAGAATGCACACTCTACCTCCAGGCTATAGACACACCCTACACTCCATCCAGTGCTCTGCAAGCTGTCGCTATAATCCACTTACCTCTCCTTTCCATGCTACGACCTGGTCATCCTTCCAGCCCGACTCCCCTTCTCTGCCTCCTTGAGCTTAATAGTGGAGTGACCTCCTCACTCCGGTCAGAACATCAGACTTTTACAAGTTTCTTCTATTAAAGAAATACCTCATATGCCCCCTCTTTCCACTCAATAAATTCTCAAGGCTTTTCTATTTTTGTGGACTAACATTGCCTTTTCCATGAGAATCTCTCTCAGCTCAACAGTTTTATTTTATTTGTGTTTCTTGTTTAAGTCTTTGATTTTCTTCTAATAATTTTACAACAATATAATACGTTCGACCCTAATAGCGTTCGTGTCGGTATCAGTCTTGTAAAGTGTTAATGCATTTTCACTGCTGCACATTATGCATGTCACTGCAGGTAAGACCATCTGCTATATGTATAAAATGTAAAAATGGAAATGTAATGTGTGCCAGATCTACATGACAGCCAGCGCATGAGGGAGCTGGCTCATCACCATGTTCATATCCTGACACTCTGCTGGGACCATGACAGCAATGTCAACGTGGGTGAGCTGTAATCAGCCCTGAATAGTGTGTACTCTGGTGACTCAGGCAAAAGGGAGATGCACAGATTCAAAGGAAAACAAACATATTGACATACAAGCTAAGACTTTGATATTTTCTAGAGAGACTCAATAGTAATCATGCATACGCTCGAACACTGCCAACCCCGTCACTGCAGTGCTGTACCTGACAATGAAAGAGCGCTGTGGTGTGAGGCTGGGGTCATAGCCAAGCACTGGTTGGGATGAAAGGTCAGCAGAAAGAGTGATTCCAGAGCCCTCGAGGAGCAGGGTGATGTGGTCGGGCAGAAGCTCGGAGGTCTCAGAAGTGAAGGTGATGGAGAGAAGCTGGCCGTAGCTGTAGACTTGGTGACCCAGGAATGTCACTAGAATAGTGGGAGCAGAGTTTGGATGTTAGAAAGATGAGTAGAATAGAGGTTTATTACTGAACTCTGAGGCAGCGCTGTGTCATCGGTGTAGTAAACTTGTGTGTTCGAGCGTGGCGTTTTTGGAAGTTGAATTTATTTTTTTTGCGCATTTCAAAGAATCTGCCAGTTCCTTTCACTTTGAGTTGATGTGTGTATGCATGAGGGCAGTGGAGTACAAGCTGTTTGAGCTCACGTGCAGCACCGCAGGAGTCTGTGTGTAATTACCCACCCTCTAGGCTTTGGCTCCTCATATAACCGGACTTCAAAGATTTTAGCTACCACAAGATACCCCCCACTCTGCTACCACCCAAAACTGGCTAAAGGAACATCACACAAGAATTATATGCTTCTGAAGTATAAAAATAGGCACAAATCTTTCACTTCCTCATTATGCAGATGTAAAAATGTAAACAGCCCAAGCCATTGTATAAAGTCCTGTGTCAGCTGTGCTCTATAAATGTAGAAATTAGAACAATTTCTATTTAAGGAAAAAAACATGCTGCCATTCTCTACAATACCTGGATGAGTGAGTGGGCAAAACTGACAGGTTGCACGCTTGGTTGCCATCTTGTTTTTGAGCGTAATGGTGTGTGAAGTACATCCTGAACTCTTTTGGGGTTTGAGAGGGCTGTGGACTTGAAAGACTGATTTTGTTTGCGAGGGCCCCTGGCGTCACTCAGAACAATTCAGCTGTCTTATCATCTAATATCTGCTCAACCAGGAGTCGGCTTTTATTATCTGGGCTGTGCCCTTACATCTTCAGCTTGCCCTCGCTGTGACGTCCACGGCCGTATTAATCGATGTTTTTACGTGACCTCTCTTTCACCTGCCTTTTTACACTGTGACATGAAGTGTTTGGCTGCTGCTGGTAATTACCTGATGATGTGTTAAAGTGTCTAGTTAAAGTAGGGCAATGCACTATTGCTTTAATGAAATGTGGCTTAATTATTATTTCATTTTGGTCTGAACCATGCTTCTTCTTTCATCATGTTATGCATTTCATGATCAAATAATTTTTTTTTTTTACAAATTTATTTGATATATTGTACAATGCATTGTTATATTAGTAGTCATGCTGTAGCTTCAGCAACTTTTCCAGCTGCAGTGACACTCTGTAAATCTAATGTAAGGAGGGTTTTTGTTGTTTTTTTTCCAGCATGAAGTGACAGACTCCTTTATGCCTAATGAGTTGCAAGCTTTCACACATAAGAAACCACGCTCAAAAACCAAATTGTTGCAGCTATTTTTAGATTTAATACGCAAAAGAGACATCACACTTCCATCCCTCTTGATACGTTTACGCAAACAAGGTGATGGGCACTGAGTTATTGATATGTATCATTCACTATCAGAAGTATTAGTATTTGTGGGAAATGAAAAACAGGCAGTAATGAAAGGGAGAAGGCTTCAATTACATGACCAATCAATAGCACCGGTCTAAGTCTAATAAGGCATCGCTGATGTAAATGCAAGTTAAGAATCAATTGTAATAGACACAGCGAATCAGAATAAGAGTAAGTGGTTTAACAAGAAGCTGCTGAGGACAAAGCGTTTACTCATTTTGAAATGAGCTGTCACAGGTCTTAGTGGCTTAGCCAAATCCATCACCGGTTAGACAGGAATTCCTTCATATTGCACCTTCTACTAACCCAGTGGAAAAAAAAAAAAGACCAATGTTGAAAGGCCAAGATGTTTAAATAAAATAACCAATCAATACACATATGAGCCTGACCACCATTGAGATTGGTCCATTTTATATTTACATTGAAATGCGCCCACATGATGTGGTGATATTAACCATAATGTCTTCAATTCACAAAAGTCAGTTTTTATAAATACATTTATATTTAAAGCTTTAACGCTGATTGATGGATTATTCAGTGCAACAGCTAGTTATATTAGCACTGAGTTGCTGCTTTCCTTAAGCAGATTATAACAATAATGATAAAAATAAATAAATTATAATAAAAAGTTTTTAGTTACATGGAAATGGGTAGGGACTGTATATTTTTTGAGAAGATTTTGACTAGTGCATTTTGTTAATGGAAGGATTTGGTTTATGCATTTTGCGGTGTCACCATTCAAAGTTACAACGTTACTATAGCTTTTTCACAAATAGAGTGACATTTGCTACATTTTCCCAGTGAAACACGGTGGATTTGTAAAACTAAAGAGAAAAAAATTAAGCTGATCACTTAAAGGTTACCTAGAAGCATAAACTAAATTTATATAAACTTGCTTTACTGTTTTAACATCTGCTTTGGCACATTTTTGACACATCAGAACGCTGCATTTCACAAAACTGAAAGGGCATGCAGCAAAAGACTATTGTTAACCTGCGACGGGGTGTATCTCACCAAAGGTTGTGTAAACCAGGGTGGTTGAAATCTTTTTTAATATTTTGGCTAAATGAGAGCAGACTCATCCCTGCCTCTTACACTCAACTCCTGATAGTTTTCTGACAAAAAAAAAAAGTCTGCTATTGAACATCTGAATAAATATAATACTGATTTAATGAGCACAAGTTTTTGCATTGTATATTGTACTGCAAAACCTGCATATAAGTGAATGTGTGTGTGTGTGTGGGGGGGGGGGGGTATAGTAAACTAAGGGAAAAAAGGTATAAATTCACACAGCACTGCAGACAAAGTGCATTCGAAGCGACACAGAGACCTACTATACAACCGTATTCTACAATAACTAAGTAATGCAGGGAATTACTGGACCCTGGACATTTTGCCACAGATTCTTATCGACCTGATAACTAATGCTCTCACTTACGTTGCAATAGGGGAAGAACCACTGTGTAATCTCACTGCTTTTCTCAGTCATATGACAGGTTAAATTTATTAAACAATATTTCAAATTCTTCAAAGCAGTTTGTCACTTGCATTGCTCATTCTTTGTTTGCATTTGCAAATCTGTTTAGACAACTAAACAACAGTGACAATGTTATGTCAGTGGTATACAGTTTGAACAATTTTTTGTTGTATATGTCTTTTTTGGTCAAAATAGATTGTGTTTCTACCATTTAATGGTTTTACCGCCCAAAACATTTTAACACTATTTCATTGTGTAAGTCATCGTATTCCTAATAGTGCATCTAACTGTCAAAATTGAATGAGATGAGCGTAAATGTGGATATTGTAAACCATATTTATAGAAATTAAAGGAGTTCTAACAATTTCTGAACATAGAGCAGACTGCTAAGATAGATGTTATTTGTCACACCTGTTCGTGGAGGAGAAAGACGAGTGAAAATTTGCGGTGGCGCAGAGGATGGATGGATGGATGTGTCATACATACTATTTTTTTCCTTTTTAGATTGCAGAGGAGAGCAATAGGTGTGAATCTGTGGCCAAGCAGAGTGGCAGGATGCTCTATGATTCCTGGCAGTGTTTCGCTACTGTAATACACTGTTCTTACACTGCAGTTGTATTTTTGACGTTATTCATGCCTGATATACTATATATTTTTGACTTAGCTTTATATGTTTGTGAATAATACCTATAGGCAAATTTCTATAACATTGAACTTTGTACATTATCTTTGAAACCTCCTCTATGAGATGCTATATTAGCCCTTTTACAAGGTTTTGCCTCTCCTGTCAATCACTACCCAAGAAAGACTCAAAAGCACGG
>JAVDPK010002655.1:12413-25259 GCA_034780415.1 Cichlasoma orientale | reverse complement strand
ATATAAAATCTCTACAGGTTCATGTTTTCACTCACCGAGCGGTCTCGTAATGTCGCGTACGATGACGTCAGTGACACTGATTTGAAATAAAAGAAAAAAATATTAAAAAAAAAAACTTTAGTCGGCATAATCGTTAGATGAACACTGCACATGTTTCGGCCCACATTAAAGTTGTCTCCGGGCAGACCATGTGTTAAAACAAGATCTAGTGTGTGTCCACGTTCTAGAGTGGCACCAGACACGGACTGCACCAGGTTAAAGGAATCAGTGAGAGGTAAAAAGTCCTTTGCAATAGGGTGGTCAGGACAACACACATGGACATTAAAATCTCCAGCAATAAGGACACAGTCATAGTTGTGCATAACTTCCAATGGGAACACAGAAAAGTCATTTATGAAGTCCTTATTGTATTTAGGAGGCCGATAGACCAGGGCACACAGCACTGTGTGAGAGCCACCCAATTCAAATAAGAGCAGTTCAAAGCTGCTAAAGGAGGACAACAGCCAAATTTGTTTACAGGTAAACTCACTCTTGCAGACCATCACTATACCTCCTCCCCGACCTGATGTTTGTGGAGTGTTAATGAAGCAGCACTGGACTCACCAACATTCAGCCAGGTCTCAGCCACAAAGAGAAAATCCAGTTCTTGGGAGATGAACATATTGTTCACTAGTGATCTGGCATTCACCAGGCCCATCCTGGCAGGAGCCGGCAAGTCCAGAGCACCTGCCGTCCGAGGAACACGACGCAGGGGCCGCAGATTCACACCGCGCCAACGAGGACGCAGAGAGCAGGGCCGGCAAGGCAATGACATCTCATCCGGGCCTGTCATTCTTATTCTCCCTCGTTTGAGTTGTGCATCTTGGCTGAAAGCCCAGTTGGGATGGCCACATGTTTAAAGGGGTTTCTTAAATGTTGTGTGTTCCTTTTGTTTCCCTTCTGCCTTACAGGGAACACTTTCTGCCCGTTGTGTTCCAGTGGGTGGTGGAAATCAAAGAGCAGGTACTGGTCTGTGTGTGGGGCAGTTCTCTTTTGGTTTGAGAACTGAATAAGCCTTTCGGATGAGGTGAAACGTCTTCAGGAAAACAAAAAGAAGTCCTGTCATCCGTTTTTCAAGCTACAGAGACTACACTCTAGACAGGTCACCAGCCTGCTGCAGGGCTAACAGAGCTAGACAGACAACCACTCACACTCACATTCACACCTATGGGCAGTTTGTAATGACCAGTTAACCTAACCACAGTAACTGCATGTCTTTGGACTGTGGGAAGAAACCTGGAATACCTGGAGAAAACCCACACAAACACAAGGAGAACACACAAAGTCCACACAGAAAGGTCCCAGCCAAGGTGGATTCGAACCCAGACCCTCTAGCTGTGAGGCAACAGTGCTAACCACCATGCCACCATGCTACTTCAATGCACATATTTAGCAAATATATAGGACTGCTTTTTTGCATTTGCACACTATTTCTAAAATTAGAAGCATCTTGTCTCAGGGTGACGCTGAAAAGCTAATTCATGCATTTATTACTTGTAGGCTGGACTATTGTAATTCATTAGCGCTTTGAGTCCTCAGCTAGAGTAGAAAAGCGCTATATAAGAACTAGTCCATTTACCATTATTACCCGGCTGTCCTAAAAGCTCCCTGAAAAGCCTTCAGGTCTGCTAACATCTGGCGGGTTCCTGCGATCAGCTTCAATGGAGGGTTTGTCTGAGGCTCCTTTCTAAGGTCAAGCCCTTCTTATCTTTTAATAATTTTGAAAGAGTTATACATGCTTTTATTTCTACTCGGCTTGACTACTGTAATGCCCTGCACATGGTATAAACCAGTCCTCTTTTTCGCGCCTTCAGTTGGTCCAGAATGCAGCCGCTCACCTTCTTACTCAAACCCGTAAAACTGAGCACATCTCCCCTGTGCTAGCTTGCCTTCACTGGCTCCCTGTGCATTTTAGGATTGATTTTAAGATTTTATTGTATGTTTTTAAGTTTCTTAATGGGCTGGCCCCATCATATCTTGTTGAACTCCTTAAACCTTACGTTCCCTCTAAGTCACTGAGATCCGCTGACCAGCTACTCCTCAGTGTTCCTAAAACTAGGCTTAAAAGCAGGGGGGACCGAGCTTTCTCAGCCATAGCCCCTTAACCAGGGGTGTCAAACATAAGGCCCGGGGGCCAGACTTGGCCCAGCAAAGACTCTATTACGGCCCAGTGGACAGCTTTGGAAAAAGTGAAGAAGGGCATAAATTTTGGACTTCATCTGTTTTACAGCATTTCCTACTGATAAAGACCTTCATCTTGGCTAGTAATACTACACCAAATGAAGCAAGACAGAAACAATTACATGAAATGTTCCAGTTTTTTCCACTATCTACTTGGAAATTTCTGTTTTTTTTTTGTTTTGTTTTTTTTTTACAGTGGGTCTACGGTAGAAAAAGTACATTTTCTGTGAACTGACAGAAGTTATCACACGGATAAAATGTGTAGTTAAACTTCTTTACACTGACAGAAAGGGGAATTTCACTAGTCCGGCCCACTTAAGATCAAAATGGGCTGTATGTGGCCCACGATGTAAGATGAGTTTGACATCCCTGCCCTAAGCTATGGAACAAGTTGCCCCCTGAAGGTCAGCCTTCATTCTGCATGTTTTTAAAGTGCGTCTTAAAACTTATTTTTATTCTTTGGCCTTCAAATGGGAGTGGGAGCTATTTTTTTGGGGCTGTTGTATTGTTATATAATTTTGTGATTTATTAGATATATTTTTGATGTGTGCTTCTGTGCACAGCACTTTGGTCAACCCTGTTGTTTTAAATGTGCTTTATGAATAAATTTGGATTGGATTAGATTGTAATTAGAGGAGGAGATATTATCTGAACAAATGCATAATTGGCATGGCTGGAGGCACAAAGATGTGTACACAGTGCCAGAACTTTGGCTCTGTCCTATAACTCTTCACCAAGTCGTCACTCTGAATGTTCAGAGTGACGACATATACCTGCTCCGCAATAAGACTGGTGTATTACTGAAACAGAGCAGAACTGATCTGAACTTAACGGACCGTAGGTGGGAGAGAGGAGAAGAATCTTGAAGCAAGATGTGTGGTATATATTGTAAAAATGATAAATGGACTGGTTCTTAATTGTGGCATTATCTCAAATAGATTGCATTTAAGTGCTAACTTGACCCCTGTTCTATGGTAAACTGATGCTACACTGAATCTGTTTTATTGACATTTTTTCCCTGTTTTGTTGCTGTTTTGATGCACCAAAGTTTGTTTTCAAGCTGAGCCCCTTCTTGTTTGCAGTAGTGATAGACAGGTTGACAGATGAGGTTTGTTTGCAGATGACATTGTAATCTGTAGTGAAAGTAGGGAGCAGGTGGAAGAGAGCCTGGAGAGGTGGAGGAATGATAGATAGATAGATAGATAGATAGATAGATAGATAGATAGATAGATAGATAGATAGATAGATAGATACTTTATTGATCCCACAAGGGAAATTATTGTGTCACAGTAGCAAGAAAATACAATCTACAGTAACTAAAAATCAAAGTGGGAGTGGCAATGATGAATACTAAACTATACATATATAAACAAATAGATAAAATATAAAAACATAAAAATGAATGGTCTGTAGAGAAGAGGAATGAAAGATAGAACAGATGTGTTAAAGAGAGGGAGACAGGCGGAAAGGTGAACATTAAAGGAGCAGAAATAGTGAAGGTAGTTGAGTTTTAGTGATGGACAGTGAACAGGAGAGGTGAAAAGGAGAGTGCAGGCAGGGTGGACTGGGTGGACACGAGTGTCGGGGGTGACAGCTTAGGTTTGGCAGTGGAGGGATAGTGGATATATTGGACAGAAGAGGATGCTAGGGATAAGGTGAGATGGAGGCAGATGATCTGCTGTGGCGACACTTAAAGAGAGCAGCTGAAAGAAGAGGATTGTTTACTGGAATCACTGGAAACCTGAAATCGTATTAAATATCAACAGCAGTAAATCAAAGCAAAGATGTGCAGTATTCCTTGCTTTCACGTGTCACTTTGATCTCATTGAACCACTCATAGTTTCAGCACATACTCCACAGACAGGGAGCTGTCAGACGGCATTGCAGTGTATGACCAAAGATAGAAGCCATCAGATGAAAACAAAATCTTTCATCTGCTATGAAAAAACACTTAATTCTTGTCAAATTGTTTCCAGATTTTAAGACTTAGCTTACAGGCTTTCACCAAGGCTGTGTAAGACCATTTGCTACAACTTTTACTGTTTTGGTGTTAAAGTTATCTGACTCAGCCACATCAGCCCTGTCAGGCAATCACTTTTCAGTTTCTAGCCTTGTAACCTCTGAAAAGCTTCCACCATTGCAGAGACCTTGATTAGACCGAGGTAGACAAGGGCCTGAGTTGCCCAGGGAGTGGACCTCAGTGGGTAAGTAGCTGAAAGCAGCACAACAGAAGATGAACTAGCAGTAATGAACCTTTGCTGCATTTCCCACTGCCCCAATCCCAGGCCTGTCCAATAGCTCATCACAGGCTGATCACTCCACTCCAGCAGCTAATAGCTCCATTGGGTCTCCTCTAGCTCTACTCCCTACCTGTCATGATGGACATGTAATAAATCTGCTGTGATGGTGTTAGAGGCAGAATGAACCCTGCTTGATTTGATTCATTGATTACCCAACTCCCAGGCTGACCAGAAGCTTGTGGTGGTGATAGTAATGCTGCAGGGGAGGTGGGGAGGCTGTTTATTGGGTTTTGGAAAGGAGTGGGGGCGGACAAAGTTATTGTTCACACTTCTTTATGCAGTGTTATTCACAACTAAACATTCAGCCAGTTGTGAATTTTATTTTTGTTCATACTATATGTTGCATGCAAAGAAAAAAAATACTAACCTGTAAGGTGTTTTACACGTACAGTTAGAATTATTTCATCATATGTGAGCACATGGTTGGTGGTTATAAATTTCCCATCTTCGTGAGGAACAGAATTCTTCTTTGGAGTTGAGGATCAGCTTTTCTGGGTCTATTTTTACTTAGAAAGATGAACTTCAATCTTTACCTTCATCTCTACAATGAGGACAGATAATGAAAAAAAATTAAAGGAACACATTGAAAACACATCAGATTCAGTGGGAAAGCAATCATGCTGGATATCTGTACTGATATGGACTGAATTCAAAGACACCCTGTTGTTCAGTCTGTTGTGAATTATATCAATAATTCAATTGATGTTGTTTTTGTACAAAATTGAGTCAGTTAACATTTTTGTAAAATGCTTACATTTTCTGTACATTTGGAAGGGGTTGGGTCAGTGTGGGCACCGGAGCAGAGGGAGTGAGAGAGGAAAGAAAAATCATGTATGGACAAGGAGGAGGAATATTTGGGCGAGGGAGAGGGAGAGGACTAAGAATGCATGGTGGTGTTCAGTGAAGGGTAACAACTACTGTCACTGATTAAATTAGAGCCACCATCATAGACCACGTGATAAACCACGGTCTGTCACTGAGAGAGGCTGTGAAAGAGTGCAGCCTAACCTCAGAAGGCCTACTGTCGCTTCCATTATCCACACTTTTCAACAAACTAACAAGTAAACAATGCAGTTTACAAGTATATTCCTAGTGATGCTATATTTTACAGTAACTGTAGGCCACCAGTCCCACTGCTAATACATATGTTGTATTTTTGTTCCTTTAAAGAAAGCAACTTCTTCCTTCCTCTGGGCGAAGGGGAAAACTCCTGAGTGAAGACCAGGAGCACGGCAGTGCTGACAATGCAATAAAGAGGATTTCAGTCCAAAATAACCAGATATTTCACAGTGTGGATTGCATTAGCCTGACAATCATTGCCTGGACGCTGACTAAATGCAGAGTTCGAATGAAACAGTTGTGCACAGCTCTTTTGAAAGGAACAGTGAAAGGGTTAAGGACATCAACATGTCCAGGTATGGTGTCTATCCTGAATTTCACACTGTACCACCCTGCACGGAAACACGAGTTACAGTGCATAGAGTAGGACAGACTGAAAGTGTGTTCATATACTTTATTTTATTTCTTTTAGAGAGTCGTGGAGTCTGAAGCTGATCAGACACCACATGAACTGATTTATATGAACAATCCAGGATTTAACCTGGTCAAAACATGTTGGCAGGGTAGAAATGGCTGGGAAATGAGCCACCGTTAATGTACCGGGTCAGAGAGGAGCAAATATCACAATGTGTGCTGCAATATCAAGTGCCAGGTTGGTCCCTGTAACACTGAGAGTTTTAGATGAACTCTACCAACAACTGGTGCCAGAAGCAGAAAGGGAACAGGTGGGAGGAGACACAGGACATTTGGGATGGTAAATGGACTCGTTCTTATATAGCGCTTTTCTACCACTTAAGTGCTTATACAACACGTTTACATTCACCCATTCACACCCATTCATACAAGCACTTTGATGTGTATCTAAGCTAACTGTATAACATACACTCCAATGCTTGTGTCATAGGGCAAGGGGTTCTGTATATTGCCCATATACTGCATGCAGTATATTGCATGCAGCCCGGAAGAGCCAGGAATTGAACCGCCAACCTTCTGATTAGCAGGTGACCTGCTCTACCTCCTGAGTCACAGCCACCCCTCGTTTGTGACTCATTTTCCTCCCACCCTGCTCGCGTTCACTCAACCCCATTGAGGAATCTTTTTCAGCCTAAAGGTGAAAGGTGTATGATCATCAGACACATGACCAAATGTCCTTCCTGGATGCTGGCTGCAGAGACATTTCAGCTGAAGACTGCCAGAGGTGGATAAGGCATGCCATATGTTTCTATTTCAGGTGCGTGGGAAGGGACAATATCAGCTGTGAAGTGGATGAAAACATGTGGCCAAATGTTGAAGATGGCTCAGATTAAGAAGATTGTTCCGTTTTGTGTTTTGTTTATCCCTTTGTGTGGCTTTTTTTTTGTATATGTGTATTTTTATACATATAGGACCAAGGCTGATTACAGTTTATAATTATATTTTATGTTAGGCAACAATTTCATGTCCCTAATGAAATATACTGTGAGACTGCGAGACCTTTATTGCCTCCTTTTTTTGTCTACTCTACATTCCATACAGTACGTGTGGAACTGACTCATGAGAAAATAATAGATGTTATAATGTCTTTGTTTATCGGGAGAAAGTAGAATATTGATACTGTTTCTGTAATGCCATCAGATGTTAGTTTTTGACAGTGGATGTGCTGTGATTGATTTATATGTAGAATCTGCACTAGTAAGTTGAAAAAATGATTGGATACCAAACCAGGTTTGCTCTGTTTTAATGGAGTTATTGCATGTAGAGAAAACTTTGTTTGTATTGTGACATGCAGAGTTGGTATTTAGCTAAGAAACGTGCTTTTGAACTGGAACTGGAACAGATCTCATCTCAGGCTTAACAAAACTCTGGATTTGTAGCCGTCACTCTGTGCAACTCTGCCCCCATTTGTTAGAAAGGTAAGAACAGCAGCAATATCGTGGCTGACACAGCAGCACCTCTTTTTTTTTGGAAAATCAACTGCCACTCATGCATCATCCCTTTCTTACCCTTTTTAAATTTCATATGCAAACTTTTCGATATTATTTCCAATGTGACACAACATGACACACACACACACACATTTACACACATTACTGAAATTGCTTATTTTCCTTAAATTGACATTCTATTCATTGCTCCAGTATTCAACACATTTTTTAAAGCTATTACTCTGCTGTATCTTGCATTGTGTTTTTATTTTATTTAAAATGTATTTATTAATTTTATCATGTCAGTGTGTGGGGTAGCTACAATTAGCGAATACAGAGTCACTCATTGATGCCTGTAAGGTGCACAGCCATATCACATATTTCTAATGTCATATTATTTGCATGGCACTCCTGCTGACTTGTTTTTAAAACATGTGCGTGCAGTTTTGATAGAGCAATGAAGGGTGGTTAACTGTTTAGTATGCATCAAAGTAGCTGGTTCCTTTGGTGTCAGCTCCCTGCCACACAGACTGCTGTCATGGATCATCAGCTATGCGCATTCTTTCCCGGCCTTTCTCTATTTCGTCCCAGCTTTTTCCATACTTGCAGTTTCTTGTCTTTTTTTTTCTTTTTGCTTCAGTACACATGCAGACTGCGGACACCTCTTAATTATCTTGTTCATAGACTTCACTCATCTAGCTTTTCTTTTTACCTCGTCTGAGTGATTAAAAACAAAAAGGAGGAAAATTCTCATTATTGTTCAAAAGTGGGGCCAGATGTTGGTATTTGAATTTAAATGTAGAGAAAATAAGTTGCATGACTTATGCATATTCGAATGCAAAACAGCACGTGCAACATTAAGGTCTAAAATGTCAAGGCTGTCATAATGTCGTGCTGCACAAGCATATCTCTCAGCCAAATGCCACGTTGAGCCCTTGCATACAGATACAAAGAATAAGATGCCAAATATGCTATTAGCTTCTTCATGAACTAACAATGATCAGGAGCTTCTTCAGAAAAAAGATAACTGACTATGTGTCATGATGCTGGGTCTGTGACCCAGGCCTTTGTGTTTTGGACTGTGTGATTCTTAGTTAATTGTGGGTTTTTTGCAGTTTTGAATTTGCTGCCTTTTTACAGGTCCTGGTTGGGTTCTTTACTCTTATCCTCAGGCCTTCTCAGTAATGTGAGTCATGTTCTTTGTTAGTTTATTTGTATCTAGTTTCTGATTTCCCTGTTGTTTCCATGTCAAGTCTGTGTTTCTGTCTGTAGTGCTTAGTCTTTTCCTGTTTTGTGTTGCTAGGCTCTTTTGTCTTGTGCGTTGTGTTTAGTTTTGCTTCCTTTGTCATGTTTTCCCTCATATACCCTTGTGCTTCTCATTTTGCCTAATTACTGCAGTGTGCATTCAGCCCTATGTTTTCCTCTTGTCGTGTCATCCCTCGTGGTAGTGTCTTCCTGTTCCATGTTTGTTACTCTCAGTTGGAATATTAGTTCCCGTTTGACGCCTTTGTTCCTGTTCACTGTGCCTGTTTGCTTTGGGATGAAGATAAAATCTCTGGCAGAAAAACAATTTACTGATTTTACAACCAGTAAAGTGAAAACCAAGGAAATTATACCATTGTTTGCTGAAGTAGCCATGCTGCAATTAATAAACACAACATAGAAAAATCAGTGGTCTCCACAATGTGTTACAAACAGCGACAGTGCAAGACAGTCAGCAGACAGGTGATGATCAAGCCACTGCTCACTCTCTTTAGTGTGCATCTCTATGGACAGAAGTTCTTGGTTCAATCAAGCCTTTCTGAACCTGGTAATGACTCAGATTAAATTCAAAGGACCAAATTTGGCAGAAAGTAAGAGCTTTGTAAAAATTCTGGTGTTAACTCCCATACTGCAGTCAGAGTGCCATGAACTAACAGCCGGATCTATGAAGAGATGTTTGATCTGTGTGCGACATGATGAATGTGAAGGAGCTGGATCCAGACTGTATGAGGACAGATGAGCACTCACTTGGTCCCATCTGCCCGTGTACACTGACTTCTGAGTATGTGACATACTGAGAGCAAACTAAAGTCGTCAGTGGTTGCTAAAGAAATAAAAGCTAAAGGTAAAATTTAGATTACTTTGATTTCCCCCCATTTAGAACAGGTTGTATAACTAAATGCAACTTCCTTTGTTCTACTCATAAAATGATATTTGTATTTTTCTTTTTCTTTTTTTGTAATTTTGCCTCTGTACAGCACCCCAGTGGATTTGACATCAAACCGTGAAGTGCACAACTTCATTCGAGAGGTTTGACGAAAGTATTGCTATGAGAGTGAGTAGAGCACCCAAGAGAGCAGATTCACACGGCAGAATGTGGACATGAAAAAGATTTATTTACACTGCAACAAAGAAGTAACAAAACATTTAGTGAGGGCACAACTGGAACAGAAAGTGAGGATGATCTGAAGAGGAAGGGGGAAACCAACGTTAGACACTGTGATGAATAATGTAACAAGTGAAGCATACTTGTCACACATTAACGAAGAAGGAGGGACCGGTTACCGGAGATGAGCAGGCTGAGACTGATAGTAGTGGTGGAGAGTGGGCAGGCAGGATAATGCGGGTGAGCCAGGTGAGTATATCCAGAGACCATCTGAGCTTTACAGGAGGAGTTCTTCTGAGAATCTCAATAGAAGCTTTTGGCCCCAAGGGAAGCATGGAAAACTAGGAAACAACAGGAAAACAAGATTACGTTATAGCACGGAGCATCTCACAGGAATCTCATGGGACCGAACACGTTACCAGTGAAGCTGAAATAAAGATCTTGCAAGGAACTGCTGCCACTGCTGCTTCTTAAATACACAGCCTTGATGAAAGAGACCACAACAGCTGTGCGAGGAACACACCAGCCACCGCATCTCTGCCCAGAGAAAGAGGAGAGAGAGAGGGAAACAAACTGAAACCCCAGCATGCCCAGATCCTCACAATTGCATTAAATACTCAGGAATCACAGCCATTTTTATTATACATACATCCCCTATTTTCAGAGGCTCCAAAGTAATTGGACAATTGGCTGACAAGCAGTTTTGTGGCCAGGTGAGGCTCCATTGTTATTCCATCACAGAATTAGCAGATAAAAGATCTAGAGCTGGATTTACTAAATTGAGGAAAAATCACATGTGAGTGCGATCCCCAAATAGCCCTGATAGCTGTGATTAGGTTTACAGGTATTTACAAAAATTGTGCTGTTTTCTAATTACAGGCACAGTCAGATTATTTAAATTTGATACGTCCAGTCTGCCAAGAGCTGCAGAATTTTGCAGAATTACTAACAGGACATATAGGTCATATAATAATATAGGTCACACACTGTCTTGTCGACAATTATGGCGACAATATCGAGAGGCGGCGAAAAGAGAAATTTTCTGTATACAAACTGGAGGTCCTGGATGTTTAATTATGTGCTCTAAAATGGGAACGTTCAGTTTGGCTGTAAGAGAGCTATTCGGGAGAGAAAGGGTGAATGTAGTGGGTGGGAAAGAGCACGCTATTGAAGATATTTTGAAAAGTAGCATGATTTAAGGCAACACGCAAAATCAAAAATTACATACAAAGCATTGGTTAAGGAGACTGGTGGAGGTCCTTTGGATGAAATACCCTTGACTCCTTTGAAGGAAAGCATTCAGCAGTCATTCATATCTGAACAGATAACAGGAGTTGAAGGTACTGATTCCATGGATGTGTTTGGTAAACTGGACATGCAAGGAGAAGCAAAAGCGCTTGTGACCCAGACACAAGAGCTGAAAGCAGCAGTATCGGGTTTGGCAAAATCTGTAGATACTTTATTACAGTGTCAACAATCCACAAATTAGCGGCTGTTGCACATTCTTGGAAACATGCCTGAAACCATGTGTTCCAGTTCCACTTACCCTGGATGAAAAGGATGGGGGGGGGGGGGGGTGCTGAAGGCCAAGGATAAACGAGAAAGTGTCAAAAGAAGCCATGTTCAGGTGCCGGGGTGGCTTAGTGGGTGACCATGTATGCCACATGGCTGTGGTACAGGCAGCCCAGGTGTACATCGGACCTGTGGCCCCTTCCTCTGTGTCTTCCCCTGTCTCTCTCTTCACTGTGCACTACCTTAAAAAGGCCGTATATACAGTACTGTGCAATAGTACTATTGCACAGTACTGTATCTTTAAAAAAAAAACCTGTTATACATCATATTAGAATGCTTTATGCTATGCCCACATGTCAGTTTTATATAATTTCAGTTCAATTCAGTTCAATTCAAGTTTATTTATATATCACAGCAGCATTCACCTCAAGCTTTTAATGGCTGGATTTGTTTCATTAATAAAATGGATTTGCAGATTTTGTGGGGGCCAAAATGCAGGCAGCTGAATTAGTGCAGGTTGTGTTCGAGCACAGCTCATAAAATCATGGTGAAAACCATGTGTGCTGTCCATGGTCCTTAAATTACACAAGTTTGAATGAAATAAAACTTCATTAAGGATTTTTTCACCAACAGCTGCATTGATCAGAACAAAAGCAAACATCACCTTCAAATTATGAAACCAATTCAGAACATCAAAATCAAAAATGGTCTGCTATTAGGACCATGCCTGATATCCATTCAAGGCCCAATTATTTTCAGGATAGGGTCCAAAGCCAACATCATCATCCCTCCATTCTCTCCATTCTTCAACCATTCAGCTTTGAGCCCCATTGCACACGGCGATGTAATGACTGAGGCAGACCTTCTCTGGACTATAGAGAAGAGCTCCTACAGTTTTGTCCAGGACACTGAAATGGCTTTTCAGGATTCAATCGCATTTCAGGTGCTAATGTGGGCTGTTGGCATGATCCATGGGTGTAAGGGCTTATCACAGTCACCAACAGAGTGAGATGATCATCACAAGTAAATCCTGATCATTTGGAATGCAAGGAAGATACTCTGAATTTACCTAAAAGCCTACCACCTGGGTACTCTCCATCCCATAGTTTTAGAAAAAGTAAGTAGATGCCTTAGTGAAAACTAAGGCATAATGAACAGACCCTCCACCACCACATTTCCTGCCCAAAAGAAGACCAGGTGTGTGGCCACCTCTATGTGGTGATAGATCCCACAGGTGCACAGGTTACCCTGTGTGCAGCTCCTCCGTTTATTAGGGTCCTGGCTGCAATGTCAGCGGGGTATTACCCCAATCTGAATTCAATGCAGCGCTACTCGAGCTGTGAGGGGTGACTCGCCTGGCCTCTTACCACCGTTAATCCTGACATCTGCCCCGCTTCCTCCGCTCTCCAGTGCTCCAGTCAGAGAGGCCTCTCGCAGCTGGGCATGGAGCTCAGTCCAGTCAGTTGTTGGCGGCTAACCCCTA
>JAVDPK010002654.1:24055-38638 GCA_034780415.1 Cichlasoma orientale | reverse complement strand
ATATATACACAAGAATTGTGGCAATACACTTTAACCCTCTGGGGTCTAGGCGCCAGTTTTGACTACTTTTATATTTCAACTTAAAAACGGTATCCCTTGCCTTATTTAGTGTCATTTTTTAGCACAACTTCACATGTGTGACTGTACAGTTGTTGTTTTTTTCATTTTGACACACTGTATTAACACATTGGACTTAAAATCACACAAAATACAAAAATCTGGACAGAAAAAAGTTAATTCTTTTACTGTGAAAACCACAAACATGTTTAACAAACTATTTTAATAACTTAAAATACAAATATAAGTTGTAATTTTCAAAAACATATGTACAAATTTAGCAAACAACAAAGTTATATCCAACTATTGACATTAAAATGCAGGCAATGCTTCAGGCATTTTTGTACAGCTACTACAGAACAATCAGGTGTTGCAATACTAATGCCACACAAATGATTTGTGCCACTCCAAAAACCAGTTCCTGTCCACCACACACAGAGAAGGCCCATCACAGTCCTGACACTTCCTGGTGTGTCACTCCTCCTGTTGTCCTACTGGCGACAGTGTTCACATTTCAGTCTGCCTGTGGTGGCTTTTTGGCAGCATCTGCCTTGTCCAACACTACAATACACACACTACACACACTCCAAACACACTAAAATCTGGTTGTTTTCAATCACTTCCTGCTACCGAATATCCCATTTTTAGCCTTTCTTCCTGCACCAAATGCACATCACACGTGAGGACTGATGCATGATTGTTGGGCCAGTTTTTGACACTAAAGTGTTTCTTTAGAGTTCAGGAATAACAAACAAAAAAAAAACTGAAAGAAAATCTTTTTGCCACAGACTTGATCATGAACAATGAATAAGCTTCCTTTATTTGAATACATCCTGCTGAAAAGAATGTAATGAACACTTTGAAAACACATCAGATCTCAATGGAAAAAAACTAAACTCATGCTGGATATCTACACTGTTATGGACCGGGTAATGTGTTAGGAATGAAAGGATCCCACATCATTTAATGGAAATAAAAATTACCAACCAACAGAGGGCTGAATTCAAAGACACCCTGAAAATCAAAGTGAAAAAATGATGCAGCTTGTTAGTCAATGTTGCTGAAATTTCATTGCAGCAACTCAAATGATATTTAGTAGTTTGTATGGCCAACAAAGTGCTGTTAGGCATGCACACAAGCACTGTTGTTAATTTCATGAACACCAAAGCAGCCGAAACTGATTAACAGCTCCCGCTGATACTTACTGACCACATCAATATCCCAAAGCTTTCACTGACTTGATGCTGCGCTCTGATTAAAAAGTGTTCCTTTACTTTTTTGGAGGCGTGTATTTTCAGTTCACTTCTTACCTGAATGATGTGGAAAGATTACAGCTTTCAGCACACTAGCATGCTTTAACTACTCAATAACAGCTCTGCATGTGTCATGGTATGAAAAGATGGAACTGTGACATGATGGCATGTGAACCCTGAACCCTTTTCTAAGCCTGAAACTTTACTTGCTGTGCCTGTGCTGGCTGAGTCTTTCGAGTATTATTCCAGAATCTTTCACTTCCAACTGACATCCAACTTGTGGGGCATACACACGGACAACAATCAACATGACACCTTCAATTTCCAAGTTAAAAAATATGATTCTGTCTGACACTGTCTTCACCTCCAGTTCGGTGGCGCACTGTGTGGGGGCGCTACGGTTTCCTCCCACCGTCTAAAGACATGCAGTTAGTGAGGTTAGGCTGATTGGTGATTATAATTAGCTTTTTCTAAACTTTCTTTTTCTAAAGATTCAGTACTTTTTTACATTGGAATTTGTATGTAGTGAAGAACTGAAAAATACATAAGGTCTCATAACTTTTTCTTTTAAAAAAAAAGTGTTACATTTATTGTGGATTTGTATTGTAATTATGGCCAAATATAAATCTTATCCTTTTGGAACCCGAAGCTAAAGAAGCTGCACGCTCCTCCCTCCGTGTGATTCAGGTTCGGTTTACGCTGCAGTTCTTTCTTTGGACCTGAAGCCAGCTGATTCATTACCAAAACCTTTTTTTTTTTCACTCTTAATGATTTGCAATAATTTCCAAAGGAATGTAAACCTTACTACAGCTGGTGGATTCCATCACTTTTCTCAATCTGCATTGCGTGATGAAGGAAATCATTATGTGAGCGAGCTATCTGACTAATAACATTAGCGTGATATAATCTATGATCAACCAAACCTAAATACACCTCATCATGATTATAGGTATTCTCTACATTCACTGTGACATATTGTGACAGTAGCACACTGGTTTGCATTAAAGCTGCAGAAAACAATGCACAGGTAATATTAGCTGATTCTCATAAAATGCTGCTTCATACCAGTTCCATTATACTGGCTAACTATAGCCTGGTGGCATAATATTTTGTGGCAACATACTGCAAAGTAAATAGCATTGCAGTGATTTGCACCCTCCTGTCAGTACTACTGTATCTACTGTTAATGGAGATAAGAGTCTCTCACAGTGCAGCTTTAGATCCACTGAGCTGAAAGCAGCAATTTTTGGACAGTCACATGTTGTTATACGTTACAAGCTGTGATCAGAAAGCTCCTAGAATGGGTGCCAGAGTGGCTCAGTGGGTGAGCAGGCGACGATGCCACATGGCTGTGGTGCAGGTGGCCTGGGACCCATGGTCGTTTCCTGCATGCTCGATCCCCTGTTGTTCTCTCCCCACTTCCCTGTCTCTCTGCACAATATCTAATAAAGGCAGAAAAGGCCAAAAATATTTAAAAAGAAACTCCGGTAATGGCCTTACCTGATTAAATACTGGCTGATATCCAATTCAAACTCATATTCTCAGCTTCCAGTCCAGCTACTAGTCTTTTTTATCACTTCCTGTTATTCCTGCTCTGTCTATTTCACCTCTGACCTCAAACTTGTGGAGAGAACAAACCTCTGGATGGTATCAGGTAAGGAGAGCAAGAGCCTGATGTTGTATTCTTTCAGCATTCAAGACAACATTCTGTAACATCCTGAGGTACCTGAGACAATGGCCAGCAAGCCATTGTGTGCAAGTAAAGAGTACATAACACACACACACACACACACACACACACACACCAGCACAATATTTGCTCACCACCTTAACCACGCATCAGATCTCTGCAACTTCATCCGCTTGCAGAAATGGAGCAGATCCAGCCAGCGTCACAGAGGCACAGGTCCAGATGCAGACGATGAGACTTTTACAGATGAAGATGATCTTCAACTGGACATTAGACAAATTTAAAACACACATTTTTATAGACCCATTCCCAACTTTTCTATCACACCTCTTTCATATGCTCTCTTTATGTACAGCAGCATCGACTGGTGTTGTGTTAACTCTCCATGATTAGTTCAAAAGATAAAGGGTAAAGTAGAAATCCTGAATCTGCACTAAAGCCAATATTTCAGCAGTTTGTCTTGGCCAAACATGATATCGGTCAAAGTTAGGATTTTCTGTTTCCATTTAGTTCAGTATTGTTTGTAATGCCACCCTGGACTTCCTTCTTCTTTATGTCATGTGAGCAGTTACAGGTCACAGGCATGATTAACAGGACAGATCTCTGATAGAATGCACTCAGGGTAGGTGGAAGGGAAGCAATAAGGTGTCACACAGTATGCCTCTCTCAGAAATGACCCTTTCACCACACTGCTGGTTGGGATTGCTGCGACATTTCCAGGTGGCCTGAGGGTCATTTTGGCTGCTTTGAATAGCCAAAGCTTAAAAAACAGCAAGTTAGAAAGAGAACCCACACATCAGGCCCACGTGGCACACAGATTGCAACCAGTCAATCAATCAGTGACAAATACTCCTGATCTCAACTTGTTACATAAATAAAAAAAACACCTGTCCACAAAATCAGTTTCTTCCATTGCACCCTCTCCACCACCATGGGCAAAGACCAACGAGCTGTAAAAGGTGGCAGGGACGAGATTGCAGACCTGCAAAGGCTGCAATGGGAGGCCGTCAGCAAGAAGCTTGGTGAGAGGGTGACAACTTCTGGTGCAATTATTCAGAAATAGAAGAAACACAAAATAACCATCAGTTGCTCTTGGTCTGGAGTTCCATGAAACAGTTTGCCTAATGGGTGAGGATGATCATAAGAAAGGTGGTGGACCAGCCAAAAGCTACACAGGAGGAGCTCGTGAATGATCTGGAGACGTCACCGAGAACACCATTAGTAACACACTGTGTCACAATGGAGTGAAATCTTGCAACACCCACAAGGTCTCCCTGCTCAAGAAGGTACACCTTAGGTTTGCCAGTGAACATCTGAATGATTCAGAAACGATTACCATCCCCACAGCCAAGCGTGGAGGTAGAAACATTATGCTTTAGGGATGTTTTTCTGCAGTGATCCAAAATATACCACCAAGGCAACAAGCGAGTGGCTAAAGAAGAAACAAGGTCATGGAGTGGCCCAGCCAGTCTCCAGACCTCACTGGAAATCTGTGGAGGAGCTGAAGCCTCAAGCTGCCAAGTGGCAGCAAAGAAACCTAAAGGATTTATTGTTTCCCTAAAGAGGAGTGGACCAAATCCCTCCTGAGATGAGTGCAAACCTGCTTACCAACTACAAGAAACACCTTACTGCTGAGCTTGGTAACAAGGGTTTCTCCACCGAGTACCAAAACATGTTTCACTTGGTGATCAAATACTTATTTCACTCAATGACATGCAAATCAGTTTATAGCTTTTATGTAATGTTTTCTTTTCTGGATTTTTGGTTGATATTCTCTCGCTCCATTAAAATGAAAGTACCACATGTTCATTTCTTTGGAAGCAAGCAAACTTCCAAATTCAGCAGGGCATCGACTCGTTCTTTCTGCTGGTATAAGTGCTGCAAAAAAACATGGAGAAAATACTGAACAGCTACAATAAAATATAAAAACATTTTGCTATCTCAGTAACATCCTAAACATTTTAAGAATGCAGCACTGACAATGTTTCTTCATTGTTACCATCTAACATAGTTTTACCATATAACCTGCAGCTCAACAGAGAAAATAGTCTTTAACCTTTAACCTTTCAGGAACATCAACATCCTTCAAACATTTTTCTGACCATTCAAAGATAATGCTGTCTCAAAAACACTAACAGAAATTAATGGAAATGTTGCCAATGTTGTGTGAATGTTCCAACTGGGGCAGCAGAGTCTAATATGTTCTTTTATGAAATATTCCTACGGTGTTATGTGGTGATAGTGGAAAAATATTTTCAATGCAGAATTCTAAAAACATTGTCAAGAGATGTCAGAATTACCCAAAGCAGAACATTTGTCGGCAACATATTGAGGTGTCAGGAATGTTGTCGGGTAACAGATTGCAGAATGTTCTTTTTAAGCATAATCATATCAGTCTGTCCATCTCTATACTCCTGAAATGTGCTGGTTAGATTGCCAGGAAATTTGTTGATGACATTCATTTTCCTCAGTCCATGAACTCTGTCAGATTTGGTGTCCTTGTGACATTTCCTCTAATTCCATCTGCCTGCTCAGGAGCCGGCTGTAGCTCCGGAGGCACAGCAGGCTGTATACCCACCTAAATAAATAAATGTGTACACCTGGCATTTGGGGTAATAATTTAGCCTTTTCATATAATATTTTTTCATTTTTTTATAATTATATTATTATAATTATTATACAGTATATGTTTATTATTATAATTTTGTTTTCATTATGTTCCATATCGCATCAAACTCCAGAGTTATTGTTACTTGAACATCTTTTAGTTGCAACGTTGCTTTGCTTCTTAGATCCAAGCAGCTGTGTCACACTAACACAGTTGAACAACTATAAAAAATAAGATTCAGTTTGTGCAGACCTGATTCGTCCTCTAAGAGCTCACTGACATGACTGCCTTTTGTTCCAGCCACTATCTGTAGCTCCTAAAATGCATTAGAAAAATCTGAGTGTCCGATTCACTGGCAGGAACTTGGGGTCTGTGGCCATCAGTAAGATTAAATACTGTCCAGCACAGTGTACGCAGGATAAAGAAGAAGTCTGCATAATAGGATCCTTTAGTCTGCAAGGCAGAGCTTACTCATCACTAATTTTAAAGATACATTTTCACCTCTAATTAGAAAGAATATAAAGAGAAATGCAGTCACTCTTTACTTTAGAAAATGTGGAGTTAAGGGCTTCGACTCCTCCGTGCAGTGATGATGATGACGTGCTGTTATTATTAAATCAAAACATATTTGCTGGCATTAGAACACATGTCAGAGCCTGTGTGGAACATTCACAGTGGAAATGCTCAGACCAGTGGGGCTGCTGCCTTTTTTTGTCTGTGTTGTGAGCACATTAAATCCCATCTGTCTCAGCTGGATTACAGGTAGATTCAAATGGCACAATATTCAAAACACTGACACATAAACAGCAAGTGCTCCTACTAAAAATCTTAAAGGGGTAAATGGACCGGTTCCTATAACGTGCTTCACACAGCAGGTCTCATGCACACATTCATACAAGCACTTTCTGAATGCTTTCTAACATGCACACTGTGATGGGAGCAGCTCAGGCTTCAGTATCTTACCCATGTCCTGGCATCCAGGCTGGAGCAGCCAGGAATCAAACCACCGACCTTCTGATAAGTCACCTTGAGGTGACTGCTTGCTGTGATTCAGCGCTATATAAATAAAATTGAATTAAATTGAATTAGTAATGACCTGCACTTCCTCCTGAAAACACGTTTTGCCATAAAAACTATATTCTGTGAGTAATAACTGTGTAAATGGGGCTGAATGAGCTTTGACTGCAGTAATGTACACCAACAGTGCTGTTTGTGTTACACATCTGTGATAATTCAGCTATCCCCACTCCCCCCACTCTACTGAGGCCCCCCTTTCACAATGACCCTGAGCCCTGCCTTACGGTGTGCAGAAGACAATGTCGTGTTTCTAAGAAGTGAATTAAAGCTGACACCTGAAGCAGAATAAAAGCTGTAATCTTCACTCCTCTAATTCATTAACCAGGTGCAAAGTTGCGCGGTGTACCAGAAATTTAGTTTATTGCTCAGCTCTTCTAGAAAGTGCATCTACATTGAAGGAAAAACCTGAACCCTTGAACCCCACAGTGAGGGGACTCAGAGCGCCTGCTGCTATTCTGTGGAGGGCATTTTGCTGGCATCAGGGTCCACTTATCCCCTTAGAGGGAACGGGCACTGCAAATCAATACAAAGCGTGATTGCCTGCATCATCGTATGGTGAAACATTTTTATCCTGATGGGTCACGTCCAGGATGACGATCCCTCCCTCCACAGGATACGAGGGCTACTAAATGCTTTGGTAATAATGAAAATGATGTGAATCATATGTTGTGGCCTCAAGAGTCACCAGAGCAACTGAAATCCTACAGCAGACTTCTGGACCGATGTGTTAGACGGCAATGCACATAAACACCATCAGAACCCCAAACGAGCAAAGAGGGTCCCAGAGATTAGGCAATCGCTGTCAAGGCACACTAACGCTTTTCTGGTTGCTGGGAAAACATCTCAATAAGAACCCTTTTTGCTGACTTTTCCTTTAGCCTGTCGTTCTAAACACGTGATCCGCTCTGCACAGAGTTCCAGCAGCCTTGTGATTCTTATATGTTAGCCTGTGTGTAACTGCAGCTTGCACAAGTTCTCCATGAAGGCCATTTTTCCTCTTCAAACAGACCTGCGTGACCATCCATCAAAAAGGTGAGTCAGTGAGCAATCTGCAACATAATGAGGACTTCACATTTGGAGATGTGTTTTAATGAAATGTGTAATAAGGTAAATAAATATTCAAGAGAGAGCAAGATGTTCCTCAACAACAATTCATCTGAATTTATATACAGGATATGATTTGTGCAAAAAACGTGGATCCAACAAGCTGATAAATTCAAGGCGCACACACACACACACACACTATATATATATATATATATACATATATATATATATATACACAGTATATATATTAGTTTTACCACATTATTCTTGTTAAACAAAAAGAGAAAGAGCCGGTACTTGATGGGTTAACCACAGCAGATGTGCTTTTTGCTGCTCACTCTGTGACACCCACCATCAAACACAGCTAGTACTAACACCGTGATCCCTTAGCTGTGATAATGGATTTCTCTTGAAAGGCGGGTGCAGGCCTCCCACTGTCTGTGAATGTTTAACGAGTGTGACCTTTCAATTCCCTGTTGAAGAAAAGTGTTTACATAAAAGAGCGTTTTATTGGTAGAGCAGGACTCTCGCAATGAGCAACTCCACTGAGTGCAAAGGTGTCGTCACACCGCGGCGACTGAAAACTGCACCCTCTACCGATGAGCATGGGTGGTTCATGTTGTCCACAAGGTCACCAGTGAACGGCTTAGGTGTAGAGTTAGGGCGACATAAGCAAGCGCAGTTTCATAAACAATGTTACTGCTGTTATCAAGTCTCTTACATATATTTGGTCTTATTTTATGCTTTCATTTAAATATGTCAAAAAGGTAAAAATTCCATCTAAAGGTTTTGATATCAAAGTAGCCCTAACCTTAAACAGGTCACTGGTGAGCGGACTGATGTGATGAGTTTAATACATACAACAGCTAAAGTGTAAGTCGTGGGTCTGTTATGGTTGGAATATACAGTTACTTAAAGATCTTCAACTATTACTGAAAAACAAACAAATAAGCCTTAATACTGAATTAATACTGCATGTCTGTGCGCACCAAGCTTAAAACAGCTCAGCTCCAGAAACCAATAACTTAATCCCATGTTCTCATATAAAAAGGTATCTTCCCAGTCAGTGGTATGAATTATATTTCTTGAAGACACAAAGGTTTCAAAGAATACTGACACTGTACAGTGCTCTGTCAATTTTGGGTAGTTGTCAGTAAAAACTCTCCTGATGCTCTGCAAAAGCATCATGTGAGACAAAAGCTGCATCCTGTGCATTATTCTTGCAGTAGACTGTGCTGTTGTTCCCCAAGGGGCAGTCTCGGAAGCCGATGGCCCCATTAGGGGTGTAAATAGGCTGGATGCGGAAATCTCCCTTGAGGAGCTGCTCGTTGTTGAGCGAGACTATCTGGAAACTTGTTTCAGTCATTTCCAGGATGGAATTATCTTTCTTGGTACCAGCTTCGCAATAGTCCTCTTTTCTACGCCCCCGGTTGTATTTCCACTTGGCAGAGGACTTGGAGCAGCTCTTCCTGTGCATATGCCAACAGAAGATGCCAAGCAGGACTACCAGCACCACAATCACTGCCCCGCTGATCAACCCGGCCAGCAAGGAAGGCAAACTGGGTTCCTGTTGTGTGGCCTGCTCTGGCCCTGAACGTCTTTTGTTGTTGTTGTTGTCGTCAGGGACGGACAAGGCCGCTGTGGTCATGGCCTCAGTACACACAGTATCATCTTTGGGTCGGTAATTATTGAATGCATCCAGTGGAATGACACAGATCCGATAGGTGGACTTTGGCTCTAGGTTAGCCAACCGGATCCCTCGATGGTCCCCACCCACTATCCTTTCCCTGACTGTGCCCCCTGTCAGGCTGGGGCCCATCCTCGCCCAGGTCACCTTGTAGGCAGTGACTGGAAATGCAGCCACCCAGCTCACATGGATAGCTGATCCATTTAATATGGCAAACCTGACCTGCAGAGTCTCTCTTTGGGGATCCAGAGATTGCTTAGTCCTAATTCCCCCTTTTCTTGTTGTATAGACTTGGTAGAGGGTGGGTAGTGTGGGAAAGGGTTGCCTAGAGGATGGAGAAACAGACTGAGTGACTAAGGGGGAAGCTGGGGAACGAGAGAGAGATGGGATCACAGCAGTATCAGCTGCTAAGGTGAGCTTAGGTGTTGTGGTTGTACTCTGCAGACACTGTAGGAGCTCAGCGGTCAGCTCCCTGATCACCATGCCTCGGAACCTTTCGGGTTTATGGCACATGAAGCCACGCACGTTGAGTGAGGCAGGCAGGGATTTAAGCCAGGACACCACCCATTTGATGCTGCAGTCACACAGCCAAAGGTTGTTCCTAACAGTGAGCTGTCTGAGGCTCATGAGGCCATCAAAGACCCCCCGTGTTAAAGACTGCAGCTGGTTGTTAGAAATATCGAGCCTCTCCAGCTTGTGCAGCCCTGTGAATGCTCCAGCAGGAATCTGGTTCATCTGATTCTCCTGAAAGTTTAATTTCACAAGCACCTCCCCCGGGAGAAACGGGGGAGGATACGTAAGGGAGTTGCGAGCCAGAGACAGCTCCCTGAGGGTGACGAGGTCCTGAAAAGTCCCTACTGAGATCCCTTCATCTGTCAGCAGGTTTCCGTCCAGCAGGAGGCGCTCTAGGTGGGAAACATTCTTAAATGCTTCCTCTGCAATAACGGCGATCCTGTTCTCATCCAGTCGCAGTTCCTTTAGATAATCTGGGAGACCAATAGGCACGCTGCTCAGGTGGTTTTTGGTGAGGAACAGCATCTTGAGGCTCACTGCCTCACGGAAGGCCCCCTCCTCCACCCCTACAGTACTAATGGAGTTATCATCTAAATGCAGCTCCTCCAGCCAAAGAAGCTGAGCTAGAGCTGCTCTGGAGATGGTCTGAATGTTGTTCTCTTGTAAATGGAGGATCCTTACATTTTTGGGCAGGTTGATAGGGAATTCGTCCAGCTGGTTGCCATAGAGATACACAATTTCCACAGAAGCCACGTGATGGAGCTCCAAGGGAAAGGCAGCATTGTTGATTTGGTTGTTGTGGAGGTAGAGAGTCTTATAACCCTCACCGATTCCCAGAGGCACTGAGGTCAGGCTCCGTTCGTTGCAATAAACAAAGGTGCGATCACAGCGGCACTCCTCCGGACAGTTGGAGGCCCTGGAGAACTGGAGATGGAGGCCTAGAAGAATAGCAATCCACGGCCGTATGAAACAGGCCCAGTCCTTATTCCAGGTCATGTTTGTAAATGAGAACTGGTTCTCAAACATTTTAGCTGGTAAAATAACGGTTTAAAAATAAAAGCCCATGTATCTCCATTTCAGACAGATCACAAAGGTAAAAAAAAATTACACAATCACAGAAAAAGAAATGACCATTACTTGGTTGCTGGTTTAATAACACCAGCCTGGCGCTGCAGTGTCTCAGTAATCCATTGGTAATTGGTTGCTGTAAGCTTCCCAACACAAAAGCAGAGATCTCATTAAGCAAAACGATTCCTTCACCAGCCACCATCCATAACCGAGCAGGGAGTCCATCTCTTCTCTTTCAGGTGGAGCTCTCTGTACAGTGTGCAGCGGCTCCCGCTTCCTTCTCCTTTCTCATCACACGCTGCCGGGTCCAGAATAACAAAAGGCGTCTCTGGCTTGACATTTGGACACAGGAACCTGCTGTAAAATAAGAATAACAAAAGAATCAGCCCGTCACTCCTTAAAATGCATGATTTCCACTAAAGACCAAAGAGTTTCTTTCCCCCACTCTATCCCACAGATGCAAAGTGAGGCATTCTAAATTGGGAGAGCAGAGCAGTGTGCATTCAAATGACAAACAGATTTGTTACATATTCCTTAGACGCACTGCCAGAGGAAACTGATATCTGAATAGATAGTGGGGGTAAAGGTGCCAGGAACCGATGGAAAAGAGAAGTTTAATAAGTTTATGTTCAGATTGCTAACATTAACCATAATTTCATATTAAAAAACACAAACTATAAATGTCTTCTGAAGATTTTTTCCTTCTTTAGTTGACGGGCAAGAAGCTTGAATTTAGAAACATAATCAAATTTAAAAAACACAGGCGAGACGAATGACAACAGTGCAAGTGCTGTTTTCTGGTGATGACAAGCATCAAGAGGTCAGACAGTTACCTGTATGAAAACATGTAAACCAAATATTTGCTCTTAATCACTTCTGAGTTAGACCCTGTATTCCTCTCTACTCTTGAGCCATTAAGTTTGGCTGTGCTGGAGGACAGGAGCCGTGCTGGATGGTGATGAACGCAGCCTGTCAGCAGAGATAAGACGAGACAAATTTCTTGCACAGGAACAAAACAAAGATCGATGTGGGCCTCTCTCAAGGAGGAAAGGTGCTACTGTGCATACAAGGTCATAAGATTTAAATACAGTGGAGAGATTTCTGCAGCAACTGGATTTGTAGCTTTGGTATTTAGCCAAGTTCAAGAAATGTGATGTATTCCTCTGAGCATCAATGTTTGACTGCTACTGTGTTAAAAAGTGCTTGTATGTGTGTGTGTGAATGAAGATGTGTTGCATGAAGCGCTCTATAAGAACCAGTCCATGAACATTCAGTACAGTCCCTGCAAAGGACGTGATGGGTTATGATGAGGAGTATTGAGCGGACTGGTACGCGATGAGCAGCAGCCTGTTGACAGATTGCATTGATTTTTGGCCAAGTCACTTCAATAGTTATATAATGTTCCTCAGGGGAGGCACCGAGGCACAACACTGAGACCAGCTATGGTGACCCGGCCTCACCTCCTCTGCATCTTCAGGGTCTTTATCCTATGGGAGATAAATCGGTGTGGCTGTGAGCCTGTGGACCGTCCTAGTTTGGGGAAGAAACTGTGCATTGATAGAGAGCACAGTGCATTTCAGCCAGTGAATGCAAAGTAGTGGAAATTATCAATATGAATGGAAAGACTGCCTAATACTGAAAAAAGAACTATAGGCGAGCAAATTCTGATCGTTTTACAGTTTTATCTTTTGTATTATTTTGGAGAGCAGTAATTCTGTGAATACTCGAACCTGGGGATAAAAATGCACCCTGGTTTAAAAAGTAAATGATGATCGCGGTCATGTCATCCTCTCTCTTACCGTCAGAAAAGCACAAAGTCTCGCTGCTTCTCATCCAGCCGCTCTGCTCTCCTCTGCGCCGGCTGCTGCGCTCACACCGGGTACAAAGTGTGCATTCTGCCCGCTGCCTCCGCTCCCCTCTCCCGCTGCGGCTGCGGGCTGCTCTCGCTCGATTTTCCGCTGGTGGATAATTGTGGCATTGTGCTGAGGTTTGCACACTCCTGGCTGAATAGGTCAGGCAAGGGAAATAAGTTTAGGTCACCAGCGGGCTGCACCGCATCTTCTCCGCGCCTCCACCAACACACCGCGGGAGCAGAGTGAGCCTCTGGCCGCCGCGCTGCTCCCGAGCAGCCTCCTGAGTTGCTCCGCTCCCTTCAAAGGAGGAGAAGGTGGCATGAAGCAGAGGCAGAACTAAAGAAAGTAGCTCCCAGCCTGACCGTGTGTGTCTGAAGTATTTGACAGGATGCCCGGACCCCGCGGGAGCTCCAATACTCTCCCGACCTCTGATACCGCCCTCACACTCCCGCACAGCCTCCTCTCCCGCCCTCCCTCCGCGTTCACACGTGTTTAAACTGCATTTCTCATGTTTTTCAATACTTGTTTGCACATCAGCACCCATCAGTATAGACCTGTCTGCAGAATGTCCTTCCACACAGCAAGAGTCAAACACTTATTTTATTAATAAGCATAGAAGGTGGAGGATAGAGGATATGTCCTTACAGTCAGTAACCTCTGTAATTTAAATATTTATACAGTTCTTTTCATGAATCAATATAGTTTTTTAAATGATTAGTCTGCTCACTTGTTGACAAAGACTGACAGCCACATTGTCAAAAAGTGATCCAAAATATTCTAGTATGCAGAGAAAATATCAAAATAAAACAGAGAGGAAGCAAATAGTAGAATTTATTCCAAGTTAAATAAATACAGAAGCAGAATCAAACATAAATAAAAAGTCATGTGGCATTTTAAACATTATTAAAGCCTGCCTTTATTTTGGATATTATTGTTTGCGTATTTATTAACATTGATGGGTTTAATGAGTGTGTGTCTCCACAGTGTGTTGGTTTGATTCCAGACAGAGACACAAGTCCGCTTTGGGGTTGCATCAGGAAGGGTGTCCAGGGTAAAGGCCAGCGGAGCAGCCTGCTGTGGCGCCCCCTGGTGCTATAGATTTAGTTTTCGGTCCTACATAAATTGAACCAACAACATGTGCTTTCAAAAAGTCACGGAAACCAGCCGGATTACTCTGCTGCAGACTGGACTCTAACTCATTGTTAAAGGTTTGTATTCTTTTATTATCATTAATTATTTATTTTTTGTAGGTTAAATACGATCTGTTTGGTTTTTTTTTTACTTTATTTAAAAAAGGGTGTCTCAGAGTTTTTTGTTTTAGCTCATATGTATCTTTCCAAAAAGCCCCTCAAACAAAAACTGTTTGGATCCAGGAAGCTTCTGTTGGACTCTTGGACAGTAAGTGTTTCCATCTGGGTTCAGGGCCCTGTTCCAGGAAGCAGGTTTAGCTAAACTCTGGGTTTGTAGCCCTAAAATGAGGAAACTGTTCCAGGAAGAGAGTCAATTCCAACTCTGAGTCACTTACCATGGTAACAGACTCTGTCAACCTGACCTGGCAGCTTTTATCCCACAAACTCTGAGTGTCTCTCTGGCTCCACCCCTCCTGCTGCACCTGAACCACCTGTCTGACGCTCCCATTCATTTCCTCCTTCATAAAGTGGCTGTCAGAGCATCAGAGGAGCGAATTCATCTGCAGATGTTTATGTTTCTACAAGCACTGAAATCCCAGT
>JAVDPK010002653.1:7361-22932 GCA_034780415.1 Cichlasoma orientale | reverse complement strand
TTCTTTCTATAAACGGATGCTGCTGTAACAACAGGAATTTCCCTCTGGGATGAATAAAGTATTCTGATTCTGATTCTCATTTCTTCTCCTCATTCTCCTCATTTCTTTTTTAAGTAATGTGGTAAATACTCAGATCAGACAGGAGAAGAGATATGCATCAGAGGAAGAGCTGCATGGATGAATTGATCTTTCACAATAACACAAAGCTGCAAAGTGAAAACTTCCTCATGCAGTCCCACAGCTCCTCTCTCAGCATCCCATCATCTGCTTTCTCTGCATCCACAAAGACACAGTGAAGCTCCTTCTGACCTTCTCTGTCCTTCTCCATCAACACTCTCAGAGCAAACATCTCATCTGTGGTGCTATTTCTCAGCATGAAGCCATCCTGCTGCTCACTGATCCTCACGTCTCTTCATCCCATAGCTTCATGGTGTGGCTCATCAGCTTCATCCCTCTGTGTTCCTACAGCTGCAGTGTTCTTAAAAACTGGCACCAGTACGCTTCTTCCCCATTCCTCAGGCATCCTCTCACTCTCCAGTATTGTGTAAAACAATCTGGTTCAGACGTCCGCTGCCCTCTCTCCTAGTCATCTCCATACCTCCACAGGTATGTCATCTGGACCAAATGTCTTTCTGCTCTTCATAGCTGTGCTCACTTCCTCTTTACTAATCCTCCCCACTTCCTGATTCACTAATTGCCCTCCCCTCTCTCTCATTTCCTTCATTCATGAGCTCCAAAAAGTACTCCTTCCATCTTCTCAGCACACTCTCTTCACTCAGTACATTTCTCTGTTTAGCCACTCCAACCTGCTGCACATCCTTTCCAGCTCGATCTTTCTGCATTGCCAAACCATACAAGTCCCTTTCTCCTTCCTTAGTGTCCAGCGTTACATACAACTAACTATAAGCCTTTTCCTTTGTCACCTTTCTCGTTGCCGTACACCTGGCCTCTCAGTACTCGTGTGTGGTTTCTTCATTTCCCAGATGATCCCACTTTTTCTTTGCCAACCTCTACCTTTGAATACTTTCCTGTACTTCCTCATTCCCCTGCTAAGTTTCCTCTGTCCACAGGATACTCAAAGCACCTTCTTGGCAGTTTCCCTCAGCACTACAGCAGTACTGTCCCAGTCACCTGCAACTCTTCCCTACCACCCAGAGCCTGTCTCAACTCCTTCCTGAACTCTTACTCTTCAACTCCCAGCATTTAATCCTTGCCTCTGCCTCCATGCACTTCCTTTGCTAACACTGTTTGAGAAACTAATTTTGTACTCAGATGTTCTTTTTGTATTTAAAGCTGAAGTCTGCACTTCCCTCACATTTTGGTTATTTATAATTAATTGTGGTGGTGTCCAGAGTGAAAATTACAAAACTTCTGTCTTTATCTGAATATTTATGGACCTACATGCATTATAACAGAGACTCTGTCAGTGTTAAACCACATGTGATGATAGAAAAGCTGTACTGTACACTGGATGTCCTCATTGCTCCAAAAAAGGGGGAGGAAAGTCAAGCTGCCGGTGTTGCCTACTTGATCATTAAGTGACCCAGTGAGCTCAGTTATGACTCGACTCATATATTTATGTGTCACGTGATATTTTTAATCATAAAAATGTTTCCTGCCATGACAAATGCCAATCTATTTCCACTACTACTTTTCATAGGTTTTGATTGTTTTGATTTTTGGCGCAGCATTGAAGACAGCAGAATATTCTTTTTTTTTTTTAATTTATCAAGAAAATTCTTTATATTAACAAAAAGCTATGTATTCATTGTTCGATTTGTGGGAAAAGTTGTGTCATTTTAATAGAAATGTAATACTAATACTGGATGACTCAGATACAATAATCAAAACTGAAAAAAAATGAAAGCATAAATAAAGAATAATACGGTTAATTTTAAAGGAATCGCCGGGAGCTGAAGCGTTGGATTTCTGCGCCTCCTCAGTCGGGGCGACGCGCTGACGTCACGGCTGTGCGTCCCTGTGGAGGAATGTGCGGAAAGTTGTGTCCACTTTCCTCCGTACGCTGTTCGTCGAAGGGCGAAAAAACTACGAAGCTGGAAGCAAAAGTCTTGGAAAAGTTGTGTAGAGTCCGGACGTGAGGAGCCGGTGAGTGTGAGGGCGGCGGGGCGGGAGGTGTCGGGCTGAAAGCGCAGCTGTGCGGGGTTTTTATCGGAGCGGAGCGGCTGCAAAGTTGAAGTGAGTTGGGGAAAATGGAGGCGGTGAGGTGGTGAAGAAGGCGCTGTCCGGGGCTGATCAGGACCATGGCTAACACTCCGACACATCGACCCACACTTTCCCCACTTTTCCCCGGCTGCCAGCTCCACATCCACCGCTGGAAAACAGCTGGAAAGCTTCCTTTAACACTTTACTTCGAGTCCGAACTGCCGCAGCAAAAATGTCGCTGTTTGATTCGACTTGTGCGCTTCCGCAAACGAAGTTTGGTGAAACTCCGTGAGGATCTGAAATGGTGGCTGTAAATTACAGCGGCAGCTTTAAAGCCACCATTTCTTTACACGAGTCAAACATCATCACTTGGATTCAAGTTTAAAGTCATTTAAGCAGACACGCAGAAAAAAGAGCGATGAGTGAGATTTGTACAGAAAATAGTTCCTGGTGGTGTTTTTAATCCCCAGACATCCTCAATAATCTGTGCAGATTAGCGCACTTTTACTTTTTAATACTTAACCTGCTTAAAAGTTTCACTCTTTTTCCACTCCAACGTTATTTATTTTGTCCCAAATCTGCTAAACATGTTTACTTTTACAGCCGATAATTCACGATGGACAGATTTATTGAGGTATTCGTGTTTTTATGTGGCCAATTTTAGTTTCTGCCACTTTCGTTTTCCCTCCTTAAATTCGGCTCACTCCCCCCTGAATAACAGTGGCTTTTAGTGGGTGTAATGTGGAGTTTAAGTCGTTGCTGGCGGCCTCGTTCCCGGCGGGGAGCTCCTCTAAACTCGGCGTTTTTCGGAGGGGCTTCCGCGCGGCTGTGGCGCTGTCGACTGAGCCGTGGTGCTGTTTCCAAAATGGCCGACAGCGATGCAGTGAAAGTTTTGAGTCGTTATCTCAGGATGTTTGCGCCGTGAGGCAGGAAAATCAGCCCGGGAGGGCTTCCTCTCATTTATGAAGGCGGTTTGATCTCCCGGGAGGGTCCTTGTTTACTTACAGCCGCTAATATTAAAGTTAGTGAATTAAAATGACTTAACTCGAGTCAGCGACTAAAATGACCAACGAATACTTTTTAAAGTGGCGTTATTTGTGTTTAACAAGCTCCATTTTTTTTCTCTGACTGGGACAAAGATTGTAAAATAAATAAATTATAAATAAGGTTACTTTTTATGGTTTTCCATAGTTTTTAATGTAAAAAGGAGTTAAAACACACGTTTGTTTGCACAGTCCCCGTATCACAAAATGATTTATTTTAGTAATGCTGGAAAAAATACTTTTAAAACTGCAGGAAGTTTTCATGCAGGAATCTGATTCATAGCACAGGTCCCTCTGACCATACATAGGAACCAATGAGAGCCTGAGTCTTTAAAATGAATCTTACTCATAATGTTGTTACTGTTGCCTTTGGGTCATTATTTACAGCGTTAACCATCAGTGGTAATTTTATTTGTACAGCAGCTTTCGTTCCATGTAAACTCAGTGTGCTTACCAAAAGAGAGGAGAAACAAACCTTGCAAGTCTGCAGTGTCTTAAGGTCAGTTTTTGAATGTAGACACAGTTGTAACTGACCTCAGGTCAGCAGGCAGCTTGTTCCAAAGAACAGGAGCGCATTAACTGAAAGCACCCTCAGTGCTCTGGGATCTGATTCTGGGAACAGTTCAAAGATCTGCACCTGATGACCCGAGAGGTCTGACTGGGTTACAGACACTGAGCAGGTCAGGGATACACTGAGGGCCAAACCACTGATTTTAAAGGTAATTCTGCGTTGAACTGGGAGCCAGTGAAGTGACTCTGTACTGGAGTAACATGTTCATCTGCATCTTTGTGCTCCTCGTCCTCCACCCGCTTTCTTCTTGTAGTCTGTCCTTTTTTTGCATCAGCTTTGATACCAGACTGTTTTTGTCCCGGAGCCACAGTGAGTGTCTCGAGGAAACGATAGAATCTCAGTACCTCGTTTTTTTGTTATTGTTTTGAGTTTTTGTTCGTTTGTTTCTCCCGTTTTCTTGCATTAGCGGTGCAGGTGTGTCTTTTACAACATCGTCACCACTTCCTAAAATTCACCTGGGCCTAAGCTTGCTTCCTCATATGGAGAAATGGGGGCGTGGCAGTATGCAGACCAAGCCTATTGGTTCAGAATGATCCTGCTTTACTAACATACACACAGTGGGAGGAGCGACGGGCGTTTCACAAATCTGAGGGCAGTTTTTGTGTTTTCACCCAGATATTGATGCATGAGGGCCAGTGAGTCTGCATCGTGTTGTTTGACAGAAGTCTTTGTGTTATTTGTGAACATTTAAAGTAGATCGCACTCACGATAAAACACGGTGAGCCGTGGCCTGTCTTTGGGAAAGCATCACACTCAGTGTTATACATGAGCTAAAGGGTTAAAATAAGCAGAAACAAGTAAAACATTTTTTATGTTCTCACCAACATTACAGCCTCATAAGAGGCTGTTTGGGCTTCATGGACTGTTTCACGCCTGTACACGAAAAACTGAAAATATGTAAATGAGAAGAGCTTTATTGTGCGTTTGGCTGCATTAAAATGAAATCATTGTCAGTTCTTTAAAATATTACTCCTGTATCGTGGTCTCTGCAGCTTTCCATCTGTCGAGGTGAAGCGCTGAACTCCACATGGCCGCTCAGCCCGGGTTCTCACTCGACGTGTTCCCCGTGGGCGTTCCTCTGATGGAGGACGGGCAGAATCTCAGCGACATGCCCAGGAACACGCTGCCTGCCCCTCAGCTGGTAATGCTGGCAAACGTGGCAGCGGTGACGGCCGCGGAGGGCGGCGGCGGCTCCTGTGACGGTGAGAAGGAGATGATGGAGCTGAAGACGGTGGGAGGCAGCTACTCGGACAGCGAGGACGAGAACGTGATCAGGTGAGGAAGTAAGAACGAGTTGGACCTCAGCTCGTGTCGGCTCATGATTTAACCCTCATATTTACCGGAGGGAAGCTTTAACCAAACTATTAACAGTTATCACAGGCAGCGTTCTGAATGACGAGTCAACTAAATCCATCCAGAACTTAATATTCTTGGAAACATCCAATTGAATCGAACTCATTAAATGTTTTTTATTTCCTTGTGAAGTTGCAGAAGGTGTTAAATCTGCAAGCCCAGGACAGCCTGTGCTGTACAGCAAGTGCTCATGAAAAATGAGTTATTGCTTTCGTAGGCAGTCATTTCCCCTTTGTAGCCAGTTAGCACGCTAGTGTAGCAGTTTGGTTTGAGTTCAGCTGAGCAGTATGAGTGCGTATCATGAAGAATGCCCTCGTTTGTGCAGAGGATGCCTCTAGCATGATTACCAGCAGGAGAAACACAGCAGGAATATTTTGAATGATGATAAAAGTCATTAAAACACTTTATTTTATTTTTTCACGGTCACAGAAGTGAGTAAAAAAGCCACAATTTAATCTTTTGGTGACATTTTTGGAGAGAAGCGGGGACACAGTGGGTCGCGCCGCAGGTTCAATTTGGCAGTTTTTATGCTGGACGCCCTTCCTGTGGTTCCAGCTGGATTTGAACCAGCGACCTCTCGCTGCTAAGTGAATCTGTAAACCACTATAGCATGAAACCACAAGAACTGGGGACACCAATGATGTCACTAATTTAAAGTAATTTTCTTACACAAGTTTAGTGGTGTGAAATTTCATGGAGGTTTGAAAGGCACGATGAAGCATGCTCTAGTTTTTGTGATTCAGATCAACACATTAAAAGCACAGTAAAAACCTGCACGGTATTACCTGATACTAATATCCCTGTTACCCGTGTCATCTCGCCACTAACTCACCTGTGTGTGCGGTCAGGTACGGCTACGAGAACCAGAACCAGAGCCAGAGAGATGTCTGTATTGATAAGTATCCTGAGACTCTGGGCCCGGACATCCGCGCCGTGGTTGTTGGAAATGGCACGGAGGAGAAAGAGGGTGAGGAAGACAAAGCCGAAGACTTATCCTGCCCGCCTCAGCCCCCCCCCTCCACCAGCACTAAAACTCCTCCTCCCCAGAGCACCAAACGCAAAGAGGGCCTGCCCGCTGTGACGGAGGGCGTGAAGAAGAAGAAGCCGTTCCACTGCAAACCGTGTCACTTCCAGGCGGAGAACGAGCAGGAGTTCGTGGATCATCTGAGCAGCCACAGCATCAGCAAGATGATGGTGGTGAACCGGGTGGAGGGGCGGAGCAAGACCAAGGCCAAGGAGGCAGAAACACCTGAGGCCCCGGGTGGTGGGGAGGCAGAGAGCGGTGGGGAGGTGGCGGCCTCTGCAGATGACATAAAAGGTTTGATCAGGTGTGAGCGCTGCGGCTACAACACCAACCGATACGATCACTACATCGCCCACCTGAAGCACCACAACAAGGAGGGCGAAGACCACAGGTAAGAGTCACACACACACACACACAGAGTACTCCTCCAAATAACAGATTCAGAGTTTTGCAGGAAGATCGCCATCAGCGGTTTTTGTCCCGACCTGAGTGACGAATGTGTGCCGCTGCTGTGTCCCTGCAGGGTGTTTAAGTGTACTCTATGCCCATACACCACCGTCAGTCAATACCACTGGAGGAAACACCTGAGGAATCACTTCCCCAGCAAACTGCACACCTGCAGCCAATGCTCCTACTTCTCTGACCGCAAGAGCAACTACATCCAGCACATTCGGACTCACACTGGTACGAGGATCCTCAGGTTTCCGGACCATCTTTCAGACAGTTAAAATGTCAGTGTGGAGGTGGTCCCGAGATCTCAACGTTGTTTTCTGTCTTGTACAGGTGTTCGTCCTTTCCAGTGCCCGTACTGCGACTACTCAAGCTCACAGAAGACCCACCTGACCCGACACATGAGGACTCACTCAGGTAAAACATGTCTGAGGAGGCTAATGATCCAGATGCTACAACAGTCCCCTAACCATCCGATTCAGCCTTTCTGTTTTCACCATCATAATATTTTGTGAGCCAGAGCTGATGGTTTGTTTAGGCAGTCAGCGTCGTAGTTTCAGAGTAGAAGTGATTTCTTGTCCCCTGAAGCATTCCTGAACCCGCAGCGCTCCCTGCAGTCTGAAGGTGTGGGCTCTCCTAAAAGGCTCGCCAGGGTCTGTAGGGGTTTAGTCGGGTGGGAGTCCCAGGATGAGGGTCTAGATTTGGAACTTGGTGATTTGGGTTTGGGAGTTCAGTGTTTTAATTTCTGATTTATTTAAATTTTTTCTAATCTTGAATCTGAACTTTCTTTCTTACCTTGCTCACAGTCGAGTCTCCAGCACCTGTTTAAGTATTCAGATGGTAGTCGTGGTGCTCGGACTGCTGTGCTTTAGTAGCTGTAGGATGGTGATATTAGCGGTTTATGTTACAACTGAGCAGAATTAATGTTACTGATGTTATCACGGTGTTTTTGTTCCTCTGACTCACTCTGAACATTTCTGTTTGTGTTGCTTTCACTGAAGCTGTCGGACTAACATGGTAACAGCAGAACTACATGCCACCGCCTCCTGTGTCGTGTTGTGTTGTGTTGCTGTGTGAGGCGTTCACACTGAGGAGCAGATCAGTCTGAAAACAGATCAGCAGGTTCAGAAAACTTTAGTGGTTTCAGGTTTATCTGCTCTTCTGTGAACTGGACCTGAAACTCCTGCATGAACACTCCTGTTTCAGGATACATGGATACACTCCGAGAGTCCGAATGATGTCAGACAGTTTTACAGATTTTACACTTTTGCTGACAAAAGATTTAATTAAAAAAAAAAAAAAAAAAAGAAGCAAAAACCACATCTAACAGAAATTTGACTGATCTCCACTTCAGTGTCTTCTCTTTGTGCACCTCTGGATCACTTCTTGCATCGCTGACATTTTTGGATTGCTCTCTGGAAATCCCATTCTAGCTGCTTGTACTCGTTCCTCTGTAATGTCCCTGGATCACCTTCAGTGTGGTCCAAAGGATAAAGAAAAAAGTCATAGGGAACCAAATTTTGTGAGGAAGGTGGGCGTTAAGTGAAGGTTTTGTATTTGTGTGGCCCCAAAAACCCTCACCAGCAGGTCAGCAGAACTCCACGTACACAGTCTCGCTGAGGTGCACAATCGGACAGCATGCTGTTTGGTCTCTGAGCCGTAGGCGGGGACCCAGCTCTCATCAGCAGTGATGATCCTCGGCCTGAACGTCGGGTCAGTTTGAAACTGAAGTTGAATCTAGTTTGAGGTCCACGGTGAAATTGAGTGGTCAGACCGGTCCTCGCAGGGAGCAACAAAAAGAAGCAGCTACAATGGAAGCGGCGCACAGGTGCACAAGGAGACTACCTTGAAGTAGAGACCGGTCAAATTTATGCATGATATGTTTATTATTCTTTGTGGATATGAAAGGGACATCAGTGTTGTGAATGTAGACGTTACAGTCAGACATCAGGAATCAGCCTGCTGACGTGTAGATCCTCTCCTGCTGCATGAACCTTTGCTTTATCACACCTTTTTCACTGCAGGACTGTAACACCTTCTCACTTTCCTGTGTGCAGGTGAGCGACCTTTCAAGTGTGAGAGCTGTACCTACCTGGCGGCCAACCAGCACGAGGTGACCCGACACGCCAGGCAGGTCCACAATGGCCCCAAACCTCTTTCCTGCCCCTACTGCGAGTACAAGACTGCAGATCGCAGCAATTACAAGAAGCATGTTGAGCTCCACCTCAACCCTCGTCAGTTCCTGTGCCCCCTCTGCAAGTATGCTGCCTCCAAGAAATGCAACCTGCAGTATCACATCAAGTCTAGGCACTCTGGCTCCAACGTTGCCCTGGATGTTTCCAAAGTCAAGCTGCGCATCAAGAAAGCAGGTCCTGAGAGTGCAGAAGAAAAGTCTGACTCCGGAACAAATAAGCTTGAAAATTCATCCAGCATTGAGGAAGACTTGGACTTGGACATGGACATGGACAAGGGTGACGAAGAGTCGAGTCCCATCAATCTGTCAATCAAAAAGAGCAGTCGGCCTAGCATTGGCCAGCCGGAACAGACTGAAACACCTGACAAGGTTCAGAAGAAGTCCACCGTCACCTCTGAGAAACTACCAAAGGCGAAGGACAAAGCAGGACCAGAGAAAAAGGTCACAAGACAGAAGAAGGCCGAGAAGCTCACTGAGAGTCCTGTAGAGAACACATCTGTTAAAGAAATCCAGACGGGGACAGCGAGCGTAGAGAACAAGGTGAAGAGACGAGTCAAGAAGCTTCCAGCAGAGAAAGTAGCAGTCCAGGACCAAGCAGAAGCATCCGTACCCCAGAAAGACCCACCAGAGACAGAGAAATCTGACCAACACAGACCAGAGGAAGCAAGATCAGCCAGGCAGAAATCAGACAAAGAGGAACAAAAGGTGATGCCCGAGAAAGAGAGAGAAAATAAGAAGAATGGCAACAAAAATGCCAGCAAGGCCAGAAAGTCTGGCTCTAAGAAGTCTGAGAAGACGGCAGAACACGTCAAAGAAGCTCCACAGAAACCCAAGTCTCCAGAGAAAGCTCAGAAGGAAAAGGTGGTCAAGGAAAAGGCCTTAAAGAGGAAAGCGGGGGAGGCTTTAGACCTTTCCAGCAAGCCCTGTACTCCATCCAAGACCAGGAAACTGAAAGCCTCAGCTGTGGAGGAGCGTCAGCCCAAAACCGCTTCACTAGATACCAGCAAGGTAACAGAGTCCAGTCTGACAGCACACAAGTCCAATGGGACAACACCTGCAAAGCAGAAGAAGACCAGGAAATCCAACAAGAAAGCCACCATCCCTCAGCCTGCTGCAGATCCAGCAGAGAATGGAACATCTTTAATCATCAGTCCGTCCTCAGAGGCTCCTGAAGTTTCTCCTCATCTGGACAACTTGAAGGAAACCACTCACAGCGACCCGACAGAACACAGCCCGGCAAAGACAAACACCTCCACAAGTACGCCTGCTCCACCAAAAAAGAGTCCGAACAAACTCTCCGAGGGGATGGATGTTTCACCTGGCTGCAGCTCTGGTGAGGCCACGCCTTCTCCTGCTGAAGACCGGCCTGCGCCAACATTCCTAAAGCCGAAGTCACCACCTTCTCTGGTTCTCCCGGGCCAGCGAAGCAAACCCGCTGACCCAGAGGACGACGAGGGCATTCACAGCAGCCACGAAGGGGGAAGTGACATCAGTGACAGCGCCTCTGAAGGCAGTGATGACTCTGGCCTCAATGGTAACGGCGCCGGGTTGACTAAGCTGGCTAATGACCCGGAGACGCCCACCGATGAGATCCCGACACCGACAGAGCTCAAGAATCACATGTGCATCTTCTGCGACCGCACGTTCCCCCTGGAGGTGGAGTACCGACGCCACCTGAACCGCCACCTGGTCAATGTGTACTACATGGACAGTGGTGCCACAGCCCAGAAATGAGCAGCTGTATCCAGCACATTGTGCATCGTTATCACCTGTCTCTGCTTATAAGTACAAACACTCCAGCTGCATGAAAAAACTCCACAAACATATCAACACAACAAAGGTCTCATCATCTGGGGTCCGAGCACCGACGCTTCGCCTCACTGAGGGTGAATCCATCAGCAGCTGCTGATTCTGTATCAACACATTCGGTCTTGTTTGTGCTCAGGTTCCAGAGCTTTGATTGGCTGGTTTGAAACCCTTCCAGGATTGTGACTGATGACGCTCCCGTGGAGTCCTGGAAGAGGCCTCGGGGGGCCTGAGTTTAGGTGCTTGGACCCTGTTCAGTCTGTAGGGTCAGTTTGTGTAAATGCGCTTTTCTCTCTTCAGTTCGTGCCCACCTGATCTCTGCTGTAGGAGATGCAATCAATTTTAACATCAAATCGATTTTCATGACCACCACAGAACATCTGGAGACCTCACTTATTTCCCATTTTGAAACCCATCAGTGTCCTAAAGTCTCCATGTAAAAAAAAAAAAAAGTTTTTCTATTGTAAAAGTGGATTTTTTTTCCATTTTTTTAAACATTCAGTGCCTTTGACAATCAGCTGTTGAAATGTTGCGCTGTTGCTTTGATGTTTGTTTTTATATTTGTCGTCTGAAGGTTGAAGTCTGCAGAGAAACGTTTTTGTGCGTTCAGACCAAACATGAAGCCTCTGCAGCGCATTTAGTCTGCTGGAGAATCGGCTCGAAGCAGACCTGTTCACCTCCATCTCTGCACCAACTGTAATCCTGCTGCACTCAAACCCCACTCTGCGTTTGTTCTGAACGCGCTAGAGTTTACGTTGGAGTTTTTGGGCCACTTTATGGAATAAAATATTTTGTGCTCCCCAAAAAAAAACAAAAACCGGCTGAAACACTGAGCAGGCTTCAATCCACACAGTATACCTACTAAATCTATTAGTGCCATACAGCTTCAGTTCATTGTGAGAGCCCATTTGCCACAAGAGGTTAGCACCAGAGCTCCACACCTTCAGGATCAAACACCTTGATGAAGCGTCTTCCTGTTTCCTGCCCCCTCAGTATTTCACGCAGGTGGAACCACTGATATCTTTGTATCGTGCATTAGCAGCTAATGCGTCCTCCTTCTCAACATTAATTTTTTTCCTTAATGCGGCCCTGATACCACTGTGTGCCATTTTTGTCTTGTGACTTGGAAAATGGTGAGACAGAACGGTGCTGCAGATGTTTCAGAGGAAAGCTGCTTCTTTGAGATGTGATTGGTTAAAGACGTGGTCATTACCCCGGCTGTTGTAAAACATTAAATTCCATGAATGGTTAATAGTTTCAGTGCAATATTCCTGTCAGTGGAAACGCCAAAGTGTTTTGTTGCCACCTGAGGACCATCATCATTACACAGGCTCACTTATCAGATAAAATCAGCATCGAGTTACTGTTGTTAAAGGTTTCTCTAAGCAGCAGCTTGTGTAGTTTGCGTTGCTGTAACTGAACGATGAGGCTGGTGTTATTTTATCTTTTCTGTAATCACAGGTTTTTAGTTGCCCCCATCGAGGGCCAAATCTGCCCTCACTGCTTCTTTCAGGCAACACGAAGCTAACCTTGTTACTTTTCCTAAGCTAAACTACACTGTGACAGCTGAAATCGTTTTCTTTAAAAAGGAAACTAAACTGATCGGGCTGCTTACAGACGGTTGCCTGCTAACACGTTTGCTTCAGCCCAAAAATCCGTCCAGCAGTCCCCGAAGAAGCTCCTCCGGCTCGATCACTCAGGAATCAGAAGGTTCTTCCCGCCTCTGCAGACTTCATATTTCACTTTCTGTTCTGAAGCATCAACTTTAGCATGTTGGCCACCACCATGTTGGTCGTTAGAAACCAGATGAAGGTGGAGGTTTAAGCCGATCTGCAGTTTTCGGCACTTCATTTTTCCCGCCCGTAGGCTGATGCCCGCCTGTTTGTAACACTGTCTGAGAGCTACGTCACACTCGGCAGGCGTGCAGCTAAATATGAGCGTACCTGTGATGAAACCGCGCAGGTAAAATAACACCAGCTTTATGGTTTTAGAAGGTTTGCAGCCTAACGGACGAAATCAAATAGAAATGTTTGTTACTGTGTGCAGGTAGAGGGCGCTCTTCAGCTAAATACTAACCGATTTAAGTAAGCTTTAATCTGTAACGTACTTTCTTCTGCTTTTTTGTAAATAAAGGTTTTCAAACACTATCAGCTGCTTCCCTGTCTGTCGGCCCATTTTTAATAAAGATTGAAAACACATTCAAAAAAAGCTGAAGCTCAGTGAGAAACATCATTAGTCCAAAACATTTCATTTAACATCAGAGAAAGGTAACATAATATTTAACCTCTGCGTCCTCAGAGGTTTTCACACCTCACTCTTAAAATTGGCACCTGTGGGCGTCCGGGTGGCTCAGTGGAAGAGCAGGCGACCATGTATGCCGCAGGTTCGAGTCCCGAACTGTCGCTCTTTGCTGCGTGTCTCTCTACACTGTCATACCAGCCAGTCCCCTCAGGAGGAGGAGACCGGAGGATTACCCATAAAGGCTCACAAAAAAATAGTCGACCATGGATACAAATGTTTGTAATTCCTCTACGAGTAATCAGATATTTTCAAATTAAAGCTTCAGATATTATTGTGGTGGTGTAAAATGATGAAGAGTGTCAGAACGTTCGAGGATGTAAGAATCGTGTTTGGACGGCTGGAATCAGATCCAGCTGCATAAACATCAATCATAAACAGCTGGAACAATATATGCATATTTATGTAACATCCTCCACCAAGGCTGAAGTGATCCAGATTCACATTCTCTGAGGTCAGAGGTCAGTTTTTTAGAGGTGGGGCTACAACCACCTACAGAGTCACCTCCTCTAGTCGTAGCTCATTTCTTCTTCTTCCTCCTCTTCACCTGCAGCCTGTCGGCGCCCGCGGCCGACAGTCCACCATCCAGCAGCCCCGCGGCTTTCATCGGTTTGTAGGTGGCGGACTTCCGGATACGTTCTCCTTTCAGAGAGATGATGTGAGGAAGCAGTGGCGGCGTCCTCAAACCGAAGCCTGCAGCCTGCGGGCCGTGGACTCTCAACAGCAGCTGGTCCTCTTCCACCGCCGTCACAGCCACCCAGCCTGCAGAGGGATAGACGGACAGGTGACACACCGACGGTGCTGCAGGTGCACCTCGTGCAGGTCCTCATTTTACCTGCAGATGACAGTTTGATGTCAGCAGCAGCCTCCAGGTAACCTCGACCCTGCAACCTGAACTCCTGAGGCACCAACGCAGGAAACTCCTTCATACGCTCCGAGCCTCCGACAGGCACCTGAACACAGCACGCACACAGGCATTAACAATCACAGGCACCGGAATGCAGCACTGTGCAGGGGTCACGTGACTCACCCCCAGCAGCACGTGTCCGGCGTGTTTTTCATAGATGCCGTCGGCTTTTTCCAGGCTGGTGATGTGAACCGGCACTCGGCCAGAGGCCACGACGGAAAACCAGCAGGACTTCTCTCCCTGCGGAGGACAGCGCCAATCAATCAATCATCAATCCATTTGTGGTAGCAGCTGCTTTAAGCACATCCTCAGCTTTAAAGTGACAGAGAGGCGCCGTTTATGACCCCAGACCTACGTCCGTGTGCCACTCTGATATTTTTAAATGTCTCCTACCGTGTTTTTGTCCATACATTTAATAACAGTTCAGAATCAGAGGAATCGGATCATCGGTGTGGTCGGGATAATGGAAAGTTGGAAGTACGTGTACGTTTTACTGCTGAAGAGGCCCTGAGGCAGATACTTTGTGCCCAAAGTGACACATTAGTGAGATTTTAGTGCATCGGTCAAAGATGCAGGAAACAGCGCAGCCATGAGAAACAGAGTCGCCCTGTATACAATATAAAGGAGCTCATTTTAGTCCTAACGTGGCTGCTTAACGGTTCAATTATACTAAAGGTTCAATTATATTAAAGGTTAATGCAGTTTATAAAGGTGCCAGTCTGCAAGTATTTCAGTAGTAAAGTCCAGCTGTGGTCAGAAGTTTCCGTCTGCTCATCGGGGTCGTGACTGCACAGCAAACGTTTGATTACGTTAAAAAATAAGAAGTGGGTTTGGATTTTCTCTGATCCACACACACACACACACACACACACACACACACACACACACACACACACACACTAATATTTGATTAAAGGTGTTATCAAAGTTACCCTGATACTCACGCCTGTGATGAGCAGATGGAAACTTCTGACCACAGCTGGACTTTGTAATAAATAAATGGCTGAACATGCTCAGCGTCCTCTCCGGTGAGTCTCATCTCACGGTCGGACTCGGCACTCCTAAAGTTGTCCTGAGTGACCTTCCAGCCCAAAGCAGCTACCCAGCGATGATCGAGGACCACAGCCACCAGCTGCCCTCAACTCTGTTCGACCGACTGCAGGATGAGAACCTCTCACTGCTGCTGTTCCTCCTTAATCCTGCTCCTACTGGAGATCTCTTCCTGTTAAAAGGGAGTTCTTCCTCCCCGCTGTTGCCAAGAGCTTGCTTGATCATTGAAGTTCTTCCTCATTCTAATATTTTATTGTGTTTACCACAGAATATAAAGCACCTTGAGACAACTGATGACAACTTTGCAACCACTCTACCTATGACTGTGAAAGCAGCAGGGTATCTGCAGCTTCTTCATGTTCTGACCTGCAGGAAGTCGATCCTGGCCACAGCTCCCACAAACAGACTCGTGCCGGGCTTCAGAACAAACGTCCGCGGGACGATGGCCTGAGTGGGAACCACCAACCTCACTTCCTGCTCATTCAGCAGGTTCAGGATCTGAAAGGAGAGAGATTCATTTACGTCCAGCGTTGACAGCACTGTTCGGTGCAGCACTGCCCCCTGCTGCAAGGAGGCCGCCAGCTACAGTCTGCTTCCATGTGAAGTCAGAGCTCTTGCTGCTAAACACTTTTTTATCACATTGTGTGTGTGTGTGTGTGTGTGTGTGTGTGTGTGTGTGTGTGTGTGTGTGTGTGTGTGTGTGTGTGTGTGT
>JAVDPK010002652.1:588640-615335 GCA_034780415.1 Cichlasoma orientale | reverse complement strand
AGTTAGTTGCTCAGGCGAGATTAATTCATAACCAGTGGGAGTTTTTATTTTATTCAGTTATTTATTTTTAATAAGTTTCTTTGCCCGAATAAATAAATAAATAAATAAATGTTTATTAAATAAATGAATAATCTGCAAAGGAAATTTTTGCAGTGTAAACTAGGTAGTAGTATGCCTTAATAAGAGACACACATATTAGGTCATTATAGTAATTGAGGGGAAAAAACTACATTGTCACATGTGGGTGAGGTAGTGAGGATGTGATTTTTTTTTTCCAAGTGAAAAGCTGACTAATATGTGGCTTTGCAGAAATACTATGGGAAGCAACTAGTGTCCTCGGGTGATCTGCAAACAGGCGCCACCTCCTGCGGATCCTCGTGCAGACCTGCTCCAAGAAGTGTCACAGAGGCTCTGAGTCAGGTTCACCCCGAGGTGACCAAAAGGTGAAACGCACGCCTCACTTTGGAATAATAAACATTAAGTGAAAGGTGTTATTTTTCCTTGCATGCTTCACTCACAGCATGGGTGTTTATGTTTAAGATAGTAAAGAATCACAGTGACTTGATATTTGGTTCATAAGAAAAATTCCCAGTCTGACCATCTCTGATTTCCCTGGAAAAAAAAAAAGCATATATATTTGTGATGAGGTCGGGGGCATTTTTAAGCCTTTTCTGAGCAGCGTTTTCTATTTTTCTGTGAAGCAAATAGCTATATCTAAAGAACTACTCAGGCCAAATATCTGATACTATGACTTAAGGATATAGACTAGCCAAAGTTCAACATCAAATTGTGACAGCTGGAATTTGCTTGAAAATCTGACATTATGGCCTGCAGTTTCAAAGATAGGGTGTTGAAAAATTTGAAGGCCACAGCTTAAGTAGTTCTCTAGATGTAGCTATTTGAAAATGGCTCCACAGAAAACGCTGCTCAGAAAAGGCTTGGAAACGCCCCTAACTTCATCACAAAACTCCTTTCATGAGCAAACTAATAACAGTAGGGAGATCAAATTTTGTCGTTTTCCTATTAAAAAGTGTATTATAACTCGGTTTTGTTTTTCTTTTTTCGAGATGATCAGCCTGGAAGCATTTGGTCAGTTGACATGGAATGATCCACTTGCCAGTCAGATTATTCATATTCTCACTTATGGGATCATTCTGTACAGCCTGATTAGAAACTACAGGATTCTTATACACTAAATAGAAAAACACAAGTTAAATGCTCTCCTGTAATAACCGCTGTTATTAACAAACCCTTTCTTCAGGTTCTTCGGTTGTGGTCTTCCATTTCCAGCAAAGCTCGAGGGCTGCAGAGTCCTGGACCTCGGCAGCGGCTCCGGCAGAGACTGTTATGCCATCAGTAAATTCGTTGGACCGAATGGACATGTGACAGGGATCGATATGACAGAGGAGCTGGTAATTACAGACATCTGTACAGATGGCACTTTGATGTCTGCCCCTTTCTAACTAACTCATATTCCTTTAGATCACAGCAGCTCGTCAGTACGTTCAGTATCATCAAGAGAAGTTTGGCTATGAGGAGCCAAATGTCACGTTTGTCCAGGGCTACATGGAGAACCTCAAAGAAGCTGGAATTCAGAGTGACTCAATGGATGTTGTGATGTACGTTTAATCTGTAGTTGTGCAAACTGTCAACTAAAAAAAAAAAAAAGCTTTCATAGGTTGATAAAACCTTTCTTTTCCCTTCTCTGTAATCTATTCAGATCCAACTGTGTGATCTGTTTGTGTGCTGATAAAAGAGCAGTGCTGCAGCAAGCCTACAACGCCTTAAAGGTTAGCCTGAAGAATTGTTACAACTTAACACAAAAAAGTGTTAAATGCCGACACACAAAAAAGAACTGTAGGACTATAATGTTCGTGGTTCTGTTTCATACAGGAGGGAGGTGAGCTTTACTTCAGTGACATGTTTGCCAGCGAGGTCATTCCTGATCACATGAAGCAAGACGCAGTCCTGTGGGGTAAAACAAATGGCGCTTCTAAATCCAGTCAGTTAAAAGCCAACCATCTCTGCTCCCCCGATAACTTTTAAACCCGTCTTTTGTGACCTAGGTGAGGGAATGGGCGGCTCTCTGTTTTGGGCCGATCTCGTCTCGTTGGCCCACAGCGTAGGTTTCAGCTCTCCACGCCTCGTCTCAGCGAGGCACATTGTGGTCTACAACAGTGAGCTCAAAGAGAAAGCAGGTAACAAGTGGCAACTTTTTAGACAGCGTTCATCTTGATTTCACAACTGAGTGAGCTCTTCATTTTTTAGGCGACATCAGTTTTGCTTCAGGCACTTACAGGCTCTTCAAGCTGCCCAAAAGTCCAGTGACATCGAACGCTACTGTGGTCTATAAAGGAACAGTGGCAGATTTCCCAGATCAGCTGGACTTTGATTCCTCCCACTGTTTCCAGGTATAAAAGGCACAGCATGTGCACAGAGACATTTAGTAACAAGCTTCTAATTTTAATAACAAATGGACTAATAAGTCTGTAAGGTGTGATAGTTTTTAATTTCAGAGAAAGGCATGCGTATCAGTTTGTTTTTATCTTATACAGAAAGATGTGGCAGTGCAGGTAAACGGAGAGATGGCAGCAGTCCTCCAGAGTTCCCGTTTCTCCTCAGACTTTAAAATCCAGATGTTGGATAAACAGGAGTCCAACTCTGAGACAACGCCAGAGGTAGCCGATACACTGAGTTTACTGTGGCTAAAATGCTTTTAATCTCAGTGCTTCACTGTGCTGTAAGTTATACTAACAATGTTTTTATCTTCTTAGTACTGCCACCTCAACCCATTTCTGCTGGCTGACAAACTGGGATCCTAAATGAAGAGGGGGTCTGCATCCATGAGAAACTGATTTGAAAATTTTACATAAAATGTCAAAGCTATTTTTGAGATCAAGTTTTTGATTTGTCTTTAAATAACAACAAAAAAGCTATAATTTTACTTACTAGTTCTAGTCAACCTCTAGAGATGGGGGATGTGATCATGGCCAATGGTGTGTCTCTGTATTTTATGTTCAGACATTAAAATGTACTTTTGTATAAAAAACAAGTAAATAAAAGTTTCTGTGGAACACTGATACCTCAGATTTTGCGCTTATTTGATTGTGAAATGTCTAACAGAAAAGTGTAACATGTTTAACACCTTTATCACCACAAAGGAGCTGATTCTTTTAACTCAGAGATGTTTAAAGGTGCAAAACAGTTTATTCCCCATTTTAAATGTCAGAACCAGACACTGAAGACGACATTAAATACAGAATAGTGCAGTATATCAAAGATTAAATAAGCGACAAATCTGCTGTATAAGGTATTAAGCATTGCATTGCACATGAAACAGAAGTGTAAAAAACATTTTATCTTATTTATCTGTGTGCAATATCATAGATTTGTAAATGTATTCTTATGTAAAGTGTAGTGGTGTATGTGTTTAAGATGTTTTAAGTGTAGAGTATAATTAGAGCAAGGTGTACCTAATAAAGTGTCCATTGAGTGCATGTTTAATGTTCCATAGCTAACCTTAACCACAGACTGTACCCACTTAGGGGATCACACTTCTAATACAGCAGCAGGAAAGCATTGAAAGCATTAAAAGCATTAAAAGATACGCTCATTACAGAGAGATCAGTGTTCACAAAATGCAAATTCAATAAAGCTTTATTGAATTGCTACTATAGTAACAGTGCTCTCGGACAAAGATCAGAGAGGCTGATTGGTTTCCAGGCAGCCTGAGGCAGGAAGTGGAGTAAACTGGCATCATGTCACAAAGGAGAGAAAAACAAGGCAAGAGGTGACGCAGGTCATCGCTGAGAGGTGTTAATCCTGGTTACATCTGGAGCCAGCTCAGGTCTTCAGCTCTGAACAGAAAAGGAGAGGAGAAAACAAACATTAATGAGCAGTATCCAGGTTATGAGTTACTGATGTGGGTAATGATTTTTAGAACATGAACCAACAGCACTGGTTTTCAATCTGTCTATTTTTTGGTAGTGTACAGTAATAGTTGAAGCTGCTATAAAGCAATACTTGTCACCAGTTTCGCTTGCACGCACTTCTTGCAAACAAAGTGAAGCATTTAGCAGCTAGAGAACCAGATGTTCCTCTGAGAATTTAGTGAAAAGCAAAACAGAACTACCAGGGGACTTCACCATGACGCATGTTAAATGAAAGATAATGTTGCTAGATGGGGTTTGCCTAGATTGTAAAGAGGCTGTAGCTTTCAGGTATGAAAAGTGACACCAATGCACAAGCGCCTTCAAGCTGCATTCTTTCTAATGACCAGCAGGGGTTAATTTATGATGAGAATAAGATCTAACATCAATTCAACCCCAATACAAGGTGTACACTGCAAGTTTGAACTCAACGCCTTCTCGTAGCCATTCATGCTTTGCATTCTGGGATGTAGCAGACATGCAGAGTACAGTTTTGCCTGAAATATTGTCCAGATAAATATATATGTTAGGACTAAATTATCCATGTTATGCACTAGTGCAGAACACAACACCTTCTTCCTGTATTTACATGTGTTATATTGGTGGGGTGAGGTTAACTGGTGATTCTAAATTGCCCAGAGGTGTGAATGGTTCTCTGTCTCTCTGTGTTAGCCCTGCGACAGGCTGGCGACCTGTACAGGGTGTACCCTGCCTCTTGCACTATGACAGCTGGGATAGGCTCCCGTGACCTTGAAAAAGATGAGCGGAAGAGAATGGATGGATAAACAAACAAGAGGTGTGAAGACACCCATTGCATTGCTCGAGTGGGGGTAGCGTGAAAGCAGTCCACGTCTACCTGCAGAGAGGGTTTGTTGCTGATGGAGGGAGTGTACGAAATATGTGGTGCAACCAATATGTGGGCTACTCTTGCTTGAGCTGTTCCTGGTCCATCAGCCAGCCGCAGAGAAGAGCAAAGTTCTAACATACAAAGAGCTGAAGTTAAAGCAAGGGTTTTAAAAACCAATGAAAAGTGTCAACTGCAGCTACTGTCTGTGCTGTATTTTTTAATCTTTGATGATTTTATTCCCCTTTTGTATCCGGTGACCTCCGCTGTCATGGCACACTTGTAAACCAATCAGCATTAATAAAGCATGAAAAAAATAAAATAATGCAGGTTCGCTCGTCATGGATATGTGTTCTCTCAAACTGTCAGTAACAAACAATAAGATGATGTAACCAATATACACCAATATATTTTACATAGTCTAATTTGAATAAATGCAGGATGTGACTCACTGAGCCTGTGCTTTTGTTAAGATCTGGCCATTAGCCATCAGCTCTGCGATCTGAGCCACGGCAGGATCGAACATCAGGCTGGCCGCAGCTACCACCACATCATCCCTGTGGAAAAAAGGGCAACGACAGAAATTTTACACGTTTTTACAATTTTTCAATGTTCGGGTGCATCGGGGGTTACTCTGCACTCACTTTATATAGAAAGCCAGAAATTTCCTTTCTTCCAATTTGCCTTTAATTATAATTTCTGTGTAGCCTTCCCCATAGCCTAGAAAGAGGAAATGAAAGGGGGAACATGAGTTTAATGCAGCCTCGTCTAAAAAAATATTATAATTTAACGGTGACATTTATCAGCGGATACGCCACCAGTGTATCGGAAACTCTTCCCAAGCAAAACAGTCCAGAAGAAAGGAACAGACTCTATTTTTGTTGGTTTCTTCAGCATGTTCAGTGCTGCCACTTTTCCTGGAACAAAAGACAGCGACAATGTTTAACTAGGCGCTAAATCGTCTTCATCCATAACGTGGTCTTGGCCGAATGAAGAAGCAGATTCCTTCGGCCTCCTACCGTGAGCTTGTGACATTTGCCAGTGAGCAACGTTGACCATCTGATCGCCTCGAATGGTCAGAGGGAAGGAGGCAACATCTCCAGCAGCAAAAACATCTGGTATGTTGGTCCTCATGAACTGTTAGAAAAGATGAAAAGGGTTACAGAAATAATCTCAACAGGCATCTCTTGATTGTTAACTTTGGCAATTACACTCCTATATATAAATATATAAATTCTATATATCAAAAAAACTAAGCAGTTTAAATCTACTGTATCCACCACTTCAGCTGCAAAGCCATGTTTTGTGCTTCATCAGCTATATCAGAGTTTGGCCATGCCCTCTATTGACCGTTTTACCTTGTCGACAATCACAGCTTTCCTCGAATCCACTTCCACCCCACTTCCTGCCAATAAGTCTGAATTGGGGATTACACCTGAAAAGCATATTTGACTTTGATATTAGTGGAACGGCACAGGAAATTTCTGATTGACTTTGGTTAAAACAATGATTACTCGTAACACAGTGTTGGCAAACAAACAAACAGCAGCTGCCCACATATACAAATGACCACACACTCAAACGCTCCCAAACTTGATTTGCATTTCAGTTTGTGTACATTAAAAACACCCTGAAGTACAATAATAACTACCAATTCCAGCAATCACAACATCAGCTTCCAGGACCGCACCACTCTTCAGCACCACCTCTGTCACCTGAAAAAGAAAAAAGAAACATCAGTTATGGATCTAAGCAGGATTTATTAGATTTCAGTGACAATGGGCTTATTTTACAGGAGATATTATGACAGATATTATGACTAATTATTATTTTATTTGGCAGCTAAGGTTTCAGGGTTGAAGTTTGTTCATTGCCAATAATGCCATGAGTAACATCTGCTCCTATTCTACAATCATTAACCAAAACATCTGCCATAAAATTTAATGAAAAGCAGAGATACCCTCCCATTCGCTCCTCGGATCTCCGTGACTTGATCGCTCATGTGGAACTTCACATTTTTTTCTTCCAACATCTGAAAATGAAACACTGTTTTAATTACTTCGTCCGAAAATCACAACGCGCAGCACTGAAAACTGTCGTCATCATAGTGGCTCACTTGCATACTCAGCTGGCCGACCTCTGGCCCCAGAGCGCGCTCGTACGGGTATCGAGTAGTGCCAACTATAGCCACACTGGCAGCTTTGTCTGAAAAGTAGGATGCCACCTCCATACCTAATATGCAAATGAAAAACCTATCAGTGATGTGTACATTTAGTCTGGTGTAACTGTCAAACATCTGTGAATGAAGAGCATCGCGTCAACCTGATGGGCGAAAAGGTTAAATGCGTCTCATTCTCCAACATGAAGAAAAAAAACTTGCTAACCTATGAAGGATGCTCCAGTAACAACTACTTTCTGGCCCAGACAGGAGCCGTGAAGCTCTTTAGCATCTTTGTAACTCTCCAGTAACTTTACTCCTTCCAGGTCTGAACCAGGACAGGTGAGTGGCCGTGCTCTGTGAACAAAGAAATAGGACCACTAACTCTGGTAAAACCTTACATTAACAAAAACTGTAAGCTGGCTTTTGCCCAATAGAGACGATCTCACCTGCAGCCTGTTGAGATGAGGAGCTGGTCGTAACGCTGCAGAGTGCCGTCACTCAGCTTCACTTCCTTGTTGGCAGGGTTTACCGACACCGCCTGCAAAACAACGCACACTTAAGCCCCGCAGAGGTTACCACTCCCCCAGAGAGGATCGGTTTGTGTACGTCAAAAATACGTTCTCACCTCCTTCTGCGTCCACACCTCTATCCCGTATTGTTGATAGAAGTCATCTGAACGGAGAAGGATGCTAATGCTGTCCACATTCAAAGCCTGAAAGAAGGAATGCCACTCACTGAAAACACTGACAGAGAAAAACACTCATTCAAAAGGCAGGAAAACCATCAGCTGGACACAAATACATGTCGCATCTACCTTTCTATCCTGGTTCTTACCTTACTCAGCTTGGGTTTGTCAAATGGAGGCAGGGAGTCCTTGGTTATGATGACGATGCGACCCTGGTAGCAGTTTTGCCGAAGCGTCTCAGCGCAAACCAGAGAGGCAGGTCCTGAAGTCACAGTATTTATGTTCAGGGGTGTGATTTTTCATACCTCCTAATCTGTCTTCGTCTTTGCCTGAATACTTAAAACTCTGTACAAAAAGTTGCAAAGCCTTCAACCTGCCTGTCACTTAAAGTGAACTGATGAAGCCATCTCATATTTACTACAAAGTTCTCACCCCCTCCTATTAGCAGAATGGTATGTTTGACGTCCGGTGCCACACTGCACATCTCTTTCACCCGTTTGGTCACCTTCAGAAACTGTGACAAACACACACTGTATTTTATATACTAAATAAAAATGCACTTTGGTTCATTTTAATTGTCTTTTTAATTGACATTTCTTACTTTTTTGCTGATGGAAACATACACGTTGCCATCTTCAACCTTGGTCTGTTAAATGAAAGCACATTTAAGATTATCTGTCTTTAGGTGAACAGAATAATGTTTCCAGAGTCAAGAACTATGATAACAGAACTAAACATGTACAGGTTTAGGAAGAAAAGCCCTTTTAATACCTTTTTCTTGCAATTTTTTTGATCAAGCACTTCCTGTGAGTAGCTTTGAAGCAAAAACGCAGTTTATCAGAGTGAGCCTACCTCCTGAGGAGATCTAAATGTTATCCATAAGTTCTAATATACGCTGCTGCAAAGGTCTGAGCCCTTTATTAATCTAACCAGCTTTAATCTAACTTTAGTGCTCGTAAATTTACATTTAACTAAACCAGAATGCCAATGGTGCATTAGTTTTGGCCAACAACACCAGAGAAGGGAGGTCAAGTCCAAACTGTAAATGTGTAAATGTGTGCAGAAGTCGTCAGAAGGGAAAAAAAAAAAAAAAAAAATTTCCAGCAAGGGGTAGGCAAAAGGCAAAATCCAAAAACAATCCAAAATGTGAGTAATAAAGGAAACAAGCCCACCAGCAAGACCCCTCTAAAGCACTTGATCAAGATTATCTGGCAACTGGGGAGTGCTAGGCAGGAGGTGTGTATACGCACTGAGGACACAACTTACAGGTGTGGCACAAAAAGGGGGGAGGGGGGGAACAAACTGAAATGCAAGACATATTTCATAATAAAACAGGAAGTGACTAAGCAGAAACCTAACATGATGACGAAGAAAACAATCCTGGATTTACTTGTGTTAAAGGAGTGATTTCTATTAAGTGTTGTGTCACCTTATAACAGGGTAGACTGTCCAGACCTGGATACTCCTCAATATCTCCAGTTCTGACATTGAAGCAAGCACCATGAAAAGGGCATCTCACCCTGTCACCAACCACTACCCCTGGATTAACAGAGAACATGCAATAATAATGACCTTATCTGATGGAAAGATATGATATGTGGATGAAAAATGAGAGAGATAAATAACCTGGAAGTAACTGATGAAGGCTTTACCTTTAATCAGAGGTGCATTGTAATGAGAGCACTTGGTTCCAACAGCGCTGTATTGACCCTGGGTGCGGACTAACAGCACTTTCTGTTCCCCCACAGCTACTTCTTTCATTCTTTATGAACACAAAAGGCACAAAAGAAGAAATCAGTACAGAAACCACAGAGGTCACAAAGCTTTAAACAGTAGTAGTAGTCTGTCGTTCCTTCTGTACTCTGGTTTTTACTAATTTCCTACTTTATTTTGATATTGTTTCTAATGTGTCTTTTTTTTTTTCCTGCCTTTGTGCTCTTCCCCAGTGGCTTTTAAATATCACGTGTGTCTGTTTCACTTGCCAAGTTCTGGACCACACCATTACCATGCCACTGTACTGGGTAAACCTGCACATCATTTAAGACTAGCAGGAAAAGTTTGGCTTCGGGGCTTTTTGCCAGAGAGCTTGTTTTCCCGCTTAAAACTATTTCAGTTTTCAGCTGCAGTTTGGCCAAGCTACTTGGTTTGCTTCAGGAAAAGATCAATACATCCTTTCAACAACTTTCATCACATCTTAGAGAGCCTGTCTGACAGACCTGATTCTCCCAGTACTGTCAAGCATTCTTGTGTAAAAATGAATATTGTTGGCTGGCCTGTTGTGTATTTTTAAAACCTCTGAAGACTTTTGCCTGTCTTGTGAGCATTTAAAGCATTTATTTGATTGCTCTTTGTGTTTATCTTTTGCTCCTCTGTCTTTGACTGTTTGCTGTGCTGACAAAAAATGTGTAAGACCAATGCTTCTCTGATCTCTCTCACTGATTTTGAACTTTTGGCATGGCTTCCTGGCTGCAAAGTTGTCACAAAAAGATGTCATGATTTGCATTGTGACTTACTCCCCATCTTTGAGATCAGCCTCCTTACACACCAGTTCTGTCACCTCCTCCTGGTCCTCGGTTTGACCGGTTTCCTGGCACTGATGCATTCCTGCGATATGTTAGCCACCTTAAGTAAACATGTTTATTGTTAGAATGACTGGGCAGATTTATGCATAATCTGAGGGTAGGTCAAAGTTGGTTGCAGTGCAGATCCACAGAAAACAAACAACATACAGGTACTAAAATGTTTCATTGGGTTTATCAGAGTGATATGTAGCCTATTTTGCTTTTTAATTCTTTATTTTAGCCACATGACCAGAATAACTATAGATGAAGTTTAAAGGAAATTATCTGATGGATTTAGCTCCAGTGGAACCTGTTTGTTGTAATTATGCTTCCTAGTTCCTACAGTCTTTGCACCGACCTGTAGCCTGTTAGTATAGCTATTGTTAAAATGAGGTAAACTGATTTTTCTTTTATTCCTAAATAGGAAGCACAAACTTTTATAGGCCAGGGATGTCAAAAACCATTTTGACATTGTGGGCCACATACAGCACACTTTGATCTTAAGTGAGCCAGCCCAGTGAAACTCCCCTTTCTGTCAGTGTAAAGAAGTTTATCTACTCATCTAATCCCTGACATATATTAATATAAGAAAAAGAAGTGCAATTTCAGCAGTGCATCTCTGTTTTCCTACATGATAAAGACATCTGTTAGCATGACTCTGAGTTTAGATTGAAATAAATGTGTAAAATTACAGAAAACGTTCTGGTAGCTCATTGCTCAGACTTGTCTTGTAATTATAAAGCAAAGTTTTTCTAATTCAAAGAAAATATCCTCTTTTTTATGTGGAAACAGTTAAAAAAAACATATTTGCTTTTCCACGATAAGCTCTATAAATTCTCTTTAGGCTCCTGTTAGTTTTTTTTCCTTTTATTTATTCATTTCTATTATTATTTACACAAGTGTATGTGTAATATGATATTAACAGTGCAGACAGGCAGGAAAAAAAGAGGGAGAAAACAAGAGAAAAGATAGGAATAAGGGGACAGAGCACAGGTAGAAACATGCAATGATTAACCAACTACTGCATCTGTTAAAAATAAATAAATAATACACATAAAAGACACAGCATCTGAAAGAGAGAAAGAAAAACACACACAATCTTGTTGAGTTGTGGTGTGTGTTGACCTATAATCTATCAAACATATCTCTCATGAATAATAAAGACAATCAGAAAGAACATTTCTATAGAAGCTGCAATCAGTTTTTAATTGGCTTTTATATATGCTTTAATTATCCAAGTAAAAAGTCTCATTGAGATTAAAAATGTCTTTATTTAAGAGCGATATGTTCAAAAGGACAGCAGAAATTACAACAAATATAACAACTCTATAAAGAAATTTTAAGTGGCTAAAAAGGACTAGAGTAGGCAGAGTAGTACAATAAATTACCCCTTTGTATATGACTACAGCCTATTTGCCAATATAAAACGATATCAAAATCTCTGCATCCAGAAACTATAAATTATTTTACACGTGTATATTAAATACATTTGACCACTTTAAACAAAGAAACACGGCACTCCGTGAGGCTGCGCTCACCTGTTTTCTTGCACCTGACAGCGGGAGAGGAGAGAAGCGCGCTTCACGCTCGTCCTCAGCGGAGCTGTTTTGCAACAGCTTGCCAGGCGAACACCCCGCGTGACAGCCACCCGATCCCGCGAGCTCCTCCCTCTGCCAACCGTAACCAAAGAGGAACAATTCAGGACCGTATGTATATACAGCCCGTGGGAGGCGCAGACTATACAGTTACGCTTTGAAAAAAGAGATTAGCGATGATTAACGAAACACCTGTCAAACAAAAGGTAGATCAGTGTAGGAGAAAAAGGGGCACGGGCGTAACCGGGAAGTCTTCAGTGGGATGGCACATTTATTAAGAATTATCCAGCAGTCTGTAGGATGCTGTGTGGTTTTCAGGCTCTTATGCAGCCCTTTGCCCTAATATTAGTTACAGGGGAAGAAGAAAAGCGCAAACGTTTAAACATAATTTTCTGTTTAGTAACTGTTTTGCTATGTGGGGAAAAAACATTAAGTAAATTAATTCTACTCTAATTCTAATTAAAGTCTCAGTCCTGTCCCAGCAGTCATGAGGTGAGGGGTGGGGTACACCCTTGCCAATCTGTTACAGGGTTAACACATGGAGACAGACAACCACTGACACCTACGATCAGTTTAGAATCACCATTTAACCTAACCCACTGTCTTTGGACAGTGGGAGTTTGGTCAGAGACATTCACACCAGTGTCTGCTGGAGGTCATTTTGCAGGGCTCTGGCGCTGCTCATCCTATTTCTCACAAAGGAGCAGATACCAGTCCTGCTGATGGGTTAAGCATTTTAGTAGATTAAAGTCTGCAAAATAATAAGCAAATAAACTTTTAACATAAATGACATGAAGTACACGGTGCAATATTTGGATCCAGAATACAATGCAGTGGAGATAGAAAGTATCATAACACAGAAATATTTCAAGAAGGATTTTGGTTTAACGTTGAAAGTGTGGCCTATATGTTTGCATTTTAAACAAAGAGGTCCACTCCTGTGTGGGAAAAGAAACACACACGATCCCATGAACTAAAACCACAGTCCTGCAAAACATGTATCTCAGAATATGTGAATAAATAAACTAGGACTGGAGCAAAGTTTTGTATTATATTTTGTCATCTACAGAGCTTTTTTGTTGTTGTTTGCATATTTGTCACGCTTACATGTTTCTTATAATCAAACAAATTTTCATATCAAAATGCAGTTTTTAAATTATTATTTAATTTATTAAGGGACAAAAAGCTATCCAAACCCACCTGGCCCTGTATGAAAAAGGAATTGCCCCGTAAGCCTAATAACTAGTCAAGTGTCTTTCACATCACTGTGTAAGATTTTTGGCCCACGCTTTGCAGAATTGTTTTATAACAGCCACATTGGAGGGTTTTCCAGCATGTCTATTTAAGGTCATGTAAAAGCATCTCAGTCGGATTTAAGTCCAGACTTTGATTAGGCCACTCCAGAATCTTCATTTTGTTAATTAACTAATTTATTTATTTATTTATTTTTCTTTTTTGAGTCATTCAGAGGTGGACTTCCTGTGTTTGAGCTTCAGGGCGCAAACTGATAGCCGGACATTCTCCTTCAGCATTTTCTAGTAGAGAGCAGAATTCATGGTTCCATCAATTAAGGGAAGTCGTTCAGGTCCTGAAGGAGCAAAGCAGCCCCAGATCATCACACTACCACCACTGGTGCGCTCCTGGAGTAATTTTGGTAGGTTAGCCACTCCTGGGAAGGTTGTCTCCATTTGTGGATAATGGCTCTCACCGTGGTTCACTGAAGTCCCAAAGCCTTTTAGCCTACTTCAGACAGGTTCTATTTAAGTGATTTCTTGATTCAACATGTCTGGCAGTAATCAGGCCTGGGTGTGGCTGGTGAAACTGAACTCAGCTTTCCAGAAGATGTGGTTCATCACAGTAAATTAATGATTTAACAAGAGTGGGTAATTACTTTTTCATAAAGGATAGGTAGGTTTGGATATATTTTTCCTTTAATAAGTAAAATCATCGTTGATGATCTGAAACATGTAAGTGTGACAAATATGCAGAAAATTAAGAAATTTACTGCATATTTCTTTAATATGGTAAATTGACTGGTATTATATAGTACTGTACCTTGCATTCTGCAAGTCTCATTGATACAGTCATGCACACATTCATATAGCACATTTATCTATACCTAAGTGCTTTCAGCTTGTGAAATCTTATTTTAATCCATAAAACTACATCTGATCTTTTTTCTTTTCTTTTCTTTTTTCTTTTTTTTTAAAGTTTTATTTTGCATCATTCTCCACTTTGATTATTATACAGAAACAAAAAAACATAAAAATTTAATTTTCTTTTTTTTTTTTTGTAGTTGAGTAGCTTTGATGGTTGCACAAGTACAAAATTTTTTTATACCTACCTGCAACACGAATGCTGTGCATAATGGAGAAAAACGTTTAAATGAACAGTGTCATTGCTTTTAACCGCATGGTGTCGCTGTGTCATTAAATAACACAGAAGTCATTTATGTCCATATTTAGTCCGGATGCAAGGCAAGCAGCGCTGATTTGGTCTCTCGCACAGCGAGAAACACGAGTGGAAAGTAAAACCTTAATTTGGCTTCCGTGTCCATTCAGAACAGAGTGGATCATACCACTATTTATTATGCACTCATATATCGTAACTATTGTGTCAGAATCAAAGCGCCATGCTTACTTATGTGATCTGTAGTTTCGTGTGGAAATAAACTACTACTACTCCCATGAACCCACGGCGGTGATGCTTTCACTGGTTTTTGTCATTCACAGTCTTGTTTGTGTGAGATTCTAGTGAATTCTAGAGTTTATTTTTGTAACTATAGAAATAATAACAAGCTGCGATGAAACCGCCACACAATAAACAAGAATTGATCATAGCTGCTCTGTCGGAAAAATACATTTTATTGCAAATTTTTGCAATAAAATGTAGTATTTTTCTTACTCATTCAGCTCTTGATAATGAAGGGCAGGGGGCAGAGATAGTGAAGTAGTAGTGAAGAAGAGCGTCCAGACAGGGTAGAGTGGGTGGAGACAAATGTCAGGGATGATTTGTGACAGAAGGATAACATCAAAAGTGAAAGGCAAGGTTTACAAGATGGTAGTGAGACCAGCTATGATGTATGATTTGAAGATGTGACAGGAGGGTGAGCTGAAGGTGGAAGAGCTGAAGATGTTAAGATTTTCATATAAATATTTCATATAAATGAGTATATCAGAGGGGCAGCTCAGGCTGAGCGGTGTGGAGACAAAGTTAGAGAGGCAAGGTTGAGATGGTTTGGACATGTGCAGAGGACGGCTAGTAGAGAGACTGGACAAAGGATGTTGAAGATGGTGGTGCCACAGCAGTGGTTCATCGATGCAGTGAAGGAGCGCTTGCAGAGGGTTGGACGCAGATGATCTGCTGTGGCGACCTCTAAAGGGAGCAGCCAAAAGAAGATTTCTTGGCATTGTAATATGGGACTTTGTGGGGGATTAACTGCGCTTTTTGGAGCCAGCTACAAAGGTCATAAACTCATAAATGTCTTCTCAGCATGTAAAGTCTAAAGTGCATAGGCTCATGCCGTTCATATAGTTGTTATGAAGCCTATAAATGTTATGAGAGAAGTTACGTGAACCTTTTCGGATAGCACGTGAACGCAGCTTCATAGTAGGGCGGGGAGAGGAGACGCTGTTTGTAGACTGTTGATGTCAAAAAGTTACACAAGCTCGGATGAGGTTTTACAATAAGGAGCTTTCACAACCGTAAACAGGGAATCACGCTTAGATCCACCATTCACATCTATCGGCTCCACCTGTGAGCGCGGGGCTTCTCTTTAGGGGATTATTACAGAGGGTGGGAAAAACACTCCAAATTCAGTCCATATCAGCGGGAAATCATCCATCAGACGTGTCCACGCCTTTTCTCTGTGGACAATAAGCGCCACACACTGCGCGTTTCATAAGCTTCGCGGAGCGTCTGGTGATCTGACTTGATTGGGGAGTCTCCGGCATGTTAACGTGATTGCCTCGGTCGTCGCCAACAAGTAAGCCCGCTGTCGTGTGTTTGTCTGGGTGAGGGTCGCAGGCTTCGCCGCCACTGCTACTATCATCACCACCACCGCCGCTGCCGCTTATATCAGCGCTCACTTTGTTGTGTTGGGTGGCGGCGTGGGGAGGGTACACTCGTGGCTTTTGTAATCTTCACCTCGTGGACGAAACGTTTTAGCGATGGAGTTGGGGTCCGTGATTTTGACGACTGTGGGCTCGGTGGGATTTTTCAAGCTTGTCAACACCGGGGTCAGTAAACTCCCCATGCCCGAGTCTGCCTGCAGGAACCCCTGGAAATGGAGAAACATCTCCACGTCGTGTGTGCACAGCCTGATCACCGCGACATGGGCAGTACTTTGGTGAGAACACTTTTAATAAGTTTTTAATTAAATCGGGATCTTGCTGAAAAATCGGTGGGTTAGGTTGCAGGCGCATAGATGTATGCAGAATGTGATGGGCTGTATTTGATTTTAATTTAATGCTGTTTGACTTTATTAATCACTGTTGACAGAACTTATTGCTTATACTGCTTATCCCTATTATCCATGTGGCGTAAGAAGCCTCATGTGAAGACATCTCTCTTTGAACAAGCTTTATCTGAACTGATGTCTTATTTTTTTCAGCTTTTTCCTCCACCCGCAGATGGCCGAGGATCTGATAGAAACGCACTCGGTGTTTTCTCATGTTTTGGTCTCTTTCTCCATCGGTGAGTAGTCGCCGCTCAGCGGTGCGCAGTTACAGCGGTGTCTGTGGAGAGTTTTACTCAGTGCAACCATCCTGAGGGAAAGTGTGACAACAAATTCCTGCATGGCGCCAGGTCAACTCCAGAGCAGAGGGTTTATGGAATTTATGGAAAACCTTTATTTTAACTAGTTAATCCAAGTCATAGCCTGGCAGTTATCTATATTAAATTAACCCAGTGGACACCTTTTTAATTTAATGTGTCAGCAAATGGCAAATTGTCTTTTGACAGTTTGCTTTTCCCAAAGCCATTTTTAAAATTTTTTATTATTATTAAAATGAATAATTATTTGATATTTTAGTTAATTTTTTAAATTAAAATATATTTATTTCTTCATTTTGTCTATTTAATTAAGCACTTTTATGCACTTTTACATAACTGAAACAATCTTTCAAAAGTGGATATGAGTTTCCAATTTGGCCATCATTTCCATCTTAGGAAACAGCAGCTTGTTTTGCTACAGAATTTCAACTACTGGATACATTTCAGAGGTTTCCCCTCTTGATTTTTAATGATTTTGGTTAGAGGTGAGTCCAACTGCTTCAGAGCTTCTTTGTTTATAGTAAAAACAAAATAACTGCAATGGCACATATGTTAATTGTTGCTCCAGTGGTTCAGTGACTGGTGTAACTGCAGAGTGCTGTGCAGGTCAAGGGGTTACCCTTCTACCCCTTTTTAAAGCTATCACACACAAGCAGCCTCTTTAGAATCACCAGTTAACGTGACAAGCAGGTCTTTGGGACAGAACCGTTTTGCTGTGACTGATGCACCACTGTGCTGCCCAGCTGTTCGTTATAGGCTCATTCATGTAACTAATCTAATGCCATTAACAGATTTGTAAAGATAGTTAATGTTCTGCCCTCCCCTAGTTTAGTCCATGGCATATGGACTGTGACTTATATCGCATTTTTTTTGTCTTTTACGTAGCACTCAAAGCACGTTTTACACTGCAGGCTTCAACAACACACAGAATTTAAATGCTCACGCACACATCCAAACTCAGATGGATGCATCAGGGGGTACCTGGGGTTCAGTATCTTGCCCAAGGACACTTCAACATACAAATGCTGGAGCTGTTTAAGGTGTTTCTTAATTATTATTTTTTTACACATGGTCGTCAGAGAGTTTATGTACAAATTTTAATACTTTTATCCCCCTGTGAACAATTTTTCTGTAATGTTAGGTTATCTGCTGCTCTCTCGTTCTTATTGTTAAATCAACTGGATATCGTCATAACAGCTCCCAGGATGTGTTTAAACCTAAAATTGTGTTTGACTGAATTCAATTAAGCTTGGCTGAAGTTCACATCCTGTGTATAATGTAGGCTGCAGTGAATTTTACCATCAGCTCTCTAAACCATGTTAGAGACATGCATAAATTAGATTGTGTCTGATTTCATTAGGATTTCTCAAAATCTAGGTGCGCTTATTCTTAAATTTCCTAAAGTAGAAACTTTGCCCTGTTTTTTTATTTTTTTTATTTTTACCTTTTCTCATTAATGGTTCAAGTATTCTGGAGCAGCTATTGGCACATGAGCCCAATTAAATCCGCGCATTTATTGGATCTGTGCCGGGCTGACAAGGGCTCCCAGAGGATTCCCGGGATATTTGACATTCTTCCAGGAAACGCAGTCTCTGGAGGGCAGGGAAGCAAGGAGCAGTGTTGGTATGTGAGGATCAATGAGGGGCATTATCATCAGTCCCAGGCACCGGGTGTAACCCCTGTACAGTCATGTGACATAATCAAGACGGCAACTGTGCAAAAAGTCACTGGATGTATGGAAGCTGTCCACATCAGATACCACAGAAAGGCAGAAATGTGCTGAGATTCTGGGTCCTCAGCAAGTTTTGAGAGTTAAGGGCACCAGATTTGTGCGTTCTTCCTCATGCTGCCAGCATGCAATCAATGATTCCAACCAGCTGAATGAAGACTTTGTCCAGTACCTAAAACGTAATCTATCAGAGGGCTGTAGCAGTATATCCTGGTCATCCGCAACTGCCTGCCACACTTATTTACTTTAAAGAGAGATATTTTTTTTTTTGCACATACTTCTACAAAAAAAAAAAAATTATCATGCCATGTTGCTTGAAAGTTTTTGCATCTATACTTGTGCATAAGCACAGTATAAAAGACGTCCATTTCTACAATGATGTCACCCATTAAGCCAATGAGCATAAGCTGGATAATCCTCCTTTCTGACACTTAAAATGATCTGAATTTACAAAATTGACTTAATGACCTGAAATGAGTGAACTCATAAACTCCACAGGAAAGTGTTTACAAAGGTCAGGGCAGTGTGCTGTTTTAACATAGACTTGCCCCTGATTACCATCAAAGGGAATGCAGGTTTAAGACTTCACCTATCTATGAAAGCTGTGTCAATGTTTTGTCACCAGTGGAAATAAGCTTCCACAGCTATCAGATCTGGAAGTTACATCAATCATTTGCACTTCCTATGTGAGCGCCCCAGTATCAGGACCTTTGTTTCACTATCTCTGTGCCACTTTGCAAAAAAGCGCAACTAAACATTTGCGGTAGCAGGTGATATTTTTATTTATTTATTTAAAGATCATTAAAACAGCTTAGTGTCCAATGTTGGCAGTTTTCTTGATAGAAAAGTGCTCACTGGGCCTTCTGCAACATTTTAATTAAGATCAGGAGTTTGACTTGGCAGCTCCAAAGTTTTATTCATCTTTAACTGTTGCCTGGAAAAATAGCTTATATTTGGGGCAAGCATTGCTTTGCTGCATGAACCATTTAGGTGAGATGCATGCAAAACTTTACAGGTGTGTAGCTGAGGTCAAAATAAAGGTTAACTTTATGCTGAATAAAGGGTGCTGGAAGATGGGGAAGCCCCTGCCCCAGTCTTGTGCTTTCTATTGCTGTATTAGTAAGTCCCCCATAGTTGGTACCCTCTACCTGATGTATTTTTAAGGATGGATGTAGCTCTCACAGGCATAATGGATGGTGCAATCCCGTCTTTAGTGTAATGCTATAGTATTTTCTGAGGTGAAACTGTCAAACTGTGAAAACGCACTGTTGCAAACCTGTGCACGTAGAGCTGTCCTTTTTCTTCATCTGTTGTTAATGCTTGTATTTCTGTGTTGCTCGCTGCCTGGAGTGTTTCACACTTTGGATAACATGGGGGGGGGAGTAGCTCAAAAGCAAAAAGAAACGGTAGTTTGATGTTTGCATGCTGCAGTCACTATCGGACTAAGCCAGGTGTTTTTATCAGGTTTTGGAGCAAAGTCACGTCTCAGCCCTAAAATCACATTCTTTGACTATCCGGCTTAAGAAACTTGTGCTTTTTTTTTTTTTTTTTTTTTTGAGGATTTCACTAAAAGCATGTGTCTCTCCAAGCTTTGGTTGGTAGCCACTGAAAGTATGGTGTTCTGTGATTGTTCTCAGTGTTAGCTGTACAGAGCCTGGGCTTCATATTGGAGTCATGCCCATGGTGAGAGAGACAAATGCCCATCATAAAAAAAACATGATCCCCTTTTTTTCCCCCCGTTTTTCTTTTTCTCACTCCTCTTCTTCACACCTACATGTCAGACAATACTGAATGAATCATTCTGAAAACACAGTAAGTCACATGTTCCATTTGGCAGCTCAGGACTTTGAACGAAACAAACCCTCCACGTGCTGTTATCTCAAAGGCTACATTGGCCCTCCCGCTGTTGCTGAGGCCAGATACAAGAAATAAATGCATAAATTAAAAGCTCGATAGCAGTCCGTATGGATTATTTAATCTGTGGTGAAGAGCTGATGTGTTTATGGCGAGTGGGACCCAAGCTTGCCGTCACACTGACAGAAGAGTCTTGGTGTCAAATTTCCAACATAATGGAGTTAATTCCAGCCTCACCAAAGCCCTCTGTCCCCATTCTCAACCCCTTTATTATGTTTGCAGCATTTTAAAAAGCGGTCACCATGGATACGGTTAGTAGCGGGAAGGGTTGATGGCAGCGGAGGATATGAATAGCCTCTCTCTAAGCGGCGTCTTGGTTGCCTTCGCTGCCGTCATGGAAGCAGACACGCTTGATGAACTCGAGGCTGATGTCATCAGAGGAATCGGGTATGTTTGAGTGATTTAATGAAGTGCTCTCTGTCCCCACAGGTTACTTCATCTATGACTTGTTTGACATGGTGGGGAACCAGAAGCTGAGTCAGTCATGGGAGCTGCTCTTCCATCACATCGTGGTACGTGTTTTCATAAACTGATTTGTTTAAAAAATATATATATATGTTTTGGCCAAAGATGTTTCACATTATTAAAGAGCTTCTACCAGTCTACCCAAGTGATTTCAGTGCAAAGTAGTGGTGCACCTACCAGAAAACTATGACGCACCTGTTAGAAAGACAAAATACCTGTTTTTCTTGTGAAGTAACAAAGAGCAAAACTGATGACGAAGCACACAATCATTCCAGTGTGACAGCCTCCATCCACTCCCACTACATTCAACCTTTTTTATAACTCCCTCTGAAGTCCACCTAACTCCCGTGTACTCCACTGCTTAACCACTCAACAGTTTTTGGCACATTTACATGAAAACTACTCATTTTTGTGGCATGTTGACCCCCAGCAAGCTGGCATATTTACCTGTGAGAAGAGCAGGCCAGACGAGCTGACCGGCCCTCCATCTTTGCTCTAAATAAATAGGGAAATGACCTGAAGTGGCCAATATAGGAGAAAAAAAAAACATACCGACTGATTATTTTCTCTCCCCGCTTCTGGCTGCATGACCTACATCCAGGACCGTGCGGGTGTTGTGTATTGCTTTCTGTTGCCAAGCTCTTGCTCTTGTTAGTGTAGCGTATTACTCACAAGAGCTGTTTATTTAAGTTTTAATAGGACTTTCCGCTGCCAGGACTGGAGTAGATTTGTACTGTGCTGCAGACGTGATTTACGCCTGTGTTTGGCTGTTAATGCAGGAGCGTTTTCAACATGAACGGCGTTAAAAAGCAAGTCGCTTATCATACAGCGTGCTGATGCTGCAGTTAAACACCTGTAGATGTAGAGCATGCTTTGGAAAAAAACAAACACTTTTTATATAGAAATACAATCTTGAGTACTCCTCTAATTGGAACACCTTCTCATAAACACAGGAATATTTTTGAGCTGTCTCTTCTGGGTTCTGTAGTCAAACATTCCAAGTATGGGAATTCCTTTGCGAAACATACGTCATTTCTGACACCTGACATGCATCATCCATCTGGCATTGTAGTGGATGACTCAAAAGGCAGGACCAAAGCAAACAGGGCAGATCACTTACCCAAAAACAAAGTGTGTAAGCAAATAATACAAATTTAGAACACTTGAGATTTTCTTTGTTGTTTGCTGGACTGTCACGTGTGAGCAAAGCGGTCTCCAAACACTTGACCTGACGATGACTTCTGATCTAGTTGTTTTTTTTGTTTGTTTGGTTTTTTTTGTTTTCAGAAACCTTTCAGTTTATGTGACGCAGCTAGAGTCCCAAATTTTAATGTTTTACTTATGTTTCTTAAAATGTCAAAACCTCTAGATTAGCATGCAGAAAACAATTTCATTTTTGTGTTTATTTTCTATGAATTTTTACCTTGATGGTGTCAAACTGTTCTTTGAACGATTGCCATTTAGTAATGCTAGAAATCTATATTAGAGATCCGTCACTTGTACGGTATTGAAATCTGTGCAAATGGGGAGTTTATAGGTACTCTACAATGATGTATCACTATCTGTTAAGGATAACTTTCCCATTACAAACGCACACTGGGTACTTTGCTAGTAATACTTGCTTTTAGTGTACACGTAAGCTATTAAACCACTGATTTTAAAAACTCAAACAATCAATCACAATCCACATCCACGTCACTAGTGTCACTAAGGGATTAAATTTAGCTCCCTGACTGGCCAGGTCCCCCTTGGTGTGTGTGACTGTGCTGAGCGGGGATTTTCCCTCATAGCCGAGAGGTTTGCCGGACAAGGATTTGGGGCACAACAAGACAATATTTATTTGCTGTTTAGGCATCAGAAACGGTTTATTTAATAAACTGCCTTGTTCATACATAGGTTTGAGAGGTGTTTGCGTACAGTGACGTTGCGATAAGAAATGCAGGAAATATTGGAATGGCTTGGTGTTATTGATTGCGTCTTTGCTTCACTGTTTCCGCGCACAGCCAGGATTCTCGGTCTGCGTCCTTGGTCGGCTTTTTGGGTGCTGCGTAATATATTAAGTATTCATTTTAGCCAAATATTGCTTTTTAATTTTTGTTCAACTCAGACATCAGTGTCCTTCTGTTTGTGAGGGGCAGCCAATCAGAAGAAAGCTGCCTAAAAGGGAAAGGAGATGGTGAAAATGGTGAACCGAGGGGGTGCAACAAGGCCCACTATGAGGTAAAGGAGGATTATTTTAGAGAGGAATCGTGCAAAGCTACTCTAATATAGTCAAACAATGTAGATATGGAGCTGGCACACAGTTCCACCTTGGTTGTCTTTTACTATATAACCAACAGGTGAGAAACGGTGAACATTGCTAGAAATTCTCAGATGTTTTGGATTATTTGTGGGAAGCAGCTCCAGCACTACTTGTTTGTAGGTGGTAAAGGACTAACTGAGAGAAGACATTTGTTTTCCCTTTTTTTCTGAAAATCTGGTCTTTTTCTCCTTCACTTCCTGGAGGTCTAGTGAATGGGTGCTTTGGCCAGGCCAGCTGGCTTCAGATTGTCATTAGAGCGAGGGAGGGCATTCACATGGCTCTCTGTGCTTCTCGGCAAACTAAATCTCTTTACACCCTTCATTTCCCTATTGTACCAGGACTTTCATTCACCCTTTTTCTGTGATGTCCACTGCTTCATTTCAAAGTTGAGCGATCCTCCCTCACCCCTTTCACAGTGTTGGTTATCTCGATTCTTTTTATTTTTACACTTGTTGCCCTTTTTTTGTTACTTTTAATGCAAATGTAATAAAGTAGGTTATTGTGCCAGAGGTTCACATCCAAGTCACCTGAAGTCCAAGGAGTTTTCCCAGTGTGCTACTACTGAACCCAGTAAGACCAGCTGGCCATGCAGTTCGGAGCAGAAGGTTGCTCTCTAGTTAATCTTCAGTTCATATGGGCAGCCAGCTGATTTATATTCCCCCTGCATTCCAAGCCCCCTTGTTACAAAGCTAGTGTACAATCTGTCTTTGCCTGAGCAGTGACACATGCAAACTAAAATGTGTCTATACCGTGCTGCATATAGAGCATTTGTGTGACTGGAATATATGGGAGGGTGTGACTTAAAAGAGAAGTTTTGAACATGTGTTTATAAAAAAAAAAAAAATTGTTTATCATTATATGTTGGCTGCTGAACCCTTTGAAAAAATTCTGGTCGCCGTACAGGTGGAAGGTGGTTTGCGTGTAAAAATACATTTTAAATGTCACAGTTGTGGTCACAGCTATTAGGCGACCTTGCAAATGTTGGTTTACTCATATGAAGTGCAACATCGGTGCAATTAAAGGTTCATAATGTAGAATATATCTATCTATTGAGATAGAGATAGAGATCAATCAGAGCTGCATGTTAACTTCATTTCTGCACTCTGCCATGAGGCTCTCATCTGATATGTAAGCAGTGCATGAGCATGTGGTCTAACATGAGTTTTGATGATCTGTTGTCATGTTCTAGGAAAAATAATAAAGTCAAACATTCCATGGAAAGGCCCCCCCCCCCCCCTTCTTATTGACTGCTATGCAGATTACAGCTTCTTATTTCTTTCTCAGAAAAAATGTGGGTCCTGCCACAGTCACTCAGGCCTGATGAGATCCTGTCTGCCATTAACTTGAGCAAAACAGGAAGGCCTGATCCCTCTACAGGAATTGGGTGGCTTCTTCTGAGGGTCAGAAATATGTACAATGGCATGTTTAATGTCTAACAAAAATAATCTGCAGCGCTTTCTAAAATGGATCTTAAGATGGAGTATAGTGAAATAATTTCTATATTTTTGCCTTTGTTTGAACTGAATCAAAATGAAAATTGTGAGCTCATAATTAAAAAGAAGAAGAATGCCAGCCAGACTCAGTAGGACAGACTTTATTTTTTCCTTTTTTTCCAAGACTGAAAGTGAGTAACGGTGTATATGTTCAACGTACTCATTTATTGATGATACACAGTAGAAGCACATGCAGAGGCTCAGTTTTGCCCTGGTGCTTCATCACAGGGGATTTTAAGTTTTACAGCATGTTTTCTTTCAGAAATCTCTCTCATCCCTCTCTCATTAGGCAAAACTTGGTTATCTTCACTGAGCGCTACCACAGCAGACACTCCTCTAAAGCATATGCGGGCATCACAGGTTAACTGGCTGTTTCCTGTCTGCTTTAGTCCAAAGCTGTATACGGTATTGATGATGATTTCACCCATTTAACATTTCCTCATCATTTATATTCACATCAGTCCCATGTAATACTTGTAATGCACAAGTTAAGGTTTCTCACACAAATGAAGAATTGTAGGATTGTGACACTCTGGGGAAGTCATCCATTTTTCAGCAGCTGTGTTATTTCCAGTATTGCAATAAACAGCCCAGATCACCAACACAGGGAAATACAGAGCTATTAATCATCTGCCACATTTTTTTAATTTAAATTGCATCAAATCAAAACAGTTTTAGCAATAAGTTATAGTGGGGTTTTTTGTTTTTGTTTTTTGTGCCATTTTATAGTATAGCTTGGTAATAGTGGGGTAAAAATATGGAACTTAAGACACGAGTATGTAATATCCTTTTAATTACCATTTAATTACAAGGTAATACAGGTAAGAGCTTGGTAGTAACCATAGTTTTTAGCTGAGTAATGTTTATCTAACTAAGGGTAATAATGTGGAAACAAATGTAACAATACCCATGAGTCAAAACCAGTTGGCAACAATTTAGCAATCTGTCAGTTATCTTAAACTGAGAAATCTGGGTCAGAGAGTTTCATCAGCTTTTTCTTTGATTTGACTGATGCCTTACTGTAAACGAAGCACAGAACTGCGCAAAAATGCAACTGGATTTTTCCACTTTTGTGCTTTCTTTTATACAAAAATCAGATATTAAAGGACCTTGTCACAGTTTACCAGGAATGAGAACAGATATTTGTGGAAGGAGTTCTCAGCAGTCTCAAATAGCCAGCGGGGAATGTCTCATTTAGAGGCTTGAACATATTTTTATTTGGTTGTCAGTGGTGTCGGGGAGCATGTTTTACAGGAATGCCATAGCCTACCATAGATCCTCTGCATTGTTCAACTCTGTTGAACCTGATTAACCTGAACACACATTTCTGTCATTTGGTTTATGACAGGTGTGTTGTGACATCAGGGTTCCTCTAAGGAACTTATAATGCTTAACTTTTTTTTTTTTTTTTTTTAAATGACGCCATTTATCTAATGTCTATCAAAAGCTCAATTTCCTTATGGACGTGTTAACAAGAAACTTTGGTGCTGTTGTTTTCTGATGCTGGAGGTTCCTTAACAGCTAATTATTTGGTACATATGACGGGTTTTTGCTAGCACATATGTTTCTTGCCATCTGCGGTCTGTGGGCTATGCCACTTCTCCTTTTGAACATGTGAACAAGAGTTACCTCTCTGCATCTCCAGTGTCAGACCACCAACTGCTGGAAACGACTTTTGTTTTTGCTGAAAGTTAGCCGAGTGAGCAGAGGCAGCTTGAGAAACACAAAGTCAACAACATCGCGCCACATGCTGAGAGAAAAATGGTCCGATGAGATGGCAGAGAGTGGAATGTGTGCATACTTTTATTTTGGCCAGGAAATATGATGTATTTATGTGTGTTGGTCACTTTTTTTTTTTTTTTTTTTTTTGGCGGGGCACACCACAAGTCCCCAGTTTCTGTGTGTATCCAGACGGGAGGACAGACATCTGGTCTCCACATGAACCTCAGGCTCCCATGAGTGACAAACGCTCACACACAGAAAAACTCCAACTTCCTGAGTGGGCTTCTGCAAACGTGCGCTCCCCCTCCAAACATTTCTGTGCTGCAGCCATACATCATATATCACACACTCTGCCTTGTTCTCCGCCCCTCCATCTTTGTATGACTTCCAAACATCTCCCCCGTCCCCACTCCTCCACCTACTCTCCGCAGATTGTACCACCCACTCACATGGCTACATACCAATGAAATTCTCCGCTCTGGTCGTACAATATCTGGTTTTTATTGACGGGGGGGGGGGGGG
>JAVDPK010002652.1:574311-588540 GCA_034780415.1 Cichlasoma orientale | reverse complement strand
TGTTTTTTTTTGACGCCCCCCCCCCCCCCCCAAAACCTCATGGTATGTCTAAAGACTGATTGATTGTTTTTTGAGTCAGGCGCTGTTCATACTCATAAACAATTAAAAAAAATAAATCAGCAAATTTGATGATTGCAGCTTGTCTTAGCTGGCGGATCTTGCACTGGGCCTCATACTTGTTTGTTTTTTACAGGACTTTTTGCCTGCTGTAGTCTTTGGCTTTGTTTGTACAGTAGAATCTTATCCCACAGTGCTTCACATGTTTTCCCGACCCAGTGCCAAGCAGTAGCCGATTCTTATCTGTTTATTTTGTGTAAAGCTCATTTTCAGCATCATATTTTTATGCTTGGAGTTTACTAGAGTAACTCTGCACGATTCACAGTTCAGGATAAGGGCACATTTATGGTGTTGCCGCCACAGCTCTGCACAATTTATACCAGCACTGAGGGCTGACTGAATCCAAATGTGACATTATTTCTGTCAAATGGCGAACGGCAAGCACAAACGGACCGTAATCCTTGTTTATCTTATACTGGGCCGCGGTGCAGCTCTACCTTTAAGTTAACTCTCTTTGTATTGGCTGCCCTTTGCAAACAGAAGGTTTGAAAAGCAGGCGGGTCCCAAGTATGCTTTGGTCCAGTTGCCCACTTCTCATCAGTATGTCCTGGTTCCCCAACATCTGACGCAGACCTTGTTAAGTCAGACGGTGTCTGAGCCGGTATGGCTTTAAGCCTCGATTATACGTTTCACATCTGCAAGTCTGCTAGGGTCTGCTTTTTGTCATTGATTATACGGACAGCTGCAGACACAACGGCCGAGTAATACAATTATTATTTTTTCAAGTCCACTTTATTTATTCCAGTATAATGTAATGACATTTGAAATCAAGACCATGCCTAATTAGAATCCTAGACATATTTATTAACATGATATAACTGCTTTGCTGTAAAAAAATAAGCATGGTTTTGCCCGTTATCATTTGCACTAAAGAGTGGAAAAGCTTGCTTAATGCGTGCCTGTTTAAACTGCTCCCTCTTGATAACTCATCCTTCTAAGAAATATTTAATGATTCTTCTGCAGTGACTGTAAAGCTGGAAAAAGAAAAACATTATCATTGGTTAGCATTTTAAAACGTCTTTAAGACCAGGTAGAACCGCCAGAAGGGGGGGGACAAACCAGCACTCCTGCCACATTTGGTGTGAAACCCATCACAGTGCGTCAATCTTAAGTGTGAATGAGCCTTTTCTGCTATAGTGACTTCAGCCTAAAGCGGAAAAGAGCAGTTGTAGTACACAAACACATGCCACACTTCCCAGAGAGGCTGGAAAAAGCAGAGTGCCCTTAAAAAAAAAAAAAAAAAAAAAAAAAAAAGGAAACGGCATTTGTTCTTGTTGGCATGACAACACAGAATGCTGTTTGTAGAGGCATTCATCTATCAGTGGGTTCCCAAAGGAGGGAGTAGATGTCAGTAAGCTGCTGGTCCTGTCTGAAAAGGCAAGGTGGGGCACATAAGAACTGCCTGTTTGTCTTCCCAAGATGCCACACCTCAAACGAAAGCTTAAAAAAAAAAAAATAAAAATTGGAGATTCGGCTGCTGTGGGAATACCAGAGTACTTGCGTGTGATTCCAAAGGCAGCGTGGGTGGGTGTGAAAGCGCGTGAGAGGAAAGGAACAACCTTACAGTGAACATTTGTAGTAAATGCAGTTAACCATTTCATTTCCATGTTGCAAGCCTCAGCTGTCCTGCTGTGATTGCCTGGAATTTTCCTTTTTAAGCTACACAACCCCACCAGCTAATGTTACATTTTATTAGTAAAGCTGCACAAAAAGCATAACTGCTAACTTGACAAATTGTGGATTTTTGAGTGGCAGAACTGCCAGAGCCGCATGTTTTTTCTGTCTTTCCAATTTCTGAGCCAAGCTGAACTAACCAGCTGCTGGCTGTGGGGACGTATTTATTACACAAACCTGAGAATGGATTCAATTTTTGCCTCAAACTCTCAGTAAAGAGAGGCAATAGTCATTTATTAGTATGCTGAACATAATGATGGTGTCTGTCTGCAATTTCATACTAATGTGCACTTTAGAATTTTAAACCATTTAACCCACTAAAATCTTATTGCCTTAGTTTGCAAGCACTGACCACTAGAGCAGCATTTAGACACAAGTTGATGCAGCAGTGATGCATACAGCAAACATTGATTGATGGTAATAAAGGCAGCTGAGCTTATTATTAATAAATAAATTTAAAAAACGAAGGTCTGATTGCAGAAGAGTCACCCCCTGCTGGCCCCGCAGGTTTAAAGTACTTAAGACCTGGAAGCTATGACTATCTTTGCATCCAAAAATATTTATATGCTATTTATTAACACAAAGGAATGTTGAGCCCTCATTGTGCGTAAAAGATTGAGGATACAGCCATGTTGCAGCACTTTAAGGAATCTTTTCTGTTTTGTTTGAAGGTTAAAGGTGAACAACACATGCACAACTGCAAATGCTATCATGTGTGCTTTTCTCAAATCCTTGGCCACTGTGGAAAGAAGTGAGGTCATTGATGAAGCATACAGTCCACTGGAAATAATGCAAGCCAGCGCCTGAAAGCCTCGAGTGACCAAAGCTGTTTTCGCACAGGAATTCAGAAATGTCAGGATAATCCATTCAGGACATTGTCCAAAGATAAGAGTTCGCTTTAGCCCAGTTGTCACTGCTGGAAATGCATGTGATTTAGGCGAGGGTGCCACCTGGGTAATGCGTGCAGGAGTGAGGACACCTATTATTATCTTTGGACAATATGCAGACTTTGTGCTAGGAAGCTGGTAGTTAAAATTTGCACTCTCACCTGCACCGCCACTGGCTACTTTCTGTGAATGTGTACGGGCTGCTGTGATGGCTCAAGCTTCACCAAAACTGACCAATCACTGAGCTCCACCTTGATGCTCCATAGCCTGTACATGAAATGACACATGTATGGTTACAAGCGAATGGCCACGCACACAGTCGAAACTGATCTCAGAGATGCACAAACAAATATTTGTGCGTTTACTCACCAGATGTTGTGCTGCTGTCAGCTGAGCAGAGTTAACACAGATCGCATGATAGTAGTTATGAGCCACAAGCCTCATTCTTGTGCACAAAACTGTGTGTCCCTTCAAACTTTGGTGTGTGTGTGTGTGTGTGTGTGTGAACATGTTATGTGCTTGCATATTAAGAATGTAGAGCAGTAAATGATCAATAAAAGAACATGCACCTGCATCTGTTTATCAGGATTATTATACGGCGCGCTCTGTTGCACAGGTGTATTTGTGTTGTGTTGAGAGAGATGGTTAGATTTTTGAAGCGCCTCCTCTCTCTCCTATATCTGCGTATTCTGACACCTCCCACATGTACACATGTGCGGACACAAGTAAACTGCAAAGGCTTTCTTGCACTTCCTTTCTTAGTGACCTCCCTGTCGTCTTTTGCTATCACTCACACCAGTTCTGTTCAAACAATGCAGCACCAAACCTGAAATTCTCCTCCGATTGAGTCAGCCGACGAGTTACTGAAAGAACTGGTTTGTCATGGAAATGTTTACTAAGCCTTGTCCTATTTTTGCAGGTGTTACCTCTCTTTGCAACAATGTTTGTTTGAAGATAAAAAAACAAACAAAAAAAAAAAAACAAGAACAAACTTCCTCTCTCATCACTTTTAGCTGGTCCTGGATCAGTCAGCTCAGCCTGCACGTGCTGATTTCCTGCTTCAGGCACAAATATCAGTCTTTGCACATTTATCATGTGAACTTTTAGGTTGATTTCTTTCTTTTTGATTCTAAAAGTTGGGGTTGGTGATGAGTTGTCACCATTTATCACAATTTATTGTTACTGTTACCTACAACCTCCACATCCAGTGTTTCCCCTCGAAATTGGGAAGAGGTGAAGGTCCCTCACCAGAGTCTAGAGTACGTGTACATGAGCCAGGGAGAAAATGCAGCAGCAAACACTCATGCTTTGTTTTTATGCAGGTGGTTATAATGTAGGTTCCTTAACTTATGGCAAACATGCTGGAGGAGACTATTTTTTCTAAATCCCAAACTTCTCCCATATTATAAAAGCCTTTCATCAATTTTGGCATCTTAATATTTAAAAAAAATCCCTTAGTCTAACAATGTAATTTGGTACTAAAGTCTGTTTATGAGAGATTGTTGATATCCTTTCAGTGTGGTTAAAAGCCTGGTGGGGGTCATTTGTGTGTGTGTGTGTGTGTGTGTGTTCCTGTGGTTCCACTGAAGCTCCTCTATGTGAAAGATGTGCTTCAGCAGAGCTTAGTGTGGCGAATCCAGCTAATCCTGAATCAGTTCCATCATGAAAGATCCAGGGACTGGTGGGGAGGGCCGGGATTACTGGGAGCCCCTCTCGGTGCAGGGTGCTGACCACAGTACTGAAAATAGGGGTTGGCCACCATTGCTTAGGGATGACAAACAGAAGGGGCCTCGCCATAAAGGGAGACGCCAGCGTCAGCTTTGGCTAGTTTCCGGTATCTGGTAGATGCTCAGCCATAAGGGGATTTGGAGGAATTGCCAAATCCATAAGAATGATTTGGCTCCAAGCTGTTTTGAAAGTGGAGCATTTGCACACCTGAGTCACATGCAAGCCTCTTTTGTCATTAGAACAAACAAACTCTTACCAGTATTCATCCCAAACTGGTTATTTTTAGTCGTTTGGCAGGACTGTTGTGCGCGCAGCTTTTTACGATTCTTCCAGCAGCCTTGAAAAGGTGAAATATTACTGAGGTGAAGATGTTTTCTGGCCCTGTGAGCCACACAACTATCAGTGTTCACATAAAGATTAGGTAACGGCCAGAAGCACATGAACAAACACCAACTGCCATAGAAGTGTGCACACGTGCCTTTTCTGTTTAAGTAACTTCAGGGAGTGTATTGTAGTAAGCGTAGGATTATGTAGTGTCACCTTATCACCGGATTGTATAAGGACCCGTGTTTTGACGTGTTTTATCCACCCCCATCAGATTAGACTTTAGGTGAGCCTGGATAAAGAACACGGCTAGATTTTGAAGCCGTAGTCTGGCCTTTTAGTGCATGCGTGGATATGTGGGCGCTTACACAGGTTAAGCAGAGTGCATGCTCTTCTTTTTAAGTGTTTGTGAGATGATAGAGAAGGGCACTAAGGGTTCTTAATGCCTTTAAAAACAAGGAGAGAGCTTGGATGCGTTTCTAAATCAAACACCACCCTCCACCAGGTTGTTCTTACTGTAGTAATTGTGATAAACTGAAGACATGTATAGACATGTGTATAATTAAAACAATTTTTAAGTGTGTTATTTCAAAAGGTTTAACAAAAATACTGCATTGAATGTTTAGGCTTTCATGGCAGTTTCATGGTGAGATGTGGGCTTTTTTTTTTTCTTTGTTTTTTTTTTTTTTTTTTTTTTTTTTTTTCCTTCCCCATGAAAATGAAAAATGTAGCAGGCTGTAAACACATTTTCTTTAATGCAGTGAAGTTGGAGCCGGCCTCATGTGGCCTCTAGAGGAGCTGCAGTTTTTGACACTTGCTGTGGCGATTGCCACTTGATTTGAATCCCCTGTGACATTGGTCCATTCTTTGTTTCGTTTAGTTTACAGTTGCATTGTGGTCGTCTGCCACACAATGTGGAGGATTCTGGAAACGGAGCATACCGTCCTTCAGCGTGACAGCATCTTGTTTTTGTCCCAAATAAAGGATTCATGTGACTTCAGTCTGTTATTTAAGTCCCATTGTCCAGGACATTAGTCACTAAATTGCTAAGTTGCTCAGTCCATTGATATGCTGTTGCCTGCCTTTCGACAAAGCCTCACGACACACCTTGCTTATCTGGGGATTTTGGCGTCAGTGCCTGTCCTACCGCAGAGGAATGTCACAGGAGGGTGACCAGCCACTACTGTGTGTGTGTGTGTGTGTGTGTGTGTGTGTGTGTGTGTCTTTCATCTGTCCTGGGGAAAAAAACCTGTGCATCCCGTTCGCATGAGGCAAGCTGCAGGTTGCTAAATGCATTACATACAAATACAAAAATATTACTTTCATTATGAGCTGAGGGCACATAAAGAGTTTGTTTTGTGCTATGACTACTCAGTATGTGTTGGTGTGAGTGAGTGAAGGACAATCCAAAAATAATCTTTTGAGGAGCTTGTGCAAGAGGTAAAAAACATCCAGAGAAGAAGACTGTTTGTTTGAACTTTACCTCTTGGCAATAACGCATCCGCTATAATGTAATGTGCAACTGGGGATGGTGTGACCCTCACGTGGCCTGTTGCCTAACCTAAAGGAACGTGTCACATGACTTTTTTGCTACATTACTTATCACATGATAAACACGGTAAAGGTCACATCACACTGACCCATGACCTGCACTTTCTAAGGAAAGTGGAGATGCGAGCGGGTCCTGTGGAGAGATGGCTGAACAGTTTATTCGAGTGTAAACACTCTTCTGTCATCCAGATTTTATACCTGAAGCACTGCTGGGAAAATGTTGCACAGCAGCTTTTTTTTTTTTCCTTTTTTGGTTCTGTCATAACATCCAATACTTTCTGTCATTAACTCCTCGGTGTGTTGACAGAGGAGAGCGTTTGAGTCGTCTGTGATTCGTTTGAATGATGTTGCTGCCACCTTGTGGAGATTCTGTCAGTTACGTCACAGACTTTCATAAGCACTGCTCAGCAGTAATGACATGTGGGAGTGGCGGCCTTTCACGTGGTCATTAAGGAAAATGCTGTCATAAGTGAAAAGATCCACGTGGCAGTGCTTCGGGCAGTACACATAACAGTATATAACAGGCAGTATGTTTACACAACCACCTCCTTGTATCACCTGATAGGCTGAGAAGATAAAAGAAGGTGATAGCTTCAAAATACCAGATGTGATTCTTTGACATGTTGCCACTTCAGTCTTTTAAATTAATTTACTGTAACAAAAAATGTTAAAGTATCAATTGTCAACCTCCCATTACGCATGTATTATCAGTTTAAACGTGTATCACCATCTTATTCAATGGTATCCTGCCAGAAGCAGCCATCAGAAGATGGGTACACTGTGGTCATAAAGGGATGGACAAGGCCAGCCTTCTACTGTCTAATTTTGGTGGGCCTGTGCAAATTCTAGCCTCAGTTTCCTGTTCTTAGCTGATAGGAGTGGCACTGGTGTGGTCTTCTGCTGCTGTAGCCCATCTGCTCCAGAACATTCAGAAATCCTCCTCTGTATACCTTGGTTGTAACGACTGTTGCCTTCCTATCAGGTCAAACCAGTCTGGCCATTCTCCTCCGTCCGTGACGAGAAATGCAACATAAGTTTTGTTTTTGCTATTTTTTGGTTTTGTTTTTCTTTTTTGTAGGGAAGGGACAGAATCACAAACTAACAGACTAATATTTATAATGCTAGTAGATGATGATGATGATGATATTACTCTTACTTTCTCCTTCACCTGTTGTAACTTTCCTCTTTGCCGTCTTCTCTCCTTGTCTTCCTCTGTAGGTGATCACCTGCTTTGGCCTCGCTGTCGTGTCATGCCGCTACGTGGGCTTCGCCGTGGTGGCCTTGTTGGTGGAGATAAACTCTGTGTTCCTCCATCTCAGGCAGATCCTGCGCATGGCCAGCATGGGCACTCGCACGCTGTATCGTGTCAACAGCATGATCAACCTGGGCACGTACGTGGTGTTCCGTATCAACACGCTCGCCTGGATGACCCGGTGGCTGGTGCTCAACAGGGACAAGGTGCCCCTCCTGGCCTACACGCTAGGCAGCGTGGGCATGGCCATCATGACGGCCATGAACATCGTCCTCTTCTGCCGGCTGCTCAGGAGCGACTTCTTAAAGAGCAGCACCCGGGAGGCCAAGAAAGAGAAAGAGACATAGAGAGGAGGGAGGAGAAGCGCTCAGTGAACCAGAAACTCACTCATTACTGTACATCAACACTCTGTGGCTGACATTCGGTACTGCCGGCATTTAAAATACTCATAGATGGGAAACAGAGATATCTGCATCTCGCTTACATTACAGGTACTCCAAGTGTAATCAAACAACCACACCTCAAATCCATCTACCTATCAGCTGCAGTTTCTTTTCTTTTTTTTTTTTCAGTTCAGTGCTTCAAATGAGCAAACCGAGGCCTTGTGAAATGACACCAAATGCCTTATTGTCACAGGGCGTTTGAGCTAAATCAATCCTAAAATGTAGCTCGCGGTAAGTGATGACGCACTGAGCCCTCCATGAACACAGCCAGTGGAAACAGAACAGGATAGAAAATATCGCTCTTTACTTTAGAACAGTCATCTTTTATTCAGATATAGATGTATATCTCTATACATAAGTCGCATACACGTCATGCTGTTGAGTTATTTCTTCCAGTGGAGTCCAAACCCTCTCGCTGTTTACCGCTCACACTGCAGAGGTGAATGCCTTTCCTACCAAATCTCAGCTAAAAACCGCCTGCTACCTCAGAGAACTGGCAGCAGTTCTTTGCCGCTTTCTAACACGAACACTCGCTTTGCTGTCAGTGATTGGCAGGTTGTTTCTTGCTAGCAAAAAAATTACAAGTACAAGGAAAATGTATGGTATGAAATAAGAAAAAATCAAGCAAATACCCATCTTCGCTTGAGGAAAGAACAATGATGATTAGGAGAAAATAAAAGTAAAACATTTAGCTTTGAGGACACAACAATGTATGCCAGTTTTGTCCTTTTACATAGAATTACTCAATTCAACCCAGATGCTCAACACAGCTGGTGCCCTTCGGACCTGCCCAGCTGTTGGGTCTTTGTGTTGGTAAACCTCAGAGGAACAACTCAAAACCTTGACTCGATTGGTTCCTGGATCATTAGACATCCCTGTCCATCAGCGGGTAGCTATGCTTAAACTTGAACCCTGTGAAGTGAAAGGAAAACAAAGCAACCTAAATGATGTAGATGGTTGCGTAAACTGTTATTCGTTTGTATAGATTTCTGGAGTGTGCCGTGGAGTGTGCGGACCTCAGCTGAGCCAAGACCACCAGAGAGGCTTATCTTTGCCATCCCACCTTTAGTTGTGACGTTGCTAATGAGCACGACAGATGGCAAAGAAATTTCTGAGGTGCCAGGAACCAAACAGGTCTGAGATCTGTGAATACAGCAGACTACCACACACAAACGCACACGGCTGCTGCACGGCTGACTCCTCTTTCCATCTAGCTCACAGCATTATAGCCCTTCTATGGCATCGAAATATTTTCAATGCCATTAAATTTTTTTTGTTTGATTTTGTGTATATTCAGTTTTTAATTGGTTTATTGTATAACTTTGTAATTTATTTGTACTTAAACGAGTTGTGGATTTAAGACGACATTCAACGTGTTTTCCTGTTGTTGATTATAGTGAAGCTAATACGATTGTGTTAAGTCACACTGTTGGGACGTTTATAGCCACTTTTTTTTTTTCTTTGTTTTCTCCACATACAGTTCACATACATACAGCTTTTCTAAAGGAAACTTTGAAGTCCAAAATGTAAACTTAGCAAATGACACTGTTTGGGGAAAAAGACAAAGTTTGTTGTTAGATGATTTCAAAGCGCTTTTAATTTGCCCTTTTTGAATTTCTGTTTTGAATATTTAATTTGCTTTTTTCTTCATCTTTTTAGGGCAGCTTTGTTGTTATAGTGAAGAAAACTGATGCCGATTGGAGTTCTTTCTAAACAAGCTATCTTACACTTGTGAATGTGCTGTAATGTTAATGAAATCGTGCATGTATGACAGCATTTGTTCATTATGTTGCTGTGTGCTTTAATGAATTGTGACACACCTCAGCATCCAAGTCATATTAATGCCCTAATGATTGGGAAAAAAATCTGCACTGTTTCTGCCTTTTTTTTTTTTTTTTTTTTTGATTTCCAAATGTGATTGTGCCCAGAACTCAAGATAATGCTGTGGTTTAATATTTGTGGCTAATGGGCATAAGGAGAAAATATTTAGTAGGTGCAGAGAAAGTGGCCCTCATGCACAGTAAATGTGTTTGAGAATGAGTAAAGACCGCTCCAATAACAGTGGAGATTATTATTGTGCAGCTTGTCAAGGTCTTTGGGGGAAAAAAATAGTGTATTAAAGCAATGAAGACTGCTTTAAGTTCTGAAAGCAAAAATCATCCTTTCTCTGGTGCATCAAACTGTCACATATAAATATAATGGTGTAAATATAACTGTTTTATTTTTACATGTTTTGGCAAATTTTGCTTTGTAATTAAATTTCCAATTTTTATGTTTATATAATAGCGCTATTTGTTTAATGTGACAATAAAAAGAAATGAACGTTGTGCTTTATGTTCGTCTGCAGATTTCTTGCTTAATCCCGGGATTATAAAAGAAGCCCAGCGTCAGGTCGAGGTCCACATCAGGAGTGTCCAACTCAGTGTAGTTCATGGGCAACGTGACCCATTTGATCTCAAGTGGGCCAAACCAGTAAAAGCATTGTTCACTTTTAGTGGAGCATCTATTTACATGCAGCTAACAAGCGAAAGATCCCCGGGAGGAGAAACGCATCCCTTTAGGGTTGCATCAGGAAGGGCATCTGCTGTAAAACCTTTGCCAAATCAAACATGCACAGCTGCTAAACTATTCTTTATTTATGAAAAATCTGTACTATTTGAACAATGTCTATTTTTCAGTCTACTGCTATTACATTCACACCTATGGGCAATTTAGAATCACCAGTTAACCTAACCCCACTAACTGTGTGTCTTTGGACTGTGGGAGGGAACCAGAGAAAACACCAGCACACTTCATGCTGTGAGACAATAGTGCGTCCCACCATAAATCAAAGCACCATAATGTGAGAATTCATTGCTACAGTCAACATTTGAAGTGGATTAAGTATTAGTAAAATGCTCAAGTGTCCTGTTTTTCATCTTTACATGAAAATTAGTTTCAGCAGCTCTTCCACAAAGTGGAGCAAAAAGCATTTTCCCACTGAGATGGTGCCAGCATCGAAAAACGCCTTTCTCACATTTCCACCAAATAAGCTGACACTAACAGCACTGCTGGCCACCAAAGCTACAAACTAGAAATTCACCAGTGATTGGCAGCTGCAGCCCACAGATTCTGTCCATCATGAATTTCCTCCCCAAGGAAATTAACCCCACTTCTGTGAGTAACACATTGCTCATTGGTTCTCAAACCTGTCGCAGTGTGGACTGCTTCCCACCCCAAGTAAAGTAAAAAAAAAAAAAAAAAGTAAGTCATCTTGAAGTTTTGCTTTTCATAAAAGAAGAATCTTTGAAGAGGCAGTTATAATTGAGTCCACACAGATCTATGGGGGTAGCCTGGCTGAACTGATGGAGTGCTGATATAGCCCTTGGGATGAACCCATCTCTGAGCCTTAAGGTCCAAGCATGGAAGGTTCTTGCTGGATAGGTGGAGTTCAAATAGGCTGTGGCATGGGTGGACATGGTCCACACAGATATTTGTGGCTTTCCTGAGGCAGATTATGTTGTAAATGTTCCTCAGATCTTCTGTGCTCTTGACACAACCCGCTGTGCATCTTTCTGCCTAGCTGCTGTGCAGTTGAGATAGCACGCAAAGGTGTTAGAACCCTGTCTGAGGTGCAGGAAGTCACCAGCAGCTGTTGGAGGAGGTCAGCTTTGTTCAGCATTCTTAGGGGGGACAGCTGTTGCATTGTCTTCTTCAAGACATCTGTAGTGTCGACTGTCCACGGAGATGTGCATCCCGAGGAACCTGAAGCTTTGTACACACTTTACCTTGTCCCCACTGATGAACACTGAAGCTTAATCCTCATCTTCATAAGCTCCTTGGTCTTCTGTGTGTTGAGGCACAGGTTGTTCACTGAGCACAATCTGTGGCTCTTGTGGTGTGATGAGGTTGCTCCAATGATCTTTGGATGGCTCCTTTAAAAAAATATTTTCAGACATTTTAGGGTTGTTTTTTTTCAGCAGCTATTTTCTATTTTTGACTGGATATGTAGGATGTGTTACGCACCTTAAATCACATTCCTTGTCCATCAAATAACTCCCGAAAGGTCCCGATGAGGTCCGCAGCGCTCATGCTGAGAACCACTGCAGCAGCCCTCTTGTATCTCTGTCCATGGTGCTGGAATCACACTCATCAAAATGCACAAACTAAACACCTTGGCAGGTTCGTTTTCTAATTATTCTTCATTTTCCCCTCGTCTACACGAGGCCTTTAAGTTTTGCGTCTTTACTCCCACGAGCTGCGTATTGATCCTCTACAGAGACGCGGAGCAGCGATATGCCGCTCCCTCCAATCAGCTGCCGGACTGACTCTGTCGTACGACGTTCTCGCGTGTTCTGATCACGATGGCTTGTTTTCATCATCATCTTCGTCTCGCTGCTCATCCAGCAGCTTGATCCCTCAGTCGGTGGGAGCGGAGGAAAGGTGCGCACGTTAGGAAAAAAATGGACTGCGCACTTTACTCGTCGGTTTTTATACCAGCTTCACCTTCCTCCTACTGACGATCGACGCTGCAGATGTTGCAGCAAGGATTGTTTTTGTTGTCGGCGGATCGCGGTGCCATGCATCGTTTTGCATTTTTACGCACCCATCCAGACTTATCCTCCTCCTCCTCTTCCACTAATCAAACGGCGTCACATGCTGCTGAAAAGCACTTTAACGCTCCAGATAAAATGTCTTTGGGTGAATGCCGCAGCCTGCAGGATTTGGACCGACGCTGGAGGCCAGCATGCCCGGATCAGAGGACGTTCTTATAACACTAGCAAATCACATTTCTTAAATTTTGGTACTTAACATCAGTTTAAAGGTAAGCAGGAACACTTGCGTCGACTTATTATCTAACAAAAAGCCTATCGAGGTTATCGATCAGGCTGCGTTTTGACGGGATGGTTTCTCCCGTTTCTGTTGATTTATTTCTTCTCCTGGTTATCGATACCTTATTTATAGCTCCAGCATGACCTCAATTCAGAACATGCACTTCTCACTCAGTGCCACTGCTAAGACAACTTACGTGTAGCTGCTGGAGCTTTACGGTGTAATCTGAATTTATAAATTGGAGTTGCCTTGAAGGTGCGTGCTGCTGGAGTAAACGCAGATTCTCTCCCCTTGCCTTCCCTTGTCTACTTAGACTCAGCCATGGGTGATGAGAGGAGCTTGTCTCAGCAGATAGAGAGTGTGGAGAGGAGCATGGTGTTCCTCAGGAAGGAGCACCTCACTATGCTCCACGGTCTTCACCTGGAGATCCTCTCCCTGCAAAAGCGATGCACAGGTGAGGGGTTCTGCTGCTGTTTGTGTTGCTGCTGCTGGTGCTGTGCGTGAAAGAAAAGATGTAAAAAAGGTCACGTGACCCCAAATTTCCACTGACACTAAAAATATAGTTAAACTTATAACCTTTAGATAATCAAAGGGGGTACTTTCCGGCTTCTTTAAACCAGTTTTCCTCTTGAATTTATGCTGCATGTTTATTTTAAGGGACTTTTGTTACTTTATAGAAGATGAACTGTAAAAATTCACATTGTCAGAGTCTGTGTTTATTATTCAGAATTAGGTTAAAAAGAAAAAAGAGATAAAAAAAAAAGGACACTTAATATTTTAAATCAGTAATCATTTAAGCTCTGACTTCACATTTAAGTGAAGGATCCCTTTGGTTAATCCTCTTTAGGCATTGTTGGCATTTTTTTTTTTAGCTGCTGCAGCTCTTTATTAATCAGCAAGGATCTCATTGACCTTTTATACTCAGAGAAAGGATTTACTGAGATTTTGGATAACATCCTTCCTTAAATGGATTTTTAACCTTATAATAAACCATCAAGCCAAGCACTCAGATGTTCTGATTCTGTCCAGGTGGAGCCTCAAGTAAACTGAAGCTGATTTTAATGTTTTTCCTTAATTTTATTTTAATATTTAATTTTGAAGGAGACACAACCAGTCAAGCCAATACCAGTGTGTGTGTGTGTGTGTGTGTGTGTGTGTGTGTGTGTGTGTGTGTGTGTGTGTGTGTGTGTGTAGTCCTCATTGTTCTTCTAATGTGTGTCTGCAGCACCAGTCAGTGCCAGACAATGGTTACATGATGATGTCATGCTACAATTCCTGTAGATTGCATCATTTCCTGTTTGGTGCCTAATGGATGATGCCTTCTTCCATTCAATCAAGCATGCAGATGCACATGAATACACAGGCTCTCTCTCTCTCTGTCTCACACACACACACACACACACACACACACACACACACACACACACACACACACACACAC
>JAVDPK010002652.1:547488-574211 GCA_034780415.1 Cichlasoma orientale | reverse complement strand
CCCCCCCCCCCCCCCCCCCCCCCCCCCCCCCCCCCCACACACACACACACACACACACACACACACACACACACACAGTCTGGTATTAGCTTTCTTTTGAGGATTTTTTTTCCTGTCTAACCATTAAGCCTGTTAATAATTCTAGCCTAAAATAGATCATCACTAGATGGGACGTGAATCCTGCTATGTGCACAGATTTTTGTCCACAGACATACACAAACATTAGTTAATTGCCAGATATAGAAATATGCATGCATTCTGATTAATCCATAGATGCTATAGTTTTAGTAATCCATATGAAGGGGATTGCAGGGGGGAGAGCATGGAGGAGGGGCTGTGTCCATTATTTCTCCTGCACACATGTGCCATCTGGTCTGTACAGCTGTGTGTGGCAATGACACCACCAACAGAGAGAGTACTGCCGCCTCTTTTCCTTCTACTCTCCCTTTGTTTCTGTGGGCTCACCCACTGTAATGTGGGGCTTTTACAGATTATTTATAGTTTTTTGGGGGGCGGGGGGGTGGGGGGGTGGTTGGTTCACATGGAGCTACAGTTATATTTCTATCAGCTGCAAGAAAACAAGGCCAAATCTGCAGAAAGACAGTCCGGTACATTTCTCTCCCAGAACTGCATGTGCACAAATAAATCATCTTCCCAGAGCAGCTGGTGGCATTGGCCTGCTCTCCAGTTTGGTTTTGCCTTTAATTTTCACATTCCTCAGTGGTTTCTGTGGGATTGCACACACTAAAAACACACAAGATCTCCTGTTGCTGCTGAGCATCTTCTCATGGAGCTGTCGTCTCTTTAAGGCAAAGCTAAAACATTAATACCCGTCATACCCAAACTCACTGAAACAGGAATAATAAAACTACGATTTATTTTTTGAATGAAAAGCAAAGATGAGACGTGTTCAGTTGAGTGTATTCTTTTCTGCATGTGGGAAATCTTGTAGTTAGTTGTCTTTTTTGAACATCTTTTACATGTAACTTGAGGCAGTGAAGAACAGATAGGCTGATGCAGTTTGCAGGAGTCAGGTGTATGCTGCCAGCTCGCTAATATATAGCGTGGAAGGGTACTGCAAGGTTGAGCTGATGATGTTACTGTGCATATTAGTTCTGCCTTTCTACTGCTGACCTCTTTTTTATTTTTTCATTATTCTAAACTCTGATGAGTTTCCTCATCAGCATAAAAGCGCTTCTGTATTCCTGAACTGCAAACTACATCAGTGTTTGTAAATGAGGGCTTTTTCTCTGATGTAATGTGTTCATTGTGCATCCCGGAAATTAGTTGGGGCGTGCGTTTGTCCTTACAGATATCTTTGCAGCGTTCAAGGTTGAATCGACTGAACAAAAGCCCTGAACGCTCAGTCAGGCTGCAGGAGATAAGACTGACCTACAAAGTGTTGCACACACTGGGTGTTGCAATGTGCTGAGTGCCTCATTTTCATTGTTTCAGGAATAGTTCCTAGAATTACGCTAATTCTGAGATTTCTGTTGGTAAATGAATTTCACAAAGGCTCATAGAAGCTATGAATGAGGATGATAACTAGAAAATAAGACCTCTTGAAGCCTCTCGCATTTGGCCGCAATCACTGAGCCTGCTTTTCTGGAGCTCCCTTCCTTTTTGCCCCCTTTCCTTTTTCTCTCCTACCTTCTTTCCTTCCTTTACTTCCTCCCTTCTCCACCCCCCCATCTGTCTTTCTCTCTTCATGCCAGCTGCATGGGTGGGCGTGTTACAGTATCCTGACTGCAGAGGGAAGGAGAAAGGGTGTGACAGAGAGAGCAAGAGGAGAAGAAAGGCTAGGAATAACCAACACACACGTATTGTTCCAGACTGATCTTTATACACTACAAATATTTCCTTAAGAAAATTACCTCAGGTTCACTGCTCATAATTTCTGAGACCAAATCGGACTTAAATAAGCACGAATAGCTCAAGAGAATAAGAGTTTTTCTGGTCATGGGGGGAATTAAATGAAGCAAGTTCACACAAACAGCAGCCTCTGTGTTGCGGTGTGTGCAGAATAAGCTGAATGCGGAGATTTTCCTGCTGCTGTCAGGCTGCTTTGAATGACCGTCGAGAGATGACTGACAGGACAGACACAACCAGCAGTCTGCCCCCACCCCACCCCTCTGCACACACAAACACCCACAGATATGCAGAAATATAGTCCAAAAAACACTGAACGACTGAATACTTCAGTCTGACACATTATCTTATCAGAAATTCTGTATTGTATCAATCTAAAAATATGTGAGATATCACACTGTGAGGATCTCACACTAATACCATTCACCACGATTGCTTCTGCCTACACTGAGTTACCAAAAAAAAAAAAAAAAGGCAATGCAGTAATGGCTTTGATTGAATGAGTTTTATTGTCCAGAAAAGCTGCTGAGTGTCTACTGCCTCTAATCCCCTTGTTTTTTTTACGGCACAAGTGAAATGGACTCAAAGGCGAGCCACTAATGCGAGACATAAAAGTCAGAATCACACGCACTAAATGAGAGACACAAATACCACAGTAAGGTAAACACCTTCACTTGAGTGCTATAAGAAAAACTAAAGAACTAATCAAAGAATATATGACACCTTTTTATGATGTGATTTTAAGCTGTGGCTTTTGGTGGAAATTACGAAGCATGACGGGATGTTTAGCTTCATCAGATGTTTAAATTAATTGCGGCACAGCTTACGGGGATTTCATTTTTATTTAAATATATGACGATGAGGCATAACCATAACGGGTGGCATGACCACTGATAGGTGAAATGGATAACAATGATTATGGGGATTATTAATTAATTAGGGAGCAAGTGAACATTTTGTCCTCAAAGTTGATGTGTAAGAAGCAGAAAAAAAAGGATTTGAGGGAGTTTGACAAGGGCCAAATTGTGATGGCTAGGCGACTGGATCAGAGCATCTCCAAAACTGCAGCTCTTGTGGGGTGTTCCCAGTATGCAGAACTGGACCACAGCAATGGAAGAAGGTTGAAGGATGAATCATGTTTTCTTGTACATCACGTGGATGGCCAGGTATGTGTGTGCCGCTTACCTTGGGAACACCTGGCACCAGGATGCACCAGAAGCCAAGCCAATGGGGGCAGTGTGATGCTTTGGACAATGTTCTGCTGGGAAGCCTTGCATCCTGCCATCCACGTGGATGTAACTTTGACACGTACCACCTGCCTAAGCATTGTTGCAGACCATGTACACCCTTACACCTTTGCCTAACAAGTGAAAGATCCCTGGTTTGATGCCAGGAGGAGACACAAATTCCTTTGGGGTTGCAACTGGTGTAAAAACAGCATTGGTGAAAAAAGCTGCGGAAAGAATATATATTGAAATGATTTGTTACCTGCTGTGGTGACACTTTGTTAATAAGGAAGCAGCTTTTTTTTCTCCTACTGATTTCACTGAGAACATCTAATATGGGGGTGCCAACTTGATTGAGCAAGCAACCCATGGGTTTGATTCCCTGTCCAATAAAGGCTGCAAAATGACCCAAACAATAATAATAATTAAAAAAAAATGCTAATATGCAAATGTGTCTGCACAGCTACAGTATAGAAAGTTGTTGTTTTTTCCTTTCCAGACTGTGGCAGTCTCTGGCACTCAGTCTTTGATGTAAAGTTTCAGATTTTGTTTCATAAATTATGCATGAGCTGGCTGAGAATGTACTGCATCGAGCATCTGTTATGTTAACCAGCAGCAGCGGCAAACAGAAACTGTCAGCATACAGCTTTAATAAGACTCTTCAGCCCCACTGATCGTCTGCATTTAATCTCTGATTATATGATTTCTCTCTCTTCCCCTGTCTTTGTCTGTCTCTTACATTTTTCAGAGTTGACAAGTGAATTGAAGATGAAGCCTCCAGGCAGGAGTCAAATAGGTATGTTTGAGTTCACATCCACTCACTGCATAAGCTCTTCCTCGCCCTCCTCTATCACAAATCTCTCTCTGCTGGGCCTGGCTGTGTTTGCTCCTCTTGGATTTTTGTCATCTTCCTTTGGTCTTGAAGACACAAAGACACGCACATGTTTACATCTCCCCAAGCCAGTTTTCCCTCACCATACTCAACCTCAACCCCCAGATGACCCCTATCTGTCTCTGCCTGCATCTGTCTGTCCTTCCACCCTCCCATCCCCCAGGGGACAGAGCCTTGTCAGCCACCCCTATCTCTCTCTTCAGCGGGGAGGGAGGAGTCTCTGGTAAACCAATATATATCTTGGCTGAAAAGTGCATGTGTGTTTGTCCACATGTGTGAAAAGAATCTGCAGCTTCACACAAAAGATGTAGAAACAGTCACAGCGGGCAAAGCTCAGTGCAGAGATAGGCACCATTTTGTCACAGCAAATTAGAGACAGACTCCAGAAAGAGAAGTCAAAATGCTGTAGAAATGTGTGTGCTTGCAAAGAGTAAGGGGGGTTGTGCCTGGCTGCATTACTCAGCCATTAGATCCCATCTCCTTTATCCAGTGCAGGTTACCCCCCCTGCCCCCCACCCTACCGATCTATCATGCAGCACAGCCCTGTGCTCTCCACCCCACCCTGGCAAATTGATCCATCCTCTTTTTCTTCTTCAGCTCTTCTATTTTTTTTTTTGCTCGAGGTCCCAGCGGGGGTGTCCACTTACAGACTTTGCTGAGAGCGAGAGAGAAATGTAGGAAAAGAGAGGGGGAGAGAAAGGAGAGAAGTAACAAGAGGGAGAGAGGAGGGCAATTAAGGCAAAAGGAAAGGCGGCAGAGTGCAGTCAGCTGCAGACATGGAGGGGTATGGAAGGATGTAAAGTTCACATTAGGCAGTCTATAGTTAGCGTAAGAGTTTAATTGGGGTGTGGTGATGAGCGACAGAAAAGCTGATCGGCCTTTAGAGGATCAATCCTGGCAGACTAATGGAGAAAATAAAGAACAATAATGAGGAACACAAATGAAAAACAATACAAGGACAGTCATAGACAGTGAAATGAGATTACCATAAGTTGCGAGATGTTACAGTTTGAACCTCAAATTCAAAAATTTATCCGTATATGAAGCAACTTATTAGGTTTCTCCAGACCGGTTTCCCCCTGGGCAGGAGGGTCAGTGCCGGCCTCTGTGGTTGTAATCTGCTGCTCCTCTAGCAGCTTCTCCAGCTCAGTTAGCCCTGAGGTAACTGCACTGACTCAGGGCTTTTCATCCGTATATCCCTCTCATCCCTGTGGGGAATTTAACTGGAATAAAAGAGAAGAAACCTTGTCTACAGAAGCAAAAAGGAGAAAAAGCAATAAAGCAGTATGCTGTGTTGAACCCGACCTTGGCAGAGAGAAGGCGTCCAGTAGTAGCTTGACTTTGTACCGGGAATGAATGTATGCCTCTGTAAAATCTCTGTAATATATATATATATATATATATATATATATATATGAATCATCATATTATAAAGTAGCATATATATATATATATATATGCTACTTTAAATTGCAAAATATGATGATTAAGCTAGATTACAAAGATCTTTATATTTACCCAGCATTAGAGCAGCCTGTCAGGTGTGGTTAGAATGAATGTCACATTTCCCAGCTTTAAAATCGCTCCACATTGAAAAGAGCGAGCTGAGATGGTCTGTGAAGCATTTGGGGCATGTCAAACTGGGAGGAAGCCCTGGGCTACACTCAGGACATGCTGGAGGGATTTTATGTCTTGTCTGTCTTGGGAGCACCTCACCCCAGAAGCAATAGAGGAGGTGGCTGGGAAATGGAAAGTCTAGGTGTCTTTGCTTAGACTGCTGAAACCTGCACCCGAATAAATGGCAGAAAATGGATGGATGGATGGATGATGTATTGTAAAACACAATTTATAATACTTTATTCTAAAGCTCTCCATGTTTATAATTTGCATTTCTGATCTGCATCAGAATTGCAGGAGGAAGAGGAGCTTTTGGAGGCTCGCTGTCTGGAGGTGGAAAATCGTCTGGCAGAAAAGGAGTGCGCCTTGGGAGAGCTTCGTAAGGAGCTTACTCAGAAAGGGGCTTTGGTGGGAGCTCTCAGAGGCAATCTCAAGCAAAAGGAGCGCCATTTTCTGGAGGAGCTTAAACGCCGCAGCCACTGTTCGACCATTCTTAACACGGAGCTGCAGAAGCAAACCGAGGCTGCTGCATACCTCTCCTTCCAGCTGCATGCTGCCAGGCAGAAACTGCACCAACAGCGGATGCAGCAGAGACAGGGACTCCTTTCCAGAGCCAGCAATCAGGGGCTCCAGTACGGTGCCGAGCAGAACTCCGTTTCTCCACAAATGCTTTCAGGAGCTTCCCCGTCTTCTCCTGTGGTTAAACCAAAACGCAAGAGCGCCAGGGCTTCCTCGAGAGTTGAGCGTGCCCGAGAGTGTGTGCCGATAGAGAAAGTGATGGGCCCTGCAGAGCCCACAGCCATGCCGGACCCTGCTCTCTTCCTCCACCCTCGAAGGCACAGGGCACGCTCCAGGCACACCGTGGCACAAAGACAGCCTCCACTGGGTCTGGAGAAGGAAGAAGAGGAGGAGGAGGTGGAGGCAAGAGGTGGGGAGGGGCCAGTGGAGTCCCAAGATGAAGCTGCCAGACTGGTGCCTTCAGCAGCAGCAGCAGCAGCAGCAGCAGCTGTGCCTCCTGCTGCGGAGACAAAAGCAGATTAGCAACTACTGTGATGTGCATTTCAACCACTGTATGATTATCTTCTGTCAGACTGTTAATGCTGGTAACTGTTGTTCTGCACCTTGACTGACTTGATACTGAGACTGGTTTTAGCCATTTTATTATATCACACTCACCATATGCTCTTTTTTAATGTGGACTCTGACATAACCCTAAATAACTTGCAAAAGTCAGTAAGTGTCACTTTAGGTCAGTCTTTTAAATTAGAACGACTTGTTTACACTGCTGTCAGATGCTCTCTGTGTACTGTGGGGCCTTATTCCATGGTAGCCCCTTTTTGACTTGAGTTTGACTGTGGTAGCAGTTATTTAGAGTGGACTAGAAGCTGTTGTGGCAGTTGAGTTACCCAGCCAGCCGTGACCTTTAAAGGCCCATCATAAATCACCCCAGGTGGCTGAGTGTTTGCCTGAGTCTCAGCTGAACATATCTGAGGCGGTAGGCACACGAAAAAGTGACTGAGCCCAAGGAAATTCCTCACTTTGAATAGAACAGAGGAACAAATAATAATCTGCAGCTATTTTATTTTTGACTTTGGTTTGTATATCATGTTCCTTCGGCAAAGTCTGTTTTCCAACTGATTTCATCTACATCTTAACCCCCAGTACAAGAATCTAAAAACAGAAGTGTGCACCATTTGAAGGGAAAATGGGCTTTAAATCACTGTGCAAGGTACCGAGTGTTTGTAGCTACAAATCTTCAGCGATTATTTAGTGGATAAATGTACACCCTCGCCAAAATGCAGAACAGTAAATGCGCAAACACGGAGTGAAGTAGTTAAACAAGTCAAAATGTAATCTGTGAAAAAGGCTCCCTTACATGGCAGTCTGGTTAAGTTTAGGCAACAAAACTACAAGACTTAATTTAGAAAAACAACTTGGTTTGAGTCAAAGTGCACCTGTTTAACAGTGTTAGCCACATCACAGAAAGCCTGTGCCATGTGCAAAGAAGCCAACCATTGTTTCAACTGACCACAGTTTTATCACCTTTAATGTAATGGTAGGCTATTGATTTAAAACATTAAAAATTATTTTGGTGATTACTAATACTGTTAATTCAGGGCAGCTGTGGCATAAACCTTACATTGGGTGGTGGTCTAATAAATCTGTTAAGCACTGCAAGTAAACCCTGTGAGTCAGAAGCTCAGGCTGCTGCATCTGTATGATGAAGAGAGGAGATATCCTTATATGGTCATATCAGGTACAACGCTGTGGCTGTTGGCAAAAAAGCTCCACCCGCCTACTGTTCAAAACCTTTTGTTTGTGAGATGCTGCCAATCAGAAGAATGTTGGCTTTAAGGGAGAGGAGCTGCAACAGCTTGTTTCAGTCAGTGGATGAGGCCAAGTATAAGATAAAGAAGGATTATTTTGAACTGTGAATCATGCCAAGCTCGAGTCCAACAACAGGAGTATGGAGCTGAAAAGTACAACAGGTCCTCTTAAAGGTTGTTATGCATTGGCATTGATTTATCTATATTATTCTCAGATCACAGGTCCGGTGTAGAAATAAAATATTATCATGCAGAAAAATACAAATAATTATCACTTACATGATTAAAAAGCATCACGACTTGTCATTCATTGTTTAAATAGCGGTAGTGATACAACGCAAAGATAAGTAATAAGTAAATCAGTTAACCAACTCCTTTAAGGTACAAAGTATATTTATCAGTGCCTGCCTCTGATGGAGGAGAGGTCGGCCACGTGAAACTTCAGTCCTCGCGAAGGTTTTGTGAAGTCATGTACTGGAGCGGTGTGCTGCCTTTCCTTTGTCGGGACTGCTTTGTTAGGTCACATGCTGGTGATAATCAGTTCTGACTTACTGGACCGTGTGCTTTACTCAGGTGTGGGTCGCGTACTGAAAACACACACGGACGACGGCGACTACGGCATGTTTGCGTTTGAGGGGCTTGTGTTTGTGTGTTTCACCTCAGGAAAAAAAAAAAGTAGGTTTTTGGTGTGTCTTACACTAAAGCACCAGCTGATTGGTTTGAAGTTAGTTCCTTTCCCTCTTTACACGTTAAACAAATTCCCAAAGCAGCTGTGTGTGAATGCACACGGATAAAGCGGCTGCTCTGTAAGCCAGGCGTATCCTCTGTTATCAAAACACATGCATATGGTGGCCCCTAGTGAAACAACGAGCAAACAGCATGAAGAAAGCAGGAGAAATGTTACTGCTTGCATTAACAGTGCCCTTTATGACGTCACCACTATATACACGACTGTAACTACTGCCTTATAATATATAAGAGGAGTCGGTGATATAATAATAAATGTGCACACGTAGAAGCAGAACTCAAAGAAAATGACATTTCTTTACTAAAGGATGGTTTCATTTTGTTTCAGAAAACTCTTTTATACAACTCTTTGGTTGGGATTTGCTTATATAAGCCAGCTCAGAGTTTTATTCACCGCTGTATCGGGCGGTCTTTACTTGAGCCGTGGCCTAACTGAGCTTCGGTAAGTGCGGTTTGATGTGAGTCTTCCTGTAAGACTGAATTTCATCGTGAGGATTTTTCTTTCACTCTTCAGCCACTGGTTAGAGGTTTAGCATTATGTTTGTAGGACTATTATCAATAAAGCAATATATATGGTATATTTATATTTCATGAGTAGGTCAGGTCAGCTGGTTTAAGGGCATTTGAGGTGTTAAAATAGTTTCTATGATCTTTGTAATTTTTGAGCTCACAGTGTTTTGCTTTATATTTTTCTGAACTGTTTGGTTGTTTCATTTTAAAGTTGTGTCACTGAATCTTTATGAGACTAGTTGTTATGCTAAGGGTTAAAGGATTTCATGATATGCTGCATGTGATGCAGTAATAAGTAAATAGGCATATTCTTATGCCACCTGCGGCTGTCTGGATGAAACCTGGATTAATTTCATGGTTGTTTTTTGTTTTGTTTTTTTTAAAGGTTTCCATTCACCTCTTAGCTTGAAAGCCATTAGCATGACCGCGTGCACTATTCTTCCTCAAGTTTTATGAGACAGTCGGTGATAAAAGTGCAAAGCTGTCTTGTCCTAAACAGTTTCTCCAACAAGAAAACTGAACTTTAGACTGTTAGACTCCATGAGTTCATCACTGCACCTCCTATCCAGATGAAGCAGCAGGTAGATTTAAGATCTCCATCCACCTCTAATCATCAGTTTAATATATTTCACAGGAGATAATCCATGCTTATTACGTAACATCATAACACCGGCTGCTGTATGCATCTTTGCTACAGTTTTTACAACTCAGAGACTGATGACTTGTTTGTCTGCCTTGAGGGAAAACGCTAATGAGCCAAAGAGGCCCACCACTGAAATTAGCACAGAGACAAACGGTGTGACGCCTAACAAAGATGTCTTTTCAAGTAAATCTTCACTGCCTCAGCGCATAGCATACTACATCTCATATCATGCAAACAAATAGTAATAATCCGCACACACCCGCAGAGACTGTCTTCCATCTTTCAAAACACTCATGTGACTCTAATCCTCATATTGGTTACGTGTCGGCAGCAGCGGCAGCAGCAGCAGCAGCATCCTCTCTGTCATTTTTACTCTTCCAGGTCTTTGCGGTGACTCCTGGTTTATTTTTCATCTTACAGAAACATTTTCAGGGCACCGTGAAGCATCTTGTTTGACGTGTTATGTGGTTTCTAGCAATAATGCTGTGTGGTACCCAATGTAAAATACAGAGAGATGTTGCTCTGGGTTGTTACATGCTATTGACTGATTACCGCATATACTGTGTTTGCTTCCTACAGTGATCTACTGTACACATAACTGGAATAAACTGGAAGGTTGTCACGTCTGCTTCTTGCTTTGTTAATAAAGTGATTAAATGATTTTGTATTTGTGTCATATCACAGCTTCCTTTGATGGGCAAAGGAATCTGAAGCCCATGTGGCTCACGTGGAACCTGCCTCTGTCTGTTATACAACAATAAACAGACAGAGGTGGCTGTGGCTCAGGAAGTGCTAATTGGAAGACTGATTCCCTGGCTCCCGTAGTTTATCTGTCAAAGTATCTGAGTTGATCCTGATGCACTCTATCGGTGCGTCAGTGTGTGCGTGTTTGGTAAAAAAGCACTTAGGCATAGAAAAAAATTGCTTACATGAATGTGTGCGTGAGTGATGAATGAGACTTGCACTAAGAAAGTGCTTTGAGTACTCAAATTGAGCTGAAACTACTCACACTTCTGCTGTATTCATGTCGGTGAGCTGCTGGAAGTGAGGAGCCAGTGTGAGTGACATGCTCATGATATCTGGGCCAAACTGTCAAAGTTCAGCTAATTCAATCTGAATTCAATTCTGTTTTGATGACGTAGCACCAACAACAGGAGCCTCGAGTACTTTACATTCTACAGCAATGACCTTTCAGCAGCACAGATAAAATCCAATGAGTCCCGTTGATCAAGCACCTGAGGTCAGATAGAAAAAAACTCCCTTTTAACAGGAAGAAACATGGTGGGGGCTGTCATAGAGACACAACAAGGAGCATAACAATAAACGCTGGGCTGCTCAGAGGGGGCCAGAGGTACCTCCAGAGAGTATCTGTCTGCATGCTGATCGCATCATGGAAGGTCTCCCAGCTGCATGGGCCTATAGTTACCTGATCAATCTCACACTACAAACTTTATTAAAAGGTCTGAAGTCTAATCTTAAGTAGGCCCACAATCTGAGAGCAAAGTGCAAAAGATGCATAGGAGCTTGGGTGATCAAATCCAAACAAGTTAAAAGTGTTTGTTTGTGACACACTGTAAGAGGTGATCTGAAATTCTGATAGATCGAACTCAAAAAAAAAACAACCAAGTAAGCGTAACATATGTATAATTCTGTGTGATATTCCTCTTAGATGTATCCATTATACAGTGCTGTGAAAAAGTAATTGCCCCCTAATCCTAATAACTGGTTGTGCCACCCTCGGCAGCAAGAACTGGGTCTGTGATAACTGGCAATGAGTCTTTCACATTGCTGTGGAGGAATTTTGGCCCACTCTTCTATTGTTTTATTTCAGTCACACTGAAGGATTTTCCAGCATGAATGACCTGTTTAAGGTCATGCCAAAGCATCTCAATCATATTTAAGTCTGGACTTTGACTAGACCACTCCAAAACCTTCATTTTGTGGATGGATGCCATTTTTGCCCAGTCTCTTTCTTATTGTTGAATCATGAACACGACCTTGACTGAGGCAAGTGACGCCTGCAGTTCTTTAGAAGTTGTTCTGGGTTCTTTTGTGACCTCATGGATGAGTCATTGATGCGCTCTTGGAGTAATTCTGGTAGGCTGGCCACTCCTGGGAATGTTCACCACTGTTCCAAGTTTTCTCCATTTGTGGATAATGGCTTTCACTGTGGTTCACTGGAATCCCAAAGCCTTAGAAGTGGCTTTGTAACCCTTTCCTGACTGATAGATGTCAATGACTTTGTTCCTCAGCTGTTTCTTTAGAGGTTGACATGATGTGTTTCTTTTTTAGATCTTTTAGCCCACTTCACTTCGTCAGACAGGTTCTATTTAAGGGATTTGTTGATTCAACAGGACTGGCAGTAATCAGGCCTGAGTGTGTTTAGTGCAATTACTTTTTAACATATGAACAGGTAGGTTTGGATAGTTTTTTCCCCCTTAGTAAATGAAATAATCATTTAGAAAAATAAATTTTGTATTTACTCTGGTTGTCTTTGTCTAATATTATAATGTGTTTGATGATCTGAAACATGTAAGTGTGACAAATATACAAAAAACTAAGAAATACTTTTTTTCCGCAGCACTGTACATCTATTCAACTGTTATTTCAGCTGCTGTTCAGCTGATTTGGAAGAATGCCTCAAGAGATGAAATGTTTTGTAGTCCCACATAAGAGACACCTGGTCATTATAGCAGAGGTGGCAAAAGTACAGACATTGTGTACTTAAGTAGAAGTACAAATATTTGTATTAAAAAATACTCTGGTAAAAGTTGAAGTACTGATTCAACTTCTTCTCCAGCAAAAGTGAAAAAGTACAGGCTCTGAAATGTACTCAAAGTAAGAAAGTAAAAGTAGCTCTTTGGATACTAGCTATTTTTGTGTAAAGTTAACGTAGCCTGCTATATTAATATAATAATATAAAATAATATTACATGAGAATACAAGCGTTATTGCAATCTAAATTTTAATCCTAATGAATGTACTCAGCTTGACTCTGTTATGTAGGACACAAGCTGTGAAAGGTAATTTAAAAACAGCTCTTTTATTCTGTTGCATACATTGTAGAGGGTGATTGTGCCTCCACACCTAAACACAAAAATGAGTATACTCAGGGGTTAAAGTGGGATTTAGAAGCTGAGGGGACCCTAAGATCAGCTGTAGTGGCTCTGCATGGGGGGAAGAATCACTACTATTCTATTATTTTCTTGGTGTACAGGCTGTGATCAGCTGACCTGCTGCTTTGAGGTTTACTGCTTTGTGTGGATGAACTGAATTCAAAAAGATGTAACCTAGAATTTCATGAGATATCTTGGCTGATTTCCATCCCTTACACTGACAGATACTGTTTTATAAATGTTGAATTCAGTGAATGAATCTAAGCATCAACAGCTTTAATTCAAATTCATCTCTGCTACACTTCATGTAACCTGCAACTCTGACCATGATCACAGCCAACACAGAGCTTTACTGTAAATACAGTACAGCAGACTAACCTGTTTATCCCACACTGAACTGCAGAGTATTTTCATACAATCTTTGAATTACACAGTATACCTCAGTTTGTTTTGCAGCCCTTAGCTTTAAATATAACCTCTCTTCTTCCTCTCCTGTCCTCTTTCTTAGATCTTTCTCCCTCTCTGAGTGAACTTCTCTCTCTCTCTCTTTTCTCACTCTGAAAATACAGCAGCTGTTCTTTTAGCTAGCAGGCACACTGTGTGATAAACTGCAGACACTTTGTGTGTTTGCTGATATTTTTGAGCATTTAGAAACGTTGCATTTAAAATTACTTGCCACAACACGTTACTCCCTTTATGCTCGCTCCTCTTTATTAGCGCTCGCTAAATGCTGAAGTACCGCGACCACAACTTACAGTCATCGGCAACCCCTGATTATAGCGCTATAAGTGATACATAAATCATATGGTTTTGCCTCTTTAACTACTTTCTATGCGATAAGCCCCAGTGATGGAGGATACGCCAGTAGGATTGTATCTTATGTGTTATTGTGCCTCCATTTAGGCTCGAAGCAGTGATCGGAAATGAAAACTTCCCTCAAACATTCAGGCATACCTAAAATAACGACTCTGTTTTGAAAATGTGCGGAGTATAAAGTATAGATATTTGTGTAAAAATGTAGGGAGTAAAAGTAAAAAGCTGTCAGAAAAATAAATACTCAAAGTAGAGATACCTGAAAATTCTACTTAAGTACAGTAACGAAGTACTTGTACTTTGTTACTTCCCACCTCTGCATTATAGTGGGGAGAAGGATTGGAACTTCCACTCCATCTATCTCTCCATGTTTTCTTTAAGTGCAGAAGAAACCAAAAGTGTGGTGCGTCTGCATGAATTGTCGCGCGTGGCTTTCCGTAGCGCCACGCAGAGTGGGTGGGGAAGTGCAACGCAAAGGCAAAGAGGTCAAGAGGAGGGGAGGAGAAAACCACGTGTGATCAGCACCACGTACAGTTCTGTCCTTCCCCTGTACACTTGTTTTTGTAAGCTTGTACCCCTCGTATGTAGCCAGCTAGCCCGAGTCATCCAGTGACGAAGCTGTATTTTGTTTGTTTTTTGGTGTGTGTTTCATTTACAGATACACACACACATACATATTCGAGCAAAGCTGCTGGGGGATTTCTGTCACACCGACACACTGACCGCCGACCATGGTGAGCAAGACAGATGACATCCCGGCGTCAGTGCCTAACTGTAACCCGACTAATCCTGCGGATGGAGCCCAGGACGGCAAAGGAGCCAGCAAGACACCTCTGAAGGACCCCTGCGGCTGTGGTGAGCCTGCTGCAGACACACAGTAGACACGACACGTAGTGACCGCTATTCTGATCATGCATGCAGAATCTACATACAGCCAGCATGCCTGAATGTTTGCTCGGCGTTGTAGCCGTGCAGCATGCACCAAATGTGGTGACATTCACCTCAGACCGAGTGCAGTGCTGCTGCTGCTGCTCTACTTCCACCTCCTCTTCCCAACCTTGTTTGCAAGTTTGGAGGGTCCACCTTACACTAACTGCTAACAAACTGTCTGGTGTTAATGCTTTTTGCTCGACTGGAACCGCCGCTATAGCACAACGGGGTCGGACTTTAACCTGACGCTGCCAGCCACTCAGGCTAACCCAAACAAATTAGCCGGTAATGCTAGCGTTAACTTTAGCGTCTCCCATTCAAAGTGCGGCTAGTTAGCACCCAGGCTAGCAGCTAACTAGCACGCAGGCATTCTTATCGCTGTCAGAGCTGTCTCGTGCCTGAAAGCCAAGCGTGGCCGCGGGGAGCTGTGGTTTTCGGGTAAAGCGCGGAGCTGCTGTCTAGCTCCAGTTTGCTCAGCGGACATAAAGCAGCAGCTGCTGTAGCTCTGACGCACATGTTCGGTAACTGAAGGTCACCTTCAGTGGAGCTTAACACTGCCCGCATGAACACGGGGGGGTTGCACACTTAGCTTCGTTTTACTGGGCGGGGGGTTAAGTATTGGACAGCTTGTGTGACAGACATGTTATTCGTTATCGAGCTATGAAAAATGCGCGTTAAGTGCGGTGAGCTGGTCGGTGGTAGTCCTCTAACCGGTCTCCCTCACCACCTCCTCCTCCTCAGCCCCCCCTTGCTGGGCCTGATTAGATCGAACGTTCCTCCTCGACCGGGAAGCGGAAGCTGGTTGTAGTAGATAAGTCATGATGGTGGTGTACGCACGCTGAGGGGAAGGTTACTCTAATAATACGCGAGCAGTCGTGCAAGCTGGTGAGTAAGAAGTTAGTGAAAGGTTGTTTGGGAGGCTCGGATGTAGCAGCGGCAGAGGGCGGAGGGTGGCTGGACTGATACGGTGGCTGTCAGCCGGTGAAGTTTGACTTCCAGAGCGCTGAAGTGCGCTGCAGTGGCCGGCTTGATCACATGCTGGACCTTGAAATGTCTCATTTCAGTGTGTCTGGCTTCTCCAGCTGTCAGGATTGAACTTTTGACACTTTGTTAATGAAGAGCTGGGCTTTTTGTATGCGTCACTCATACAATCCCACAAGGAGCTGCATTTAGACACACAATAAATGAAACCATAGTTTTGAGTGACCAGGAGGGACAGGATTAGGATGAGTATCATCAGAGGGACAGCTCACATTGAGCAGTTTAAAGTTAGAGAGGTAAGGCTGAGATGGTTTGACCATGTGCAGAGGAGGAATAGTGGTTATACTGGACAAAAGATGAAGAAAGTTGAAGATGGAGCTGTCAGGCAGGAAGACCACAGAGGAGTTGTCTTAAGTTCATGATTTTTCCCTTTTCAGTAACATGTTAATATGCTTGTAGATATCTTTGAAAATCCATATCTGCTTTAGCCCCCAGTGACTGTATCTTTTAGCACTTCAAAGACTTGTGATGAGTATTTTTACGACACTTTGAAGCCCAAAGCACCAAGAAACTAACCAAGAAACAATAATGAAAGTAATCAGTTTGGAGACGGTGGCTGTATTGAAGTGTTTCAGTGAGTTGTAGTGACAAGACGTACTAGCAGCACATGGCCGAGCAGACAGATCGAGGTGAGGGTCACTCTCAGTGGTTTTAAGGAGCTTAATGGTCCTGTGGGTGGAAGAGTGGCCTTGTTAATCCCAGCAATCACTAACACCCTGGCTCGATTGCTCATCTTGCTCAGTGTCTTTCTCACCACTGCTTTTTTTTTCTTCATCTGTTGCCTTAGTAGTTTGTGACTTTGTAACATAACAGAGTTAAAGTACGATATTTGTTTTCAACCACTTATTAGGCCAGTTGAGTTGAATATTTTTGAGGTGTCTAGACGTAAAACTATGGTGACCTTAATTGACAAGCGGCAGTTAATGGAGAAATGGCAGAAATACATCATTGTAAGTAAAATAATTTTTGACTTCATTGATCATGTCATGACTTTTTGGATCCTATTTTAGATCCAGATCCCCTCCCAAGTCTGCACCACAGATCTAGAATTCCTCTTAAATGTCTGGATGTTTGTTTTTTCCTATAAAGCTGCAACTCACTATTTTTGCTTTTAAAAAAAATCTGTCACCAGTTTTTTTGTTTTTTTTTAAGATGTAATCTTTAAAAATTGTTTTTCTTAATCATCACTAAAAGCTCATAGATGAAATGAAAACAATAGGACAGAGAATCTTCTGGGAGGCCTTTAGTTTTCAGGCTTTGTGTGTCTGTCCACCAGAGGAATGCCACCTTGTGGTGCAGCAAACCTGATAACAGAGGGGCCTTGTGTGCTGGTGGTGTTTTCGGGGTTGTCTGGCTGGTTAATGTTACTATGGTCACCATGTCAAGGGCTGCAGAGTAGCTAGATGGCCGCTTGGATGGCTTTATTGTTTATCAGGAGAAGTTGGGTAATGGAGTAAACAGAAGACTGTGTAGTTTATCACCTTAACTTGAATCTGTGGTTGCTTTAATATTTGAATGTGTCTGTTTTTAATCTGATATGTGCCCTTGTTCTTGATTCCTTACCTTGACCTTGTGGAGGATTTATGCCTCGTGCCTGCCCGAGCATTTCCTCCACCGCTTCATGATTCTACTTCAAAGAGTTTCAGATGCATGTTTTTGTTTTTTAATTACTGCTTTTCATTATTTTCCCCCAATGTGAGTGGTTTGATTGTGCCACTGAAACAGAGCTTTAAATTACAGATCAATTAAAGTTAACGATGTGTAATGACAGTATGAGATTTATGGCCAAAAGAGAAATTGAAACATTTTGTTTATGTCACATGAGAATAATCATAAACATAAGTATGTCCGATTTTAGCTAGTAGAACAAGTCAAATGCCTGAAACGGATAAGAGATTTTATCATACTTATTAAATAAAGCAGTCATTCTCAACAGTTTGTGGCAAACTTTCTGATACACAGCTACTTCAGTGGAAACTTGATCCACTTCAGAAGGTCCTTTTGCCACATTTGTGCATCTGTACACACATAACCAGGAAATGCATCTCATTTCTGCTTTAAAACAAAAGCAGCATGCAGCATCTCCTATTCGCTGTTAAACTGTTGCTTCTTCATGCCCTTCTTTTTTTTTTTTTTGCCTCGTTACCCACTTTCCAATGAACTTTATTTCTCAACTGTTGGGAAAATGGGTCAGTTTTGCAATGCTTAGTGTGCTGGAATACCTCATCAGTCTTATCACTTATGGTGCTTTGTACTGTTGGGTTTCTGCAATAAGTGCTGATATCACCAAACTAAATCTACCCAGTCACACACTAAATCTGTTCTTTGTTCCCTATAAATTAGCCAGAGAGTCTGAAAGGAATGATCAGAGAGCTGTCATTGTCAGTAGGTCTACGCTTGGTTAATCAGCCATCAGAGAATCTGTAAAATGCCTCTTTTCACAGTCTCTCAGCTTCAGGAGCCAGAGATAACCTCTTCAAATGACTTGTTTTGCATACCCAAGCATTCAGTGCCGGAATGCATTTGATTAAAAAATGATACAACACACTCAAAACAAAAGCAAATCATCACATTTAAGGAAGCTGGACTTAGTGCAAAATTATAATATTGCAGTATTGTGTGTTGATTGGCTGAATGCTATGAATGTGTGTTATTTCTCTCCCGTCTGATCTGTAATATATCAGAAGTGAGTCATCGCCATGCTGCTTGTGTGAGCCAAAAAGAGCTCAAATCTGAAATGAAATGTTTTTGTACTGATCCCTCATTCTTTCCGACATTGTTGGCCCGCACGCTCGCTCTGGAGCCGTTGTGTTTGTTATTCAGAGCGTGGCCTGTCGCTCCTCTCTCCTTCGTGTCTTCCCTCTCTCCTCCACCATCTCGCTGCATTCATTCCCCATTCGGGGTCGCGGTCCAGGAGCAGTTGTGGAGCCCCTCCTCTCTTTCTGGCCCTTTTCAAGTAACCCTGACACTGCGTTACCCTTGACAGTCAGCAAGGACGCACTGGCTGGTAGCAGTTGTGTTTCAGTGAGAGAAAAGAATTGCCTGATATACTGGTAGTGGGCCCCCGCTCCTCTGACTTGATGCAGCTCATTTTTATTTGTGCCTTTTTCCTCTCACCTTAACTGTTACTCAAGAAAATAATATCCATCCGTCGTCTGTATGATGAGAGAAGGTGTCTGGCTTTGGCTCAGACTTCACAGCTGGCCTATTTTAGAGACAAATATGTCATTTTGATAGCTCCGATTTCTATTAAAAAAAAAAAAAAAAAAAGGTAAAGCAACTGCTGGATTATTTGCCACAGTGTAGGCAGAAGCAGATATCCGTGTAAGCGACCAATAAGTCTCTCTTGTGAATGCTGAAACCCTTTTTAGTCAGTTCCTCTGGCTAAAATTCCTTCATGTTGCAACAGTACTGGTTTCAGCAGGCTGCTGTTTGGAACGGAGCACTTTCTTTCCAGACGAGCTAGTTACTTATTGTTGAATTTCAGATACAGTCATTAGTGACTTGTTTGCTTTTTTTTTTTTTTTCTTTTCAGTTGCAGCTTTTTGGGAGAGTTTGTGCTCCTGACAGTGCGGTTGATGATTGATTAAAAGAGAGATCTCGGTGTTTAGAAGAGCCCTCACGCTAATGCTCTAGTCTTTGTTAACTTCAGGGAAGTAACACCACAGCAGCGTCACAGTATAGCTGAGTTTGTTGGCTCAGTTCAAGCGCAAATAAATATTTTATAAGGATATTGGTAAGATCATCCGGACCTAGAGGTTTGTGTTCCTCATTCGTGCCCTGGCTGAATAGCTGCCTGGCTGCTTATGTGGAAGAAAAGTGAGTTATTGTTGTCAGCTTGGCTGACTCACTGAAAATGCTGCTCCACTGATGGCAGCCAAAGAGTTCCAGGTTGTTAAAGGGGTGACACATATAATAAAGCCAGCACCGAACACACACTTAACCTGCAAATGGCCTGCAAAAGATGTTGCTTTTCCACATATATTAGCGGCCCAGTCAGACCCTCTCTTACAAACCAGGAAATACTGAACATATTGGTGCAGTGGAAAAAAGTGCGTCCATAGTGTAGTTGTTAACGCATTTTCTTGGCAAGCAAAAAGTTGCTGGTTTTTATTAGTTTTTGGTGAAGAAAGGGCAAATAATGTGACTTTGTTTCCTTTTAATACAACATCTGATTGCAAATTATCCAGTTCACTCAGTGTGCACAGAGAATTGAATACAGTAATTAAGAGTGTTATTTCAGGTTTGAATGAAGTACTTTGAATAGTTCACCAAATTATCAAATTTTTGTGTATTGTGACTCGATCTCTATGCTGCTTCCACTTCAGGGCACAGTGCAGATACAGCCATGGTAAATGGTGATGGGGCTCATGAGCATACGGAGGAGGCGGAATCAAAGCAGGATGGGAACGGCGAGGTGGATGGAGGGGAGGAGTCTAACGAACAGGAAGTGATAGTGATCCAGGACACAGGCTTCACTGTAAAGATCCAGGCTCCAGGAACAGAGCCATTTGACCTGCAGGTGAGGATTAGCCGCAGTTCATTAAGCAGACAGCAGACTTTTAAATGAGGTATCTCATTAAGTAAATTACTTGTGGTAAAATAGTGTGTAACCTGAACTAAATGTTTCTGCCCTTAAATCGCTGCAGTGTTTTGGTCTCTCTTCAGCTTTCAAATAGACAATATGTGTCAAAGCAGAAATATTTCTGCATCTCTACATTTCTATGTCACGTCATACCTTTCATTTCCTCCCAAACATCAGGTCTCCCCTCAGGAAATGGTGCAGGAAATCCATCAGGTGCTGATGGACCGCGAGGACACCTGCCACCGCACCTGCTTCTCTCTGCAGCTGGACGGAAATGTGCTGGACAACTTTGCCGAGCTCAAGTCCATCGAGGGTCTGCAGGAGGGGTCGGTGCTCAAAGTGGTGGAAGGTGAGATGTTGGAGCGCGTGGGTTTGTCGTGCTAGAGTTTGGGCTGACTTCCTGGGATTGTTAAGCTGTTGTCCTGTTACTTGGCCTTGCATGTAGAGCCCTCCTACCTGTTTGAGAGAGAATCAGCTGTTGTCCTCTCTGATAACTTGAGTAGTGTTCAAAAAGGATGTATATAAAGCTGCACACTGTAACCTTCTGTGCCAGACAAAGCACGCCTACTGTTACTTTTTGTCTCATCCTTGAGACATGACAGTGACTCTCCAGTTAAAGTGAAAGCAAATGTATCATAATGAAGTCAGACAACACTGGCAGGTGCAGCCTGATGAACCTGAACAGCCTTATATTATGCAAATGTGGTGTTTGTCATCATTGTGTTTCAGCATCACACAGATGGATCTGTTAAGGGTTAGAGTTGTGTAATGGATTATGTGCTTCTAAAATCGGTAATCATGTTGGGTTCTAATCAAACATCCAGCCAGCCAGGTGAGAGAGAGAATTTCTTCAGTATGTTCTGGGCCTGCCCTGAGGCCGCCTCCTACACCTCACCTAGGAGGTGCCCAAGAGGCATCCTAGTCAGATGCCCAAACCACCTCAGCTGGCTCCTTACAGTGTGCTCAATGTCCAGCATAATCAAGCAATAATGTTGTTACTGTGTGATCTAAATTATCTGCATACCGAGTGTATTTTTTTTTTAAAGCATCAAAGTTGCTTCTTCATGCAAGCTTTCAGTACAGTTGTCTGACCTCATTTTATGCCAGAGTGGGAACAAAAATGTCTGATTTCTCGCCAACATTACCCCCCCCCTTTTTTTTATTTTATTTTATTTTTTTACATACTGCTTTGAATTTTACCTTCACATTCTTGATGTTTTGTGCAAAGAAATTTAAACTGTCTCCAGCCAGAAATGACCACTGCTGCAAACATCGAATCCCTCCAAGCAGCTGTAATTACGTTAACATAAAGCCAGCAGCCAGAGACCCGGAGTGATGCTCAAGCCAACGTTTGATTTTTCACAGATAACAAAAGTAGAGATGAACATGCTCTTAGCAGCTTACTTAATAGGAGAAATTAGAGATTCAGTTTAAATTCAGCCTCAAAAGTCAAACTAACACATCGGCCTCTCAGATCAAGTGTTCCCTGTCAGAGTGATGTCTTTATCTGAATCTAAGGAATATGTCTCAAAGTGTCTCATCTATGATAGACTGGCTGACATGCTGAATTAGTGTTAAGACTAAACAAAACTGGGTGGCATACGTGTGAACGTTGCATTGTTTCTCCATCAGATGTCTCCTGAGTGTGATCTCTGCACAGAGTGAACCTGGTCTCACAAGTAGAATTGCAACAATATATTTTTTCTGTGGCGTGCTCTTTGGCCTGGTGTTCATTGGCTTTGCAGTCAATTTAGTGTTAGATACTTTAATACTAAAGAAGCCTCTTGTCTGTGTTCTTTAACTTAGTAGGATAGACATTTGTGTTGATATGAGTGAAAATGCTCTTCTTAATCAGGAGACAGCGTATTTCTTTAAAAGAAAAACAAGTAATGAGCGATTCATATTTTTGAGCGGCCTTGTCAGCGCTGGTCATGGTTCATTTCAAATGTTGGTTAGGTTAATCTGTTACTTTTTAAAACTTAAACTGTTTGTGCTCTTTTTTTTTTTTTTTTTCTTTTTTTTTGGGTCCCCAGAGCCCTACACAGTGCGTGAAGCTCGAATCCATGTGCGTCACATCAGAGACCTGTTGAAAAGTCTGGACCCCTCTGACGCTTACAATGGAGTGGACTGCAACTCTCTCTCTTTCTTAAGCATCTTCACTGATGGAGACCTTGGAGGTATGACACTTAGGGTAGTAGTACTTTAGTTTGTTTGAATAGTGGGATCCCTGCTTACCAGGCTTGTGGGGTTTAGTTGGACTTTGAGCATGTTTGAGCCCAAGCAGAAACACTTCACTGTCTCAGTGATTAATGCTGTTACATGAACAGTTGATAAAGCTAAAGGCAGGTGTCACAGGGCCCAAAATGCCCAAAGTGTGGATTTTAAAACCTGCTTTGCTGTTAAAGATAAATTAATGACTTTTGTTGGCATTAGAATGAGTTTTCACCCCTGCTTCTCAGTGGAATACTCCGTTAAACTGCTTATATTTTATTTGTGCATAAGAGATGAAGATTTGCATATTAAATAGCTTTGGGGATTTTAAGATCTTCCTCAGTTCTGTATTTTTCACTGTGTGCTGCTGCAGCCTTTGCAGTAATCTAACAGCATGCAGTTTAGAATTGAAAGTTTCCTATTTTTTCAGACATGTCCTTTTTTTTATTTTAAAAAAAAGGGTTGAATGTTTGAATAGGGCTTATGTGTTCAAATTAGTCCCATGTGTGGCTGAGTAGATCACAGCAGGGGTAGATATCAGCCACATGCTTTTTCTTAATCCATAAACTTTCCCTCTGATGCATCCTCTGTGCTTGCAGAAACTGGGAAGCGGAAGAAAAAGGGCAGCGAGATGGAGCAGATCGACTGCACCCCTCCAGAGCACATCCTGCCGGGCGGCAAAGAGCGCCCCCTTGTGCCCCTCCAGCCACAGAATAAGGACTGGAAGGTGAGGAGCCACTTCAGAGGCCTAAATGAGGAAATCATTTTGGCTTTGAAACTTGAGGCTTTCATCTTTTGTCCTCAACAGCCCATGCAGTGCCTGAAGGTTTTGACCATGAGCGGCTGGAACCCTCCACCTGGAAACAGGAAGATGCACGGCGACCTCATGTACCTGTACATCGTGACTGTGGAGGAGCGCCATGTCAGCGTTACTGCCTCAACACGCGGCTTCTACCTCAACCAGTCAGTCAACATTTTTGGCCTCATGTCTCCATAGAGCTCCGTGTTCTTACTGCAGCCGACACGCTACCATTACATTACAGTTTAAGCATTTGGAAGCAATGTTTCTGCAGCGTGTATTCATAATTCAAGATGCCATTAAGTGAAGATATTTGGCAGATAACTGCAGTTAGATGTAGAGGCAATGCTGTGAGTCAGCTCATTGTAGTTGGCACAATTTCTCCTGTAGTGTTTTTACTTTAAATAGAACAGACAACGTAGATGCACTTCCTTTAGTTGGACAGCTGGGAAACATGCTGTGTTGTTAGGATAAAGCTTCTTTTTTTCCAACTGTCTGATCACAGTCCTTAGCTCACTTTCATGTTTTAGTTTTTTAAGAGAAAGTTGCCTCTCTGAGCTTCCTTCACAGTGGGGAAAAAAAACTTTTCACCAATGTATATTTTTGAAGTTCTTGATGCTTTCTCTCCATTTAACAGGCTTTAGATGATGCACTCCTTGACAGCCATTTTAATGTGTTTTAATGTGTATGTTTCAGGTCTACTACCTACACCTTCAACCCCAAACCAGCCAATCCCAGCTTCCTGAGCCATTCTCTAGTGGAGCTGCTGAGCCAGATCAGCCCTGCCTTTAAGAAAAATTTCACCGCCCTGCAAAAGAAAAGGTTAAAGCATTTTATAAGTTTAATTAACTTTGTTGTTCTCGCTTGCCTTCATGCCACTGCTTTACTTTACAAATGCTTCTGTTCTTTTGTGTTTTACTGGATTCATTAACACCATTTAACCAGGGAATCACACATTGTCTTCTGCATTCATGGACAGGGGCAGCAGTTAAACATCTTGAAGCCCATTAGAAGCTGAATCACTCCAATTGAAAGTTAGAATATAAACTGAGACTCTGTGATTCTCATCAGTCATTAGCTGTACATGTACAGAATTTTGCAGGGCCTCCTTACAACAAGCAAAAACTGATAGCTACAGTTAAATTATGAACCGTGGAAGTGATGCTTTTTTTTTTTCTTTTTTTTCCCCTGTTTCTGCTCACAGAGTCCAGAGGCACCCATTTGAGAGGATAGCTACGCCTTTCCAGGTGTACAGCTGGACCGCTCCACAGGTAGACCATGCGATGGACTGCGTTCGAGCTGAGGACGCGTACACCTCCCGCCTGGGTTATGAGGAGCACATCCCCGGACAAGTGAGGGCACAGAATCCAGCAGCAAATCACCAAGAGAAATGATTTCAAGTTTTTCCCAGTATTAACAAGTTTGTTTGCTGACATGTCTTCAGACCAGAGATTGGAACGAAGAGCTGCAGACTACCAGAGAGCTGCCCCGGAAGAACCTGCCTGAGCGGCTGCTGAGGGAGAGAGCCATATTCAAGGTAATGAACCTTTTCAGAACTTTAATCAGCTGCTTTGTTGTTGAATCTCATGCCTATTTAAGGTAAGAAATCCCCCCCCCGCAGGTTCACAGTGACTTTGCCGCTGCTGCCACTCGAGGTGCCATGGCTGTAATTGATGGAAACGTAATGGCCATCAACCCTGGTGAAGAAACGCGGATGCAGATGTTCATCTGGAACAACATCTTTTTCAGTCTGGGCTTCGATGTCAGGGACCACTATCGTGAGCTGGGTGGTGACGCGGCTGCCCACGCTGCACCCACCAATGACTTGAATGGAGTACGTGCTTACAGTGGGGTGGATGTGGAAGGTCTCTACACTCTGGGAACTGTAGTGGTGGACTACAGAGGCTACCGCGTCACCGCACAGTCCATCATCCCAGGTATCCTGGAGCGTGAGCAGGAGCAGAGCGTCATCTATGGCTCCATTGACTTTGGGAAGACTGTTGTGTCTCACAGTAAATACCTGGAGCTGTTGGAAAAGACAAGCAGGCCACTAAAGGTAAGAAGCATGAATGTGTGACAGTAATAAAGTTGACTTTTCTACATACAGATGTGTACGATACAATCTTGTGGCTGTCCAACAAGATGTTTTTATAATTTAAATTTTAGATCCAGCGGCACAGTGTGCTGAATGAGAAGACTGAGACGGTGGAGCTGTGCTCCTCTGTCGAATGTAAAGGCATCATTGGGAATGATGGCAGACACTATATTCTTGACCTCCTTCGCACTTTCCCTCCTGACCTCAACTTCCTGCCTGTGGATGGAGTGGAGCTGTCTCCAGAGTGTCAGCGCCAGGGCTTCCCTCGCCAGCACCGCCATCGCCTGGCCTGTCTACGCCAAGAACTCATCGAAGCCTTTGTTGAGCACAGGTGTGTGTGTGTGTGTGTGTGTGTTGTGTGGCGCAGTAATGAGCTGTTAAAGTTTGTGCCAATTATATAAAAGTGACTTTGTGCTACTTTTGCTTGTGTTCCTCTAAAGATATCTTCTCTTCATGAAGATGGCAGCGTTACAACTCATGCAGCATAAAGCAAACAGGGACTCTAACAAGACCGACACACCCGCTGTCACAGAAACCTCCACAGAGAGCAAAGCTGATACGACCCAGACAGACACAGCACAGACCACTGCAACAGACGTCTCTACAGATAGCAATAGCCAAACAGACAATGCTTCCACTGCTGCCTTACAAACAGCAGCTGACAGTGAAGAAACCTCCTCGAAGCCCACAACAAACGGGCCTGTAGACCCCACAGCCACCCAGAACGGGGAATGCAAGGGCCCATTGGAGGGTAAGGAGCTTGAGGAAAGTATTCCAGGATTAGCTCAGGCCAAAGAGCTGGCGGAGACCTTAGTTGCCGAAGATGGATCTGGTATTGGTACGTCCAAACCCCGCCCCCTCCCCCTAACAAGAAAAAAAAAAAAAAAGCCCCAGCAGGGCCAGGACAATTGCAGGGAGAGCTACTCTGGTGGATAACAGTATATGAAAAAAACAGCATCAAATCATAGCGAAGTGGTAATAAAACAAACATTTTTCTTACCTGATGTCCTTGTAGACGATGTGAGCTTCTTCCCACCTGACTAGCTGTCCCTGTTCGGTCCTCAGCCTGCAGCAGGGAAGTTTGCCCCCAAAAAAAACATCTCCAGCCTGTGATCCCTTTACAGCAGGATTTGACCCAATAAACTCAATAATCGGGTGCTGTGTCGATTAATCCTAATGTGTTTTGGAATGCCATAATAATCTTGTGGTGGGTGATTTGTGTGCTGCTCAAGTTGATCCTAAATCACAGTAATCTGCTTGGCAAGCCGAGTGGGCTAATCAGAGAGGGTTTGGGGTCCTGAT
>JAVDPK010002652.1:527911-547388 GCA_034780415.1 Cichlasoma orientale | reverse complement strand
TGAGGCCACGGTGAAATAAACTGGACTGCTGTTTTATGTTGATGTGTTCACGGATACTTTGAGGTCAAAGAGCAGTTCTGAACTGAACTGATCTTTCTGTGTGTGCCGGTGGGGCGAGCTGGCCTCATGTGGGTTACACTTTTTTTAAATTTATGTATTCCTTCCCCACCCCTTCCCCCATATGTGGTTCCAAACACAAACAGATCCCAAAAGCCGTGAAGTGGTCCTGAATGCCTGTAAAGCAGTGGGCTCCATCAGCGACACAGCTTTTGATATCCGCTTCAACCCAGATATCTTCTCTCCAGGTACGATGATGATTAATCTCATATGGGCTATTAAAAAACGGACTTGTGAAAACAATGGAACAGTACATAAATGATTTCATAAATGAGCTGTGTAGCCATGAGGGGGAGCCATCAGAAGTAAACTTTTTCTTAAATCTTGAATGAAGCTTTAAAGGTTGATAAATGGAAAAGGAGAGTTGAGGAGCGGTCAGGATAGCTGTAGGACTTTTGAGCTTAAGTGTCGTGTTTACTTTTTGCTTGTGGAGACTTTGGCACATTTGATTCCCAATTACTTCAAAAGAGAATGCAGCAACTGTGTTTGTGTTGTTGAACCAGGAGTACGTTTCCCTGAAGAAAGCTCAGATGACATCCAGAAGCAGAAGCAGCTACTCAAAGATGCCGCTGCCTTCCTGGTCTCCTGTCAGATCCCAACTCTGGTCAGTGACACTTACACTCCCACACATCCAGTTCACGGAGGGGCTGAATTGTCTTGTTGTGTGAAGAGTATTTGCGTAGGCGCACTTCTTGGATTCAAATAGTTTTTTGCTTTTATTCTCATGGCATGCTCATGTTTAACTCCCTGATGAAGGCTTGTTAGAGGTTTTTAGGTTAAACAGATTTCATGTAAACAAGGGCTCTATTCTAGTGTTGCTCAATCAGTAGTAATCTTCCACTTGTGGTGTTCCTCCAACAGCAAACATCAACCCAGAGTAAGAGTGCAATAGTTCAGTCATTCAGATAGTGTTTTTGCACCAACTAGGTGATTCCAAAGAGCTACTAGCCAAAAAACTAGCATATCTCAGAATGATGTGCAGTGTGTCTTTAAAAAGTATTGAGGAAACTGGAAAAATGGACAAAAGAAGTTAAAAAAAAAATGCACACACTGCCAGTGCAGCATACATGGATACAAAATCACACAGTGGAACATTATCAGTCATGGATTGCCCTCCCCACAGCCTGGACCTCATTATTGAAGCAGTGTGGGATCATCCTGACAGAGAACAGAACAAAAAGCAGCCAACATCCAAACAGGAGCTTTGAATGTCCTTCAGGAAGCCTGGAGAACTGTTCCTGAAGACTCCTTAAAGAAATGACAAGAAAGCTGCCTGAGAGTTCAGGCTGTGTTGCAGAATGAAGGTGGTCATGCCAAATAGTGACTGGAAAAAATATATATGTATTTTTTTGCCTTATTTGTTCTATTTCCATGTATAATTGGAAATGGGTGCAGCTATTTATTGAAACGCGCAAACATACATGGAAATGGAGCCTATAAGGCAAAATATATGAATCTATCTGACAAAGTTTATCTGAGCTCTCAAATCACTTTTTTTTTTCTCCATAATTTTTTCATTATACAAATAAAGCAAGAGTGACTCAAATTATAACAACAGCCAACAAACAGATGGGGGTGTACAGAGAAACACAATAATGTAGATGGTACATAGGGTTATGCAAAGTCTGGTCCCTTAACAGTATACATCTTCTCCACTTCTCCCATATTCTGTTAAAGTTGTCTGTCTGCAATCTATTAGAAATTTGCTCCATATTTAAAATTCTGTAGACTGTGATGCACTCATCCGTTGTTGGAGTGTTCTGATTTAACCATTTTTTGGTAATAGCCTTTCTAGCTGCTAGATTCAGAATCCTATGCAAACGTTTAGTCTCTGCATCTGTGCCTACCGTGTACAAGAGTCCAAATAGAAGTTCACCCCAGTTGAATGTAATTTGCATTCCAAAGATTCCCACCAGCTCAGAATAAATTCACTTCCAGCACTTATTAATGAAAAGACAAGACCAAAACAAGGGAAAATGATTTACATCTTGGACTCCACAGTTTCTCCAGCAACTGGAGTAGCCTGAGTAATGTTTGCTTTGTGCAGGTTTAATGAAAAATCTCCAAAGAGTCTTCCAAACAAAACATTTCCATGAATTAGAGCTTGAGATTTTTCATTGAAATGCACATTGTTGAAGCCAAGTCAAGATCATATAATCACCATCTTAGGATCTTTACCTCTTCATGCCAGTCATTTATATTGATAATATTTAACCAAGTTTTGAGTGCTAGATTAATCCACTGGGTGCCTTGTTCCACCTGTTCTTTTTGTTTTTTAATAAGTCTTTTGTCCCCTGGTCTTGCCTGAAGTGTACTCCACTGGTTTCCATTTCAATTTCTTTCCATCTCACTTCATACTTTGTATCGCACCAACACTCAAAGTGCTTTTTACCATAGTATACTCTTACACTCACACAGATGCATTGGGGACAATTTGAGGTTCAGCATCTTGGCCAGCTGAAGATCGAACCACTTAACTCCCGAATAGTACACAATTCACACTACCCCGCTTTTTATAGGTTGCTAAAAAAAAAACCACATCCCTAATTAAGCAAATCCATAAATTTATGAATCCAAAAGGCTTCCCTTTGGTTAAGTTTCCTTTATCTGTCGCAGCTTTGTACGAAAAGACGTTTGATCATTTTCAAAAGCTTGTCCTGGATGGAGAGCCAGGTAGTGCCAATCCACGGGGTGACTGAAATAGCCTGTGCGTATGGCATACGTGTGTTCTGCTAACCTGTCCTACAAATCTGTTTTTGTTTGTCCAGTGTACAAAACCATTGCAGCTGGAAAACTTTGGGACACTTGTAGATGACAATTGAGGTTTTAAAATTAATGAAATGATTAATCGTAAACTCCATTTTTTTTTTTTTGAGAAGAACGTAAAAGTCTTAGTCCAAATGTCATGTGTGCAGTGACTGCAGGGGTTGCACTAGTACCCCCAGGTTTCAGACCTTGTTGGGTAAAATCACTAGCTGCCAGCTGCCATCCCTGCAGGACATTGCCACCTCACTCTACCTCAGAAGAGTCCAAATCATCATCAGGCACTGCTTTCACCCCCCCGGTCACCATTTATTTGAACTCTGGCAAACAGCCAAAATACAATTCAGAAATGTTCTCTTTCCAAAAGCCATCTGTGCCCTGAACCCTTACATTCCCCAATAAATGATTGTACTAAAAACTGATTCTTGCTGCTATGCTGATACTCTCTTCATAATAGATATTTCTAGCTTATTTTTGGTATTTTAATTAGTATTTTTCTGTTTCATTTTAAACACCGTATTCTAATTTCGTTGTACGCTCCGCTTACAATGACAGATTATTCAGTACACGGCTGTAGAGCAGATTATCATGTAGAGATAACTGAATTACTGTGTCTGAGTTTTAAGCCATGTTTGTGTGTGTTCATAACCAGGTTAAAGACTGTTTGGACCACAGTGCTCTGCCCATGGATGGAACCTCACTAACAGAGGCTTTGCACCAGAGAGGCATCAATGTTCGCTATTTGGGCACGGTTCTGGAGTTTGTGGAGAAGACGCCCGCCAAAGCGCAACTGGAGCACATCTATGTGAGTCTGATTCCTCACGTCCGACCGGAGTTACCATCATGCACTCTTGTGAATTATCATTTGACATTTTTTTTTCACACTGTTTTTAGAGAATAGGAATCACTGAGCTGATCACCAGATGTGCAAAACACATATTCAAGACATACCTCCAGGTTAGTTGCATTTAATGGCACTAAATTTTCTATCCTTTTCTAAAGACAAACTCACCTATTTTGATCCGTGCTTTGTCCTGCAGGGTGTAGAGTTGTCTGCCCTCTCTGCTGCTGTGAGCCATTTCCTAAACTGCTTCCTGAGCTCCTTCCCAGACGCTGTCGCCCACTTGCCTCCCGATGAGCTGGTGTCACGTCGCAAAAGCCGCAAACGTCGCAACAGGGTCCCCGGCGGTGGTGACAACACGACGTGGGCCAGCCTGACGCCGAGCGAACTGTGGAAGAACATTGCCTCTGAGGCCCAGAGCTACTATCACTTCACCTTACAGTGGTAAGGGCCTCATCTATTAATCTGAAACAATTGTAGAGACTTTGTGTGTATGCATTTTAAATAAAACCCATCTTCTTGTAATTTTTTTGAATTTGTTTTTAATAATTATTCCACAGTGAAAGTGTTGACCAGGTTGTGGAGAAATACGGCCTCCAGAAAATCACTCTGCTCAGAGAAATTTCAGTCAAAACTGGCATACAGGTAACTATCATTTAGTATATAGTGACCACAGCCTCACTTTACCAAATGGCCTTTCTTTTTTTCCCCCTTTTTCTTAAAGAGCTATGTTTTATTTCCTTTTAGATCCTGATAAAGGAGTATAACTTTGACAGCCGCCACAAACCTGCCTTCACAGAGGAGGACATCCTGAATATTTTCCCTGTGGTGAAACATGTAAACCCCAAAGCCACAGATGCCTTCCACTTCTTCCAAAGTGGGCAGGCCAAAGTGCAGCAAGGTGACATTTGCACAGCTACTGTACAAAAACAGATTTTTAATATCATCAACCCTTTGGTATTTTTGTATTCTATCTGAATTCATCTCAATATCCTCTTCAGGTTTTCTGAAGGAAGGGTGTGAGCTGATCAACGAAGCTCTAAACCTCTTCAACAATGTGTACGGGGCCATGCACGTAGAGATCTGCTCCTGCCTGCGCCTGCTGGCGCGCCTTAATTACATCCTTGGAGATCACCCTGAAGTAGGCACAGATGTGCAACTCTTCCTTTTACACAAGCTTCATGTTGATTTTTGTGGTCCTGAATGACACGATTTTTGTATTTATCTGCAGGCTCTCAGCAACCAGCAAAAGGCTGTTCTGATGAGTGAAAGGGTCCTTGGCATCGAGCACCCCAACACAATTCAAGAATATGTAAGCGGCCGAATGGAGGAACTCATTTTTGTCATGCCGAGCATGTTTCGTATCCTTCTTAACTTACACGTTTGCTCCTTTCCCTTCTCAGATGCACTTGGCTCTGTACTGCTTTGCCAACAACCAGCTCTCAACTGCTCTGAAGCTTCTATATCGCGCTCGTTACCTCATGTTGTTGATTTGCGGGGAGGATCACCCGGAGATGGCTCTGCTGGACGTGAGTGCAGAATTTCGATTTATATAAAATACTGACTGCTTTTAACGTGATTTCCCAGGGGGTGGATATAAGCAGAATTAATATTGCTCCTTGTTCCCGACGTCCTCAGAGTAACATCGGGCTGGTGCTGCATGGAGTCATGGAGTATGATTTATCTCTGAGATTCCTGGAGAACGCCTTGACTATCAACACGAAGTACCACGGACCCCGGTCTCTCAAAGTGGCCCTCAGGTGGGTGGAGATGCATCATTCATATGCGTAGAATAAAAGTAATAATGACATGATGCCTCCTTTTTTAACTTTATTTTTTTTTCCAGTCACCATTTGGTTGCAAGAGTTTACGAGAGCAAGGCTGAGTTCCGCTCTGCACTACAGCACGAGAAAGAGGGTTACACTATTTACAAGAACCAGGTAGGCCCCACAGCAGCTGATGCACTCTGTAATGATGAAGCAAATCTTTTTCTAACTTTTTTTTCCTCCCTGTCAGATGGGTGAGGCCCATGAGAAAACCAAGGAGAGCTCAGAGTATCTGAAGTATCTCACACAGCAGGCTGTGGCTCTGCAGAGAACCATGAATGAGATCTACAAGAATGGCTCCAATGCCAGCATTATGCCCCTCAAGGTGAAAGTTCTAAATCATTTTTGATCAGTTTGTGCCTCTTATGTCCAAAACATTCAGCACTGATGGGCTTTTTTTTTTTTTTCCCTCTCTGGTTTTCTAGTTCACTGCCCCCAGCATGGCCACCATCCTGGACCAGCTCAACATCATCAATGGCATCATCTTTATACCTCTCAGGTAGACGCATAAAGGAGCATTACTACTGCATGTTGCTTGTGTATGGGGTTCATAATGATCTGAATGCATGCAGGAAGTCAGTCGCTTCCTCGCTCAACCGTGGCACTGAATAAAAGGGGAAAACATTGACCGTGTACATTAAGATGGGATAAACTTTACTTGTTTTTGTTAGTGACTCAATTATAATGTTGTGCAAAAGTGTTGAGCCGTCCCTCATTTCTTCAGCCAGAAATTGTATCAAATTGTATCTATAGGCACTTTACTAAGTACTAGCAGCCTTTTGCAAAAACACAGAATTTGTTCCCATTTCTTTAATTGAATTTATGAAAAATGCAAATAATAACTGCAAATAATATTTCCTCATCTCCCTAGCTCCTGCACAGGTATTTTACCACCTCAAAGTAATATATGTTTGAGAGTGAAAAAAACACTGCAGCCTGTGATGCCATCTCTAATTAATCCTCCCAACAATTTAAAGGCTAATGTTTGACTCCAGGAAAAATAAACCTGTACTTTAATCCACATCTGAGTGCAGCAAAACCTCTTTACATCTGTGTATGCTCGGAAAAAAACATGTCAGTAGCAAGTTTTTCAACCACTGCTTTGGTTTAGGATAAGAAAAAGTGCAACACACCTTTAATTAGGCTACACAGGCTGTGCGGATGTATGTGTGCCTGTAGAACCAGATCCTGCAGGCAGAAATTGATGTGCCCGTTCTGATATTGGACCACATACACTCTAGTAATTAATGACTGAATATTTAATTTGTGGTGAAGATAAAGAGGGTGTGGTTAGTGATGGAGGTAATCGGTTGTGCATAAAGCACAGAATGAATGAAAAGCACTGGCATTTCCCGGGAGCAGTGAGCACGTCTGGAACATGAATGGGGATAATTATAAGCTCAGAAATTTCTTCTATTCTAGGAGGCCGTGTGTTGATTTTTCTTTTGTTTTGTTTTTTTTTCCCCAGCCCGAAGGATCTGGAGAACCTGAAGGCAGAGGTGCAGAGGCGACAGCAGCTGCAGGAACTGGGAAAAAGCGAGGAGCCCGCTGAGGACCGCCCACTGGAATTAGAAGACAAAATTCCCATTGATTAATATTGAATAACGCCCAACACAGCTACTTTCTGCTATGGGGGGAGAAAGACGGGCTGTGACGGATGAGTCACCAAGCCTGCGGACCCGAGAGCCAAGCAGTCTAAATCGACATAAATAAATGAAAAAAATAAATAAATAAGGGGGAGGGAGGGGTCAGGGTAGTCCAGAGACAAACTGATGAACTGTAGAAGAAAGGAACACTGAGCAGGAATTTCCTACAAAGTAGGGACGGAGGGAGGAGAAAGTACAAACGATATAGAACCACTGTAACGTGCAATCTGAAAATCCCTGGCCCAACAACCTGGTGATGAAGCCCCAGAGGGTGTTAGCTGCGTATAAATATGATTTGAAAGAAGGGTTGCAGCGGGGGGGACGGGAGACCAAGAACGACCATGACATTTTATACCAGAGCCTTATCCACTGTACCATAATCCCCCAAGCCATTCTTCTCAGCTCAAACTTTCCACAGCACTGTTCGCCCAGGACCATATTTTGCCCCGCCATTGCCTAAAGAGCCTCGAAGACCCTCGGGCATGTAGCCACCTGCTCGTGGTGCGTTCTACCCTGTCCTTGAACTCAGGGGTATGTTCTACTGTGCACTAAGACCAGAATAGACCAGTTACTAAATTTGCCATTTTTTTTCTGAATGTAAACTTCCCTTCTTAGTGGTTTATTGAGCCACTTTGCAGCAAGCACCCATCATTCATACGTGTCCCCGATAGTTCATTAATTTGATCCTTCTATCATTTGTACTTGAGACAAGGGTGCCTGCTGTATCCTCTGGTTCCTGTTTCTCCAGCGCACTCACAGATTCGTGAGCTCTCAACTGATCATTTATTTTGATTTCATTTGCTTTTTATTATTTTTTTTAAATGGATTATTTTTGTAAAAGTGCACAGGGGAAGTAAGGAATTTTATGCCTGTTCATCAGTTAATTTAAAGCCATGTTTGTTTTGTAGAAAATGTTTAGAAATGGAAAAAGATGTATAAATCTCTATTAGACAGGTTCTTGATGTTTATGGGAAACAGATTTGAAAAACGTCCACCTTAAGCAGTAGATTTATCTATCTATATAGTTAGCTGTGTTCAAATATATATATATATTTTTGCACAGTGAAAGAATATGTGCATGTATGTTTGTATGTTTGACGGTGTGTGTCTTTGTGTAGTCTGACATCAAATCTGTTGCTGCTTTCTGGTGCATAGTTTGAATAGAGGCTAAGCAAACATTGGCTTTCCAAATCTTTTATAATTCTGCATACGGTAAACTCTTTAAACAGCGGATGCCTTTTTTTTTTTTTTTTTTTTATAAATATAAATGTATTAAACATTCATGGCCCCAAAACCTCCTTATATACTGAAATTAATTAGACAGCTTCTCAACATCAGCAGTGGCGACAGATTTATTGTTGCTGGGAGTTTCCTTTATTTTTTTGTTTTATTGTTTCTCGTCATGTGATGATTTTCTTCATGTGTAACACAGACAAATCCCAGCCAGGAGTGAGCCGTAAGCAGTTTTATTAGTGCACTTTCTTGGGCTGTGTGTTCACAGATCCACAGCATCACCAAAATTTGCGGGGGGGAGAAGAAGGGCTGCTTCAGTGTGATGTACCAAAAAAAAGACTGATAAAGGCTTGTTTTTGCTGTTAACAACACAATATATCCCTCTCATGACAAGATGTGCGTGATTAAAGCAATAGAGAGATGATGCCATTTTTACTTGGTGCAAGACGGACTACTTGATGTACTGGATAAATGATGTATACTAAGCAATGAAAGACGAGCTCTTCACACCAGGACATGAGGTTATTACAGTGATTTCCAGATTGTGCTCAACTGAGCATGGTGTGTGTATATAGCCTGTTATCAGGGCTTCTGGATGGAAACCAGGAGGATGATGGGTTAAAAAGAAAAGTGAACCGTTTATAAAGCTGATGTAACCCTCGTGATTGTTTTCTGGAGTTTTTGTATCATTTTATTATTTTCTCCCACTGACGTTCAACAGTAATGCAGGCAGTGTCCATAAGGTGGCACACTAACATTTGTCTGATTATGATCAACCTGCATGACAGGAAATGTCGCAGTGCAAGTGCACGAATACACATGCTGTTAGATTTAGAAAAGTATACTCAGATTTAGAAGCATACAACTCCTATTATTTAGGATAACCAGATTTACTTGAGTCAAATACAGTTATATTGTGTTACTGTAAACGTTAAGACATATTCTGATTAATTTTAAAATCGTACCAATAATAGGAGTTTTTAAATTCATTGTGATGACAACTTTAATTTTTTTTTTTTTTTTTTTTTAGCACATTTGTGGTTCTACCTGTTGAATGCATTTTAAAGCTTGTACAGCAGTACATTTATTGTTTGGATGCCATGATAGGTTTATGAAAAGCACGAACTCACAGAGATTAAACTGCGTGTCTACAGAGATGCTCTGTTGCCCTTTCAACACATGCGTTTCCGTTTTAGTTGCTTTTCAGTTCAGTCTGACTCTGCTGTGGGTTCTTTCCAGAATATTTGAGCTCTAGATGTTATTTGTTGTTCGAGGTCATCTTCAGAAGTAAGGGGAAAACATAAGGCGTAATAATACAAATGTATGACTGAAGTGTGCTCCTGTATCTGCTGTTTGCAGATCTTTTGTAATTTGAATGTCAAAAAGAAATGAATGCAAAGCAGGTTATGGAGAATGACTGCTTAAAGAACATAAATACTCAAAGATTAAATACTCATTAAACTTGCTCATGTGGGCCCTGTGCAAAGTAGCTTTTTAAAGTTAAAAAAAAAAAAAAGAGCTCAAACTATCTTATAACAAAAAGAGTGCTGTGAAAAGAAGAAAAAGGCAAATATCTATCTTAAAATATGTATTTCACTGCTCCTGGTCATACTGCATTACTCTGTGTTATGATGAAAATGCTGATTGAGGGTTTTGTGTTCTCTCTCTGATGAAATCTCTACAAAGGCTTCTTAAGCCTAGTGTGGTTCCCCTGATGATGTGTGCTATTTGTGTGTGTTGCTCTTTACAAAATTATTTTTTGGTGTGAGTATGCTTTTATATTAAAATGGATGAAATAAAACTAGTGAAAGATCTGCATGGATTTTTTTTTATAAATTATATTTATATAAACTGTTTTATGACAAGTAGCTAGTGCAGAAACCGCTACATGTGAAAAAGTTTAAGGAAATAAGGATTTCAGGGTTGACTCAATGGCTGCAGGGGGCCCAGGTCCTGTGGCTGCCACATGATTCCTCCACCACCGTGCTTCACAGTTGGCATGAGGTGTTTGTGCTGATCAGCTGATTGGTTTTTGTAAAACATGACCAACAATCCCCAATTTGGGTCTCGTCCGCCCAAAAGACATTGTTCCAGAAGTCTTGTATTTTGTTCAAATGCAGCTTGGCAGAGACCAACAAAGTGTCCAAACTTCTGCTTTTACAAAGGGGTTATACTTGCAAATGATCTGTTAATCAGGCACATTTGATTAGCAGCAGCTGGCTGCTACTTACCCTCTTAATTCTTTAAGGAAGCAGTAAGACTGTACTCAGTGTTTTACCGGACTGCATAGAGTGTGAAAGCTTTCTTTTTCACGTGACTTTCTACCAAACATCAGTATTGGCTCTGCTGATTAATATCAGTCCATTTGTATTTGACAGTTATTATAATAAATATTTATTTTTCAATTGGCACAAAAAGGGAACTAGTAACAACGGCAAAACAAAAATAAAAAAATGATCAATATCGGGAGCAGTTATGGGTCAAGTACGGGTTTAAGACATCGGTATTGGCCATGGTACTTATTTTAATACTCATCTCGTTTTGTATGTAAAAATTCCAAAGTATCTATATATTAATATAATGGGGTAATAAAAGAAGGAATTTACCTGTGAAATGTCCAGGAGTTGGTGGGTAAAGCACAAAAAGAATTCAAAATACTAAAAAAAAAAAAAAAAAAACCCACCTCCAGTGAGTTTACTAAGTCTCTAAATCACTTTCATGGCATTTAAGACAATTTCCGCTATTTAAAATGTTATTAATGCGGAGCCGCAATCTAAGAGTTAACAGGCAAATAAAATAACCACCAAGGGCGTACGCGCACCCGTGATGGCGTGAACGCGAACTTCGTGCGCGTACCCGGCCGAAGGCGAATGCGGTAGTGTACGAAAAAAACAAGCGAGCAGCGCTGAGAGGAGACGCGACGGACACGGTTTACCTCCACATCACAAGATCCGAGTCTGGGAGCGGAAATTTCACGCCCTGTTGGGTCGTGTTACCGTCGGAGACGTCTCAGGATATTCACGGTCAGAAACAATACGGTGAGTCCGAGAATTTTTCATTTATGAAGCCGGCGACGGTCGAAGGAATCCATCGTTAGGTGGGGAAAATGACGATGTGGCTGCAGTTCGTGCACCTCCTTTCTGTGCCTCAAAATGGCGGATAGGCCGCTCGGACTGGAGCAGCAGGTACCCTGTCAGCTGGAGTTTATCCTTGTGTGCAGACAAACAGCGGTTGAACACTTGCAGTAGTTTAAGCAGTTATTGTCCACTATGTGAGTTAAATGTAGATACTTAAGCAGGAATCGAAATTATCGTTATTAATATTAGACTTAGATGAGCGAGCTAACTTTCTGGCTGCATTGCCGGGGAGCTAACTTGGCTAATGTTAACTTTAGCTGAAGATAACCGAGAATAGGAATAGGTAAGATAACGATAAGAGCTGGCGTTGTGGTCAGGTAAGCCAAAGTCGAGTGAGTTTGGGAAAGGCTTCAGTGTTGAGGTGTGTCAGCGCTGACGCTCCTTGCGGCATCCACCATAAGTTAGTAATAAGTAATTAGCGTAATTAAAATCGCACTTGTAGTGCCTGTCAAGCAAAATAACCTCTCCAGCATGCTTAACTGTATTTCCAAAGAGGTTAGCATGGGAAATGTTAGGCCGTTATCTTGTTTAATCATCTTGATGCCCTCACGGTGTGGTTATGTTTTCGTTAACCGGCGCAGTCGCTGCGGCGCCGGTGTTAGCATTTAGGAACGGTGCAAGTGAAGTTAAGGCATTGTTAAGCTTAATTGTGCACATATCGTTGTGTTTCGCCATCGGGCAGCTCGGTTGCTCCCGTGATATGCCAGCGGGTGCAATTCTTCCGCTGGCTGCTGGCTGTCACGGTGCCGGATGGATGCTCGGCTGAAGCAGCTCCCATCGTCTCTGCCACTCGGGGCTGCTTCACGCCGTGTGTTGTTGGCACGGTGTTTGAAAATCAGGGTGGAGCACGCAGGAGGAGGCGATGTGTGTGCATCGCCGCCTTGTTTTCTGTCTCTCATTGTGTGGATTCAAAATTGAGAGATTTCGGCTCAGAAATTTGAACGCGTACGCAGGGTTGAATGCGAGTCTTTGCTCTAGTAAGCTCATGGGGTGGGGGAGTGTACGTTGTCCCTACTTTTGGGTCAACCTTGTTTTCAGATCGGATGTAAACCATTAGTTGGAGCCAGGATCAGCTACGCCTGGTAAGTGTTTTACAGCTGACCATGTGGGCTATTGGTGAAATTGTTTCTGAAAAGGGAGTTCCGCTCGTCTTATTCTCCAGGCAGGTGAGAGGGGTTGTGTTGTAGGTTATGACCGACTTAAAATGACTCAAGTGGAGCCATTTTGAGGAGCAATGCGGTTTTGACAGTAGCCGTTGTTGGGACTTGTCACTCTGGTAATACTATGATAATATAAACACACTTATTTCTTAAACAGATGATGCCAAATGCTCCAAATGTCTTTAGTCCTGCTGTGATGAAAGTTGGCCTGTTCATGCTTAATCTATTTCTGTTTTTGCAGAATATAAATGTATGAAATCGTTTTTCTGTGTTATTATCCTTCGTACATGAAACTTAATAATTTCTGCAGCTTTTTTTTTCTTTAAATGTCAGAAGAGGCACATTTACACACTGTCCATGATGATGATGATGAAGTGGCTCAAATTTCAGCTTTTGGTGCACAGTACAGCAGTTTTGTGTTTTGTATAAAATACACACAGTGTGGTGAGCTGGTTTTACTTGACAGCTCAGTCCTGAGTTTTTATCAGCAGTTGATTTGAATAAGTGCATCTGTGCAGCCAGGCTCCCTTCACTACTGTCAGCACTGGAAACACAGCAGCACCAATTGTATATCACTGCAACAGGAAGCTTTAGAAATTGCAAGTGTTGCTTTCAGTCCATCAGCAAAAGAGTCACTGATGTTATGGGGCTCTCCTCTCTAATAGTTGTGTAAATGTGAAGACCAGCCGACAGGATTTTTGTCGGAAAGGAGCAAAATGTACACTTTTTTTCTGAAGGACCCATCTCCTTATTTTCTGTAAATAGACAGTGCTGAGAGAGAGGCTGTTTGTCTTTGCAATAGTGGCTGGCTTACAGTAGCACAGAGGTTGACCTTCCAGACAGCTTGCCCACTGCTAAGCTGACTGGTCATTACCCATCTGCCAACAGCGACTGCCAGTCATCCTGCAAACGACTGCCTTCACACTTTGCCAGATATTCTGTTATACTCTACAGAAAGTGTTTATGTGGCAGTGAGACTACCAACAAGTTGTAGAGGCTGGTGCTTTGATAGCAGCCCTTCTTTTGTGTGATTGGAGAATTAACCTCTCGTCTGTATTTATAATTTCAGCCAGTAGCTTGTGGTGTGAGGTCAGTCCCCTGGAGGAATTCAGACATAGTTTATAACAAGCCCTGTTTGCTGTTGCATAAATGTAGCAGGCTAACCAGCTTCAGTTGCATTGTTCTCGCCTGCATGTTCAGCTTCTTATTGGCGTAAGATTGATCTATTGTCCTTTACAGCTTCCTCTCTGTTCAGTCTCTATCCCAATCTGTGTGTGGGTGTAGGTGGTGGTGGTGTGTGTGTGTGTGTGTGTGGGGGGGGGGGGGGTGTCACTTGGTGATTATGCCTCTTCCAGCAGGTAAAACAGCTGTTAGGATGAGAGAGAGATGAGTTTTTGTTTTTCCCTGTCTTGCGCAGTTCTCAAATGGTTTAATTCACAGATCTGGGTTCTTACATCTGTGGAGTTTATGCTTCTGCTAATGAAATCTCCTCTATTAATCTCAGGAGAATCTCAGGAGAAATGTTATCTTACTCCTCGTGTAATTTAATAAGTTTAGGTGATTGCTACCAGCCCCCTTAACTAACACAAGCACCTCGTGGGTTGTAGTGGCTGCATGTTGGGAGCTGAGACAGATGTTGCACCAGTTTCAACATCAGTGAGTGGTAAAGGTCTTTGGATGGTCTCTGCCTGAGTGATTTACAAAGAACAACCATTCACAGAAACTCTGCTTTTCAGTTTCATTAGCGGAGAGGATGTTTCTGTTGTCTGTCATTCAGTTTGAGATTCCTTTAGGTATCCGATTATGAAAATTCTCAGTATTTAATCTTGAGAGGAAGCAATTGCTTCCACAGCGTCTTTCCTGCTTTTATCACTCCATACGTCAAATTAGCCCAGTGACAAATTGTGTCAACATCTAAATTACCGTTTGTGTGGTAACAATCTAATATGTGCATATTAACTGACAAAATTATGTTAAGTATGTTATGTTTATGGCTCTGTTGAAACCAGAGTCTCAGAAACATCTTATTATGTCTGCTTCAGCAGCTAAATGTGTCAGGATATATGTATTCAGGTCATGTGACTGCTTTGTTTTTGTTTCAGTTTGTATGGTTATGAGATGAAAAATCACAGAATTGTCCTAAAGCCTTGTATGCATAGGTCTTCAGTAAAGTAGTTTAGCACAGTAGTCATTCCCCTGCCCTAATTCAAAGTGACTTTTGCCCCCCAGATGTTGACCTGGATTGTTTTTGTTTGGTCTGTGCTCAAGCTTTGCCAGCTTTCTCCAGCCTTACTTGACTGTTTCTTCCATGTTATATATTATTTCACTTGGTTGATGGTGGTTCTTTATGTTGTTTTGGAAATATACAGTCTAGGATGAAGTTCCCAGGGGATGTGAGGTGAAGTCAGTAAGAGAAAATGAAGATGTTCCACATTCCAGCTGTTTGTGATGATTGCCTTTCAAAAAGAAAAAAGTTGATGACCTGATGTCACCACCTGAAAGCTGTGATTTAGAGGTGGCAGTGGGTTCATAACTGTCAGCTTTGTCAGCATTGCGGTGATGTTTTGTGACAAGTTACTGTAACACTATTTCACATGAGAAGTAAGGTGTCACTTCAGACTATGGTATTTTTGTTTCCCTTCTACATGCCACAGAGGCTTATTCCTTTGTTCAGGCGCTGTGGAATGGGTTGTAAAAAATAAAAATTGTATGCATACTTTGTCATGTCATATTTGACTGGCAGCATAAAGTAAAGCCGTAGTGTTATGGTGCTATGTCTGATGCTACATGTGGACTAGATGCAGTTTGGATCTATGCAGTCTAATAAAATGCCATGCACTTATGTTGTCTTTACGTTCTTTTTGTTGACACTTTTTCTCAGGTGTATTTTTTTTCTTTTTTTTTTTAACATAGTTGACTTCTTGTATGTTTTGATTGTTTTAACTCAAATTATCTGTCCCTTGGTTCACGTTTTTGACATGTGTAGATACCAGCCTTGGCGTGATTGCTTAAATGCAGCTTGTGCACAAATGTTTTACTTGTCTCAAAGGTAAGAGCCAAGGGGAGAGCCTCTGGAGCTGAAAAATGAAGCCAGTGCAGAAGTGGCATAAACTGCAGTTCTTCCAATGACCACTTGAGGCTGGCTTGAAAATCCTCCAGACTCCCACATTAAAATGCTCACCTTAACATCAAAAAGCACAGTCTGGTCCAATAATTGGTTTTCTCTTCCTAACAACTCAGAGTGCTGTGAATTTTTTTAATTAATATTATTTTAATATATATAACTCGTCCACCTAGATGAATGTGTTGGAGCCTTTTTGGATAATTTTTAATGGATTATCTGTCTAAAATGGCTTGCAGTGTGATACAGACCATCGTGGAAGTTTGTGCTTAAGTATTGAGAGAAATTCTAATATTAGTCCATTACTTATCACCAGCTAGCCCATTTGTGTGTCAGTGTAATGCACATGTACAGCTTATGGATGCAGCTGGCTATAATAAGTTAAACATATTTATTTTTTTGGTGGGCTCCCAGTTTTTATTTTTAATATGGAGTAAAAACCCTGACTGGGTACGCTTTATTGCAGTTGGCTCTCATTGTTGATTTGTTAATCACAAAAGAGGCAGAGTATGTTGTCCAATATTCATTTAGTATGGTGTTTTAACAACAGATAACCTGTTGTGACTCGTAAGCAAATTGAACATATCTCCCAGTCAGCACCATTAATGTAAAGGGCTCTGTCATTGTAAAGGTCCTGCTGCTGCACAAAGACAAGAGAATCGCTGGGAGGAAGACACATTACCATTATCGACTGCCTTTGAGCAGATTTATAGATGCTCCCTGGCTGCGGCTCTTACCCCCTTCCATCAAGACACAACATTTTGTGCTGAGCCAATTAGCCTGATTGTGCTATTGTGCAAACATTTTTGCTCAATGCTGAAGCCGCAAATGAGTTTTTCAGAGAACGGAGTCTAACGCGTTAATGGATACACACAGCGATGACAGATGCCAGCAGCATCTAGGGACGTATCAATATGTGGCAGATGACCTAATTTTCGCATACAATGGCTGTTGTGCAGGTTGATTCAGATGGTGGTTTCTGTATATGGAGGGAGTGAGGGAGACCTTTTTTTTTTTTTTTTTTTTTTTTTTTTTAATAGTTTCAGTGCCTGCTTGTTAGTATGTTTTAGCAGTGCTCTGACCCTGAATGATGGCAGAGTTGTTGGGCAGTGGCCAGCACGCCGTAAGGCACACACAGTCAGGGGTAAGCAGACATTTGGACTGCTGTCAGGTGGTGACATCAAGGTCCAGAGGTTAGCTGCTGGCCACGTTAGACTGTTCACTGTTAATCAGTTTCTCTACAACATCAAATATGCAAATAAATAAGCAAGCAATACAAACCAGCACTTCACATTAGCAGGTTAGTCTGTCCTACAGCTGCAGAATTATTCTTTTCTCATTTCTTCTGCAACAAAAGCACAAGGAAATAGAAAGACTTTTCCCTTGTGGTAATGTCACTCCTGCATCTGAAGTCAGGAATGTGACTTTTTCTTCATTGTAGCTTCCTGGGGTGTTTCCACTCCTCATCTCCTGTAGACACATAATGGCTTCCTTCACTGCCTGTTTCCCAAGCAACAAATCTCATGCCTATTTTACATTGTTTCCTGTGCCTGGATGTCTGCCTTGGTGTCAGTTTGTTGCAGGTGTATAGAAGAAGTAATTTGGCTTAGTTTGTACCTTTTTGTTTAGTGGTCTGGCAGAGATTTACGCAGGCTAGTCCCAGTAGATTAAGAGGCTTATTCTGTTGGGTACCTGCTTTGTTAAACTGCTTTTTCAAGACAATGATGCAGTGCAAAAATAGACTTGATCACATCACTATTATCTGCATTACATTTTGTTCATTATTCCTCACATCAATACTCCTGACAATAAATGTATTTTCTCACTACCACTCATAGGTGTTTTTGTGTCCTACTAATTTTATTATGCCATCAGCGAAGCCAGCTCCTGAGGTGATATCATAACGAGATGATGGGGACGGGGAAATTTGAGCACAGCCATTACTCGTGCCCACTCTGCCGTGTCCTGTTTTTCTTTTCTGTTGGCAACCTGGGAGGAGAAGGACGTTGCTTTGGGAATGTGGGTCAGCTCTTGTATGTGCACAGAGAGGCATTTGCTTCAAGAGCATACCAGAGTTGTGTCATGATAGATTGTGAGGACAGATAGCCAAAATGGGGGAAGGTATTTTTATAATTTTATTTTATTTTATTTTTTTTTAAAAAAGAAAATGAAGTTGAGTTTGTGGAAAGATTTATTGCTTTATTGTTTAGTTTTTCCATGATTCATGACAATGTCATTGCAAAACTGGTGCAGCACATTCTACATGTTACCAGTCATGCATACCTAATGCTGACTTTTCCTTTCTCTCTCCTCTGCAGATGCAGTGTAGACTCAGCTGGTGACTGGTCTGCAGGCTCTTCACTACTTCGCCCCAGAGTCAGCCAGCTGGGGGGGGGGGGCAGATTCCTGCATTCCCTTCTCAATCTCAGTCTTTGTCTGGACAAAACTAACCTGTCTGTCATTGGAGTACACAACCCATCCTCTCCCGTGTTGCTTGGATCAGCACAGCTCATCTCCTGCCTGAGGAGAGCGCAGCAGCTGCACAGGAATCACTTTTTTTTTTTTTCCTCCCCCCCTCATCCCCCCTGACTGATCCCTCCCGGGTCGCCCACACTGTCCCGTCACCATGGTGCTGTCACAACGTCAAAGAGATGAACTGTAAGTTGTCAGCGCGCATTTCAGATTTGAAAGTTACGGATTTATGCTCAGTGGTTTGCTTGTTGCTGTCATGTGATCAGACACGTTTCATGCTCCTGAGGCTTGTACTACGAAGTAGGATTTGGGGCTTAGTGAGGTGACTTGAGGGTTAACACTGGGTTTTCAGGGCAGGTTACAATGGCCATTGGCAACTTATGCTGCAGACCTAACCAGCTCCTGATGAAGCCAGATAACAAAAAGATACCCTGGGTATGTTGATCTTGTTTTGTAGTCCATGCCCTTGCACAGCAGCCCAGTATGACCACAATCCTCTGATACTTCTGCGCAATGAAGGCGGTTAGCAAAGGGGGCACTGTAGTTGTTAGTCAGAGCATTAAACACTGACACTCTCCTTCTCTCCTCTCTTGACTGGTAATATTTTTGAAAGGTTGTGGCGGCCCATGTTATTCTAACACTCACCTAATCAACTGTGAGAGCTCATGTTTTTTGAGGCTGAGCTGAGTACAAATTATAGTATCAAAGAGCCCGACAAATGGCATTGGTGTGAGCTGGCTACATTGACCTTTGTTTGTTCACCTGTGCCAAAGCACAAATTGTTAAAAAGCAAAAATGCCTGTGACAAATGTTGTTTGTTGTGATTCTAGGCAATAGGTTGGTTGTAGGTGTATTGACTACAGGATTCAGTTTAAATGGTTAAATTTAGTAAATGTTTTTTTTCCCCTCTTGGTAACCTGTCAAAATAAATCAATAACTGGTTAAAGGTTTCTAAGCTCCCCTGAGGACTGAAGCACAAATTTATTGATCTGCCACCTCCACTACCTACCCCTGCCAGATGTGACCTTAGAAAAGCTTAGTGCCACCTTTGGCCAACAGTACACACAAGGAGATCCAACGAGTTCATAGGCCTGTCGCGATAAACAATAAATCAATTAATCGTACGATAACTTAAAATGAGGTAGACAATTTTTATTTATC
>JAVDPK010002652.1:492434-509305 GCA_034780415.1 Cichlasoma orientale | reverse complement strand
TTTCCCCCCCCCCCCCCGTAACCACTATTAAACCTTTACTGGGAAACAGCTGGAGGTCCTTCATCAACCACCTTTTTAGCTGCTCCATCCACCACTGTTTGTTTGACACAGCGAAAAACTGCAGTACGGAAGTTAAAATAGGTGGATGAACTGTTAATACAAAAAAAGTAGTTCTTATCCGATTACTCAAGTAATCGATGGAATAATCGATAGAATACTCTTTTACTAAAATAATCGATAGTTGCAGCCCTACTACAGTGCACAAAGTGAATTGAATAATGAAGAAAGACTACCTCCAAATTCTTCAGCTTCAGTTCAAATCAACAGCTAAAAGGTTAAAACCAACTAATTTAAATGGACTTTACCAATTCTGGCAAGAAGAGTGGTCAAATATCCAGCCAGAATGATGCCAGAAGCTTGTTGATGGCTACCAAAAGTGTCTGGTTGAGGTGCAACTGGCCAAGAGACATTTATCAAATATTACTGGGGGTGTATGCATATTTTACAGCCTGCATGTATACTTTTGACCCTGTGTGGATTAGAGTAAATCCAAAACAAATTCAAACTTGTGCACCCAGTTCTTGTTTTTTTTAAATCATTAAAGATGTATGCTGTACAATGATTCCACCCTGGAAAAAGGACAGTTTAAATAAATCATTAAAAGGCCAAAATTATCATGACAATAATGCCCATGATGAGTGGATGTAAACTTCTGACCACAGCTGCATGGTACCTTATTGATGTAAAGTGGGCGATTTATACCTTTTCTAGTTTTCCTTAATTGAAGCCCCAAGGAACACATTCAGCTCCCCTCATGACCTGGGTGACTCTCTGCTGGTTACTGCTCATTCAGCTTCTGGCAGCAGCAGGAGGAAGACTGGACAAACCATTAATGGGCCCAACATCAAATTTTTTTTTTTCCTCTTCACTCCATCCTCTCTGTATGTATGAGTGGCAGTTTCAATCAAACTCACAATTGAGCTAAAAATAGGTTAGTGTGTCAATCAAAGAAAGCCGGTAAGCTTTATCTGTTTTCCTCAAACTAGGTGCAGATTTTCTGTAGATGTGTGTGTGCTGCTCAGTGAGATACAGCTGCTGAGAAATGTGGAAAAGTGCAGGCTGGAGAACAAAGGAAGAATATGTCTGGTGGGATTGGTGGTGTTGACGTCAAACAGTGTGAGCTCATGACTGCAGCTCTCCCTCTCTGATTTTCATGTCTCTTTTGGCTGCATATGTGTGCTGGATTCTGTGGTTTCCATCCAGGGTTTGTCTTCAATGCTTCCTGTGATGCGCTCAACTCAATTGCAGCTTATTACAGGCCTTTGATATTTAATAAATATAAATACAAAATAAATTAAAGTAGATATTTGGGATTTTGCTTTCTTTTTAATTAACAGAACTCGCACACTAAAAATGTACATGTGTAGGAAATCACAGATTTTCGAATTGTAAAATTGGAGGTGATTTTATTTATATGCCACAGTTTACTGAAACCGTTTTTAACAGCCGGTAATTTCACAGTACTATTGCAGGACAAGCACAGTCCTTAACTAATAACTCGTTATAAATAAAGGGCTCAATTTCACAGAGATTGGCCAGCCTCAGGGCTTTACTATGAAAACACCTTTTTTTTTTTTTTTTTTTTTTTTTTTTTTTGCTTTTGTTTTTTAAACAAAGCCTTGTGCCCTGTTTATGCTTGCTGTTGTGCCTGCTGGCTTGCGCCATGCTTTGTGTAGTTTTGGGTTGTTGGGCATCCATCTATTATTATTAATATTATTATTTATTGTAACTTGGTTTGCATGGCACAGCCAGGTTGAACAGATATAGTTATATAGTTTTTTGCATATTTATCACGCTCATATATTTCAGATGATCAAATAAATTTTAATATTAGACAGAGAGAACCCAAGCAAATACAAAATGCAGTTTTTATGTTATGATTTAATTCATTAAGAGACTAAACTTTCCAAACCTACTTGACTCTATGTGAAAAAGAAACTCTCCCTCCCCCCTCCTTGTTAAATCGTTAACTGTGATTAAACACATTTCTTTGGAAAGCTGAGTTCAGTTTCACCAGCCACACCCAGGCCTGATTACTGCCAGACATGTTGAATCAAGAAAAAACTTACAGTAAATAGAACCTGTTTAACAAAGTGAAGTAGACTAAAAAAGCAACACATGATGCCACGATCTAAAGAGACTCAAGAACAGAGGAGAAACAAAGTCAATGACCTCTATCAAAAAAAACCAAAATGAAGGTTTTGTAGTGGTTTAGGCAAAGCCTAGACTTAAGTCCGAAACCCTTCAATATGGCTGAATTAACACAATCCTGCAAAGAAGAATTGATCAAAGTCCCCAAGGTCAAGTATAAATTGTTATGGGGATGCGGTGATGTCAGTGTTCGCACATGAAACAACCAACGCAGTGACCATAAACAAGGTTTTAAACTCAATGTTTTCTGAGCGGGGACTGTACGCTCATATGGTGGCTCGCCAATAAATTTAGCATAGTTTTTGACTCTAATGGGGGCCACAGTTTACAAAATTAACATCATTTGTGTTCAGTTAGAGCTGAAACATGAGACTATAGCCATAAACTGCACAGGAAAGTGTTTACTGAGGAGAATAAATGAGGACCATAGACTTCCATATAGTCAGCCTTTTTATTGTAACCAGAGGAGTCGCCCCCTGCTGGTAAGATTTTACTTTTCAGGCCCAGGTGCTGTGTCCATCTGTTTAGATTCAGCTGATGGATTTGATTTATGTCCACTGTGTAATAATACCCAGTCTATAACTTTACAGGTAAAGAATTTCTCCACTAATTGGAAATACAGTGAACCCTTGCTATATCGCGCTTCACCTTTTGCGGCCTCGATGTTTCGTGGATTTTTTTAGTGCAGTTTTTTATGCTTTACAGCATATGAACTCGCATTGTGTTCTGCGTCCTGATTGGCTGTCAATCTCCGCTACAGCGGAGCGGAGTCAGCCCGAAGAGGCACAGTCAGAGGAACTGTGAAATACGCGTGAGTCACAATGTGTCCAACCTCGTTGGTTGAATATCAAAATTATTATTTTACAGTATTTTTAAAAACTATCATAGTTATTTGTAAGAAAACATTTCTATTTTTATTTCTTAAACAGATTATTGGGCCTGAAAACTGGTTTTGATCTGTGGTTTCGTTCTATAGTGCTGTATAATAACCCCCGCGATAAACGAGGGTTCACTGTATTTCATTTCGAGAATAAATGTACTCACCTGTTTTTAAGAAGTTGATTACTCAACCTCAGAGCAGATAAATAAAAATGTTGTCATAAGTTTTATTTTTAGTTTGTGCGTGCTAACAAAGAGCTTTAATCCAGCATTCCAGATTTCATTTTTATTTCTTAATGTAATTATGATATGATCAGTATTGTGTACCACACTATTGTGTACCACATTTAAAACAGTATTTTTGCTCATCTTTAGATCTTTTTTGAACACTTGGGCACCTTTTTCATCATAAATGTGAGATTTTGAATAAAACACAGACAGCTAAAGTTTGAGTGACAGTGAGTCTGAGAGCATAGAGCTATTGTTGGACTTCTCCTCCTTTGTTTACGTCGAACAGGTAGCACGTCTGCTCAGTATCGTCTGTGTTATGCAGATGAATGTGGATGCGGTGTCACTGCAGCGACTCTGAACATCTGCCTGTGACTGCGAACATATTTCTGTGGGCTGGTCTGTTGTGGCTGCGCGATGGCCAGTCAATCATCTGTCTGTAGCGGGCCGAGCGTGTGTGGGCACACTGCAAAACCTGACTTGATGTCCGTCCGTGACAGGTGTTAATTATCAGTCTGCCGTTCCCTGACAGACGGACAGATGACAAACAATGAGGCTGCGGCGTTTGGGCTTGACGCTCAGCATGAAAATTGTATTTAGACGATTAGGTGATGTGACAACTTGCTGCTGGTTATGTGTGAGATTTTTGTGACAAGACACAATGTGAGCAGACACAAAAATGAACAATTGGTCACGTGAATTTGAAAACAGACGGCCCTTCACTCGCTGTTCAAGCGGCTCCCACCAGGCAGGCACAACCATATGCTTCATATGTGCTAAAAATAAGTAAATGGTGACTTTGATCTTCACACGGGATCCCAGCCCTGCTTTTACCCTGCAAAGACTCATAGGTGGTATAGAGGATGGATATAACTACCATTTTTATTTTTGCATGCCCCCAGCATACAGACGCATTCTTCTTTGTGTTTAGCCAATTTAAAACAACATCATTTGTCCTTGTTGTACCTTTTACTTTTCTATTTGCTTACTCTGAATTTTCCAGTGCAGCTGTCGTAGCAACAATGCATGAAACAAACCAAATAAGTATGACTTTCCTCTAATAGTCAAGCAGTTATTTGTACCTTCATGAAGGTCTTAATGTTAAATAGCTCATGAAATATACAGTGATCTGTGTTGTGTAACCTTGATAGCGTAGACATTATAAAAGATGAACGTAGCCACCATGATGTTACCTAGTAGTTAGTAAATTCTGGTTTTGAAGCCTTGAGCTGAGTGTCACAGTACTGACTGAGGGGCCAAGCTGCACATTAAACCCCACGCTTACCCTGGATAAGCCTCCTTTCTGACTCTTAAGCTGTGTCTACGCTGGAAGCGACGTGGTGACCGGACACCATTGAAAGTGACATTCCACAACTTGAAATAAGGTGAAATAATCACTGCCGATGGGGAAGTGTGCGGGACCCAAGATGGACTTTTCTCATCTTCCAAGCGAGCGACTGAAGCGTCTAACAATGATAGTGAAGGATAGCGTTGATGAACATATGACTTGGTAGTAAATACATTAGAGGGTTACCTAGGAAGCAATGTGTAACAAGTGAATTGGTGTGGACGCAGCTTTAGAATGACTACAATTTACAAAATGGACTTTATGTTTTATATATGACCAGAAAGTAAAGAATGAACTCATAAAGTCATCAAGAGTTCACGGAACAAAAGGAGCTGGGGGCTGATTTCCCAGAGACTTCTATACAACAGGAAGTCTTTTTTGAAAACACAGTATCGCCTCTTGGTGGCCATCAAACAGTGCAGGTTCAAGGACTTTCTGTGCTGTTTTCACTTTACAGTCCCAACAGTTCTATATGGAGAAAAAGTATTGGCCACCTACAGGAGCTTCTCACCCATGGAGACTCATGCCATGAAGCTCGTGGCTCACAGTTCGTGTGCTGATGTTAATGCCAGAGGAGGTTAGGAGCTCTGCAGTTATTGAGTCAGGAGAGAGTTGGCGACTTTTACTCACTATGCACCTCAGCACTCAGCGACCCCACTCTGTCACTCTCTGCTCTGCCACGCCGTGGCTGAGTTGCTGTGGTTCCTAAATGTTTACAATAATGCCACTTACAGTTGATCATGAAATATTTATGAGGGAAGAAATTTCATGTACTGACTTGTTGCAATTGTGAGCTCTTTAGAGTGACCTGTTCTTTCACAAGTGTTTGTAAAGACTGCATGGCTAGGTGCTTGATGTTAAACATCTGTAGCAATGGGACTGAAAATGATTAAGAAGTGTGGCATACAGTGTATATCTATCTTTTATACTGTTTGTGGTCACACTGGACACTGCTGATTTGCGTAAAGTAACCTAGAATTAAACTCTTTGTGAATAAGAATTGGACAGCCTAGCATCCCATCTCTTGAAACACAGTGCTGCATTGCATCGCTGCTTATATATCTCATCCTAAAAAAATTGAATATTGTGAAAATTTCTATTTTTTGTTATTTAAAAAAAAAAAAAGCATTAATAACATGGTCAGCAAATCATTTGGTAGTGGTTTTGGCAGTGTGGGCAGGTGCCAAGTCCTGCTGGAAAAGGTAATCTGCATTTCGATAAAGCTTGTCAGCAGATGGCTGCATTGACTTTGGACTAGATAAACCCACTGAGCAACAGTCCATTTCTTTTTCCTCGTTAGCTTGCTTCAGTGTTGTCTCTAGGTCAGCAGTCAGGAATGTGACAGTTGTAGCTCCTTTCTGGAGGCCTGTGGTGGCTCTTGATGCACTGACACCACCTTCAGTCCACCTTGTGAAGCTCTCTAAAGTTCTTGAATCAGCTTTTCTTGGCAGTCCTCTCAAGGCTGTGGTCACCACTGTTTCTTGTGCTCCTTTTCCTAACACACGTTTCCCTTCCAGTCAACTTTCCATTAATTAGCTTCGATATAGCACTCTGGGAACAGCCATTCTTTTCAGTAATGACCCTCTGCGGCTTACCCTTGTTGTGGAGGGTGTCCATAATCATCACATGGCAATCTTACCCATGATTGCGGTTGAGTGTACAGAGCTAGAATGAGAGATGCATTATATTTATACTCTACTAAATAGTAATTTACTCAACTTCTAAATGAAATGTTCTAATTATTTGCAATGCTGGTTATCTGATTTTCATGAGCTGTAAGCCATAATCATCCAAATGAAAACAAAGAAAGGAATGAAATTTTTCACTTTAGGTGTCATGAATATAGGATGTTAATGTAGAATATAGGAAGGTTTATATTTTTTTAAACTAAATGATGAAAATCACAATATTCAATTCCATTTTATTTACATAGTGCTAATTCTTTTGAGTCACCTCAAGATGCTTTATATTGTAGGGTGAAGACCCTACAATATTAGAAAGAAAACCCCAGCAATCAGATGACCCCCTATGAGCAAGCATAAACTCCCTTTTGTCAGGAAGAAACCTCCAGCAGAACCAGGCTCAGGGAGGGCCAGGCTTCTGCTGCAGCCAGCTGAGTGGAAAGAGAGCCAGAGCTTAATAATTATCAATGATTAGTGGTGTATAAACAAATGGAGACTGAAAGGAGGTTTAAATTTTATGAGATGTACTATTGGATAGTGAGTAGAGTATGTCGAAATGATGCATCCTGTGGACACGCATCGTTAGATTTACACGTTGACAAGCACCGTTAATTTGGACGGAGCAGAGTAAACATCCGAGACCAGTGAGAACTATTTGGTCATAAAACCAAAGTAAATTGTTGAGCTGCAATGAAGCCACATGTGTGGTGCACTGATGTGTCTATGAGGCATTATAGTTAATGGCATATAATCAAAGAGTTATAGCTAGGCCTTCTGGATTGTGGCTAAAATATTTAGTCTAGTGGAGGAGTGACATTTTCCACAGGTTTTGCATCTGTCACATGGAAGTAAATGTGCCATTTCAGATGCATTCACACCGCTCTGCTCACTGCCTGGATGGAGCCCGTTAGAGGCGGCACACTCCATGAGTGGCTTTCGTTGGAGGTGAACAGAACCGGTTTGCTGTGCTGTTTGCGCATCGGCACAATCCAGCCTCACACAGACTTTGCACTGGAGAGCTGGCAGGTTAAAGGGCAGTCGACGGTCGATCCTACTGCGTCACATGTTTGCATTTTCACATGCACCTCTGTTGGGTGAGTCCTAGAAAAGTTCACGGCTAAAGTGCATGTGAGAAAAATGGCTGAAGATGGTGTTTCTTTGTAAATGGATGCACGTGAACAACGTTTCAGTCATTCGGTCTACCTTATGGCCATGATGTTGAGATTGGAGGATGGCTGTGGTTTTAAATGAAATAGTCATCATTTATTTTGTTTCTGCTCGACACCTAAAGTTTCTGTAAGATTTATTGACATGTTCAAGCCATCTTTAAGGCAGCATGAAACTTCTGAAAACAGGAGAGATCCAGGATTTCTGGTTGGCCCTCTGCAGAAATTTGGCTTTTCCTCCCTGTAAGCCTGTCGCTCCATCAGCGGAGGGATTAGTGCGGTTTTGTACTTTTCAATGAATTCATCTTCTGGGTTTTTAAGTATTTAAGCACTGAGTTGGGGGATGAGAGTAATCTTGGGGAGACACTCACTCAATCCTCCAGGGAGATATGCCTTCCCTCATTAAGGGATCGTCAGTGGAGCGGACTGATAGCAGCGGGCGGAGAGGAGAGCTCAGACCAGAGGCAGCGGCAGCAGAAATGTGGTGATTGGAAGTGAAGTGAAACCCCAAAATATTTAAAATTTTGGTGGGGGCCGGGGGAAGGGCGCTCCGATCAGGCAGATAGAGGGGTGGGATTAGAAGGCATGAATGGTTATTAAAAATTCAGCAGCATGGGAGAGATTTAATTTAAAAATGTTCAATTTTCACACCAGTTTTGTTCAGAGATGTATTATTTAACAGATTCCTGACAGGGGTGGGGAAAATGAACAGATAATTAACACCTCTGATAATTTCAAATTGATAAATGTAACCCTACATGGATCTGCAGCAGAGTCCTTACCATACCACTCATTTTACTGTCAGATCAGAGAGACGCTAAGGAAGCTAACTGCGTTTGGTAAGAAATTTTAGTTTTACATATTTCACTGAATCTGCTGTGAAGGAGGTGAAAACACCTGCAGAGACTGCTCAATTTTTTTTAAATAGGTCAGATCATACCTGTTGCATACTAAAACAGGAACATCCAGGGGTGAAAATGAAACCAACACTAGGGCTGAAAAATGCAAGTCCCCCAAAAGCAAGTCAGTCCCCAAAGGACCCCCATTGTAAAATATCCAACTTAAAAAATGCAATAAAAAGCATTTTTACAGCCTGGTACAAAACAGGTTTGGCCTCTGTTGATAATTTTGCATCAGTATATATATATTTTTTAATATCTCAGGTGTTTAAACTGCATTAAAACTTAATATTTGCATCATTAGTGGTGTGGCTGCTTTCTCTGACGGGTGTATTGACACAGGTGGGTGCTAGCTATCTGCTATACCTCACCTGTGCTAATTGGAGTCACCAAATTGCATTTTATGAATGTGTTTGTGGTGTTTCTAATGAAATTATCTGACACATAACATGGCTTGCTGTCCAAGAGGTTTGTGCTTTAGTTTTGCTTAACTTGAGTCCGCAAACCAATGGATGATGTCTCATGGACTACATGCATTGTTTAGATACAGTCTGTAAGTGTACTCTGTAACACTAATGATGGAGTGTTAGGCTCGTCACATATATTTCTTCCACTCACCTTTTTTTTTTTAAAAATTAGATCTTTCTGGATGTTCTCTGCTAAACGTAAGTGTTACAATGGTAAATCTATGCTTTGAGGAGGTGATTAGAAAGTTTTTTTTCATCTTTCATCTCTCTTTTTTTTTTTCTATCAGACTATCTGCAGAATTGCAAAATGAAACAAAACGAGCTCAGAATATTCACAAGCAGGTTTAAATTCACTGCGAGTTTCTTGTGATGCTCCTATTGCTGCTCTTGTGAGGACTCAAAAAATAAAACTCCTGACATGAGAGAAGTTGCTGCTAATCAGCACAAAATATTTCCCAGCGCACTCCAATTGAAGCACTTGAAGGTCACCTCTGTGTTTGTGTTTTGGTGTGTGTGTGTTACTGTATGTGCTTTCATGCTGATCATAGAGCTTGCTGTCTGTCTCAGCAGTAAACACCCCCTCACCTCCACACTTTCATCTGAGCCAAGAACTTTACTGCCTTTCAGCATTTAAAATGTCTTTCATTCTCCACCTCCTCTCCGCCTCGTTCACCTTGGCTTTAACCGAAACCCAACCAGGCTCCTTCTCCTCAGTCCTCCTTTCTGTTGTTATACATCGTTTACTCGTCTCATCACAACTTTTCTGCTCAGATTTGTCCCACGCTGCATCCCGTCGACCACGTTAATGGCGCAGGCACGCAACGATGAACCTGTAAATCGCGGGCACGCTCACGCTGCTTCTGGCATCAGCCATTGCTCCAGCGTGGCCGGATTTGCGTGCTCTCCTCATCTGTTCAGTAGGTGGGGTTGCCATGGAGATGTGGCATTTGCAGTGCTGCTGATAGGAGTGATCGGTCTGCATTACACACACATACACACACACACACACACACACACACACACACACACACACACACACACACACACACACACACACATATAAAGGGCTAAAAATAGAGGGCTGGCCTGTGCAGGCTCCCTTTCTGAATATTGATCCTTATCTAATGATGCCTCAGAGGAGAAATGAAAAGGGGGCAGAATATCTGAGAGCTGGACAGACAAGAGAAGCCGGCTTTCATTTTGGGAACGTGTGAGCGTTATGCTGATGCATCACTTCACCCTCATTAGCTCAGGCCATTTTTAAAGTGCAAATTTCTTCACTGGTTGATCTTCTGTAGCCGTGTTGGAGATCCTCAGAAGAAGCAGGTGTTGGTTTTCTGTAAGAAGTCAACATCTGTTCACAACTGGACCATTAACCTTGTGTTCATTAGGTGAAAAGGCACCGACTAAGATTGATGTGGGGCTGTATTGGTGCAGTGCTCCTCATTTGGGGTCTTTTTTCTTTGCTGCCAATCCTGAATGAAAATGCGAAGTTCAGTGAGGCGAGTTAGGTAGACACCTTTGTTTCTTGATGAAAGTAAAATAAGATAAATTTAGTTATATATTAGAGGTATTTTCGCCCTTTATTATTTTCTGACTGATAGTATAGAAATGACAGGAATTGAGGAGAAAATGAGGCAGACAGCAAAGGTCCCCAGCTGGAAGCAAATGGAAGGTAATAAAATATGATGTTATTACAAAGGTTGGGATTTTAAAGAAAATATGTAAAAGAAAGTTCACAGGACTCTATGCATTCTGATGAAAAACTAAGCACACTCTAGGGTAAGTGTGTGCTGCTAATCAGATGCACTTGATTAATTGACCATCAGTAAGTGAGAGCACCCCTATAAAGGCAGATGCTTTTGCAGCTTTATGGTCTGGAGCATTCAGGTGTGTGTTAACGCAATGGCACAGTCTTCCCATGAGTGGACATCCCAGCAAATTCACCCCAAGGAACCCGAGGAACTGCAAAAAACCCACGATGGAAACAAAATTCTATCCATCACTTATCCTAGCTGACTCAACATAAAAATTAATTCATGATAATGAATTAATTTTCACACAACCTGTTTTCATGCACGGGGATACAGACTTGCTTCAGGCCTGCTGTGGGTCACTTTGCGACGATGGTGACCTGTCAAATATTTCAGTGCACATTCCTGGTAATTTAAGGCTAAAATTATTCCTTTAACTAAACTGATGCACCTTCAGACTTAAATTCGATCCTCACATTTGGCTTCAGATTTTCATTCTGAACACTAACGTCTAAAATTATGGGGGTTTTCTGGTCATCACATTGACCCGTGAGCTGGGGAAAAATTGGAGGCTGGTATGCAGTCTTATTTGTTGTGAGGAGGTAAAAACTGAAATGCAAAACATTTCAGCTGTTTATGTGTAATTGATTCCTCAAAACGCTCACAATGAAAACACAATCAGAGGCTGTCTGCTCTTGAAGCTGCATAGCTGTCTTCCACCGGCATTAGATGTTTTTCTTCTACTGGAATATGCTCACACCAAACCTGTGAGGTGCCAGACGCTCACATCACGAGGATGTGTCTAATTGCATCTGCCAAGGTGCGAAAGAACTCTGCAAAGCTTTAATTACACCTATCTCGCCCACTCGCTTTGTCTGCTGCACTCGTGCCTGCATGTGTGACAGCTGAAATCATTAAACATGCTGAGAGGAGAAGACCGGAGAGCTGAATGACTGGGACCGGGAACTGGGAATAAAAAGTGGGAGGTCTGAGTTGTGTTGAAAATGTGAAATTCATTGTCATCAGCAGGGGATTGTGAGTTGATGGGCTGCTTATCTCCCTTTTGTTTCGCATGCGCATGTGCGTGTGTGTGTGTGTGTGTGTGTGTGTGTGTGTGTGTGTGTGTGTGTTTAATGTGAAGTAACGCGGTTCAGTGCAGGGAGCTGTAGGAGGCCGGAGCAGCAGAAGGTTAATGAAGTGCTGTATTAAGAGCAGTTTGGTAAATTGCTGTCAGATGGCCTGAGCAGTGAAACGAGAGGATCACCAAGAAGCTAAATTTAAATTATCCTTCGAGGAAAATTGCAGTTTCTTTCAAGCTCGGCTTTATTTTTGTAGCTTTGGTCACCATTCTCACTAGTTATGAAAGTGATGTACTCACCAAATGCTGAGGAGCTATCTTAAACAGGAGGAGGAGGAGGTCAGGAGCAGTTAACCACATTTATTTACAATTAAATGAAGTTGCTGAGCAGCAGAAAAGTAGACCCGTTAAACTCATTTCCAGCTCTATATATCACATTCTTTGACTCCATTAGAGTAGCTTTGCATGATTGATAATTCAAAGTAATCTATTATCTTATACTGGGCAATAGTACTGTTTGAAACAAGTCGTTTTTAGCTGCTGCTTCTTTTTTTTTTTTTTGGATTTGTGGTCTGTAGCAAACAGAAGGTCTGAAAAGCGAATAGGGAGGGTTTTTGTGCTCGTTGCAAGTCTGTTTATCTTAAGAGACCACCGTGGATCTACGTGAGTCCTGCTCATAGATGGTATACAACATAAACGTAGCTTCTGGGTTTATAAATTAAGCTAATGCAAAAGTGCCCTAAAGCTGCAATTGAAATAATTAATTTTCTGATGAACTGCCACCCAACGTTCACCGCCAGCTTTCAGTACTTCAGTTCACACTTCCACCCATCAGACGTTATCCTCGTTCAGCTTTGATCTGCGGGACTTGTAGTTATTCACACCCATGATTTAAGTTATCTCAGCTAAGCTGATCTCTAAAACCCATCTGTTTCCTACTGTTCGTGTTTTCGTGATGTTGGCAGATTTCAGGAGCGTTTCTGGTAACCGTAGTAACAGATGCAAGACCCATGTTTTTTTCCCCACAGGTCCCCTGTGAGTTTAAACTGTTTTACTCATTTGGCCACATTTATGTTTTTCTTCAGAGTGAATTTCAAAGAGCCGGAGGCGGTGCGAGCGCTGACCTGCACCCTATTAAAGGAGGACTTCGGTTTGACCATCGAGATCCCTCTGGAGCGACTCATACCCACCGTCCCTTTGCGCCTCAACTACATCCACTGGGTGGAGGACCTCACTGATGGCCAGAAGCAGCCGCGCAGGGGCATCGACATCGGTACAGCTGCCATAATTTGAGTCACCTTTGGTACAAGTGTGATGTTATAGTGTGGTAACTAAGCAGACATGACTGTGTGTTCAGTCCTGGAGTGATTTACCCTGTAATTTATAACTCATTATACTTACAGTATTGGTTAAATTAAGCTCAGCAACTTTTGTGATAAATATTTAGGTTCACCAGTTCCATGTCTCAGGAGTTAAATTAATGCTTTGTGTGTGTGTGTGTGTGTGTGTGTGTGTTCGTGTGTTTTCTCAGCACACTTTTTGTCACCTTCACATTTTTCTAAGTGTCTATAACTGCAGATTTCACCTTCAAGGGATCCCAACAGTGTATTTAAATACACTGTTGGGATAGTTTTAATCATGAAAATGTTGTTCATAGCGTTTTACAGTGTAGCGATCCCAGTGGACAGTTGTGTATTCAGTCATGTGACTAGTCATTGTGGCTTTAAAAAGTAGTATTCAGTCATGTGGATATATATTGTTTTGAACATTATAAGCTTTATTTTGTATTGTAATTGTCCTGTTCTTATCACCAAATTGCATTGAACAGTGGCTAACACACCTAGGGCAGTAAAAATTACTGCTGCAGATGCCTTGAGGCTAACACTTGTATGAAAACCATAACTCATTATATTAGAACATTTTTAGAATATCATAGATAAGAGAAACAGTATAGTTATGGTATGCACATACATACTGTATATGCTTTGAGCTCATGGGAAGGCAACAGTAACTCAAATAACCACTTAGTTACAATCAAGTATGCAGATAAGCGTCTCTGAATGTACAACACATTGAACATGGAAGCAGATGGGCTATAGAAGACGAAGACCATACAGGGTGCCACTCTTGCCAGATAGCAACAGGCAACTGAGGCTACGATTCACATGGGTTCACCAAATTTGAACAATAGAAGATTGGAAAAACATTGCGTGGGAGTCTCGATTTCTGCTGCAACATTCAGATGGTAGGGTCAGAATTTGGCATAAACAACATGAAATCATGGATCCATCCTGCTTTGTGTTAACAGTTCAGGTTGGTGGTGGTGGTCTAACGGTGTGGGCAATATTTTCTTGGCACACTTTGGGTCCCTTAGCATCAACTGAGCATCATTTAAAACCTATGTGAGCATTGTGACTGACCATGCCCATCCCTTTATGACCAAAAGCAGCAATTTTCTGATGGATGATAACGCACAATGTCACAAAGCTCAGATCATCTCAGACTAATTTCTTGATCATGACAATAAGTTATCTGTACTCAGATGGTCTCCATCTGGGACGTGAGATTCATGTTGTGGATGTGCAGCAACTGTGGGATGCTATCATGTCAATATGGACCAAAAACCTATGAATAATGTTTCCAGCATTTTGTTGAATCTGTGAAAAATTAAGGCACTGAGGGTAAATGGGAGTCCAACCCGGTACAAGCATTGCTATCACTGGTACCTAATGAAGTCATTTGTGACTTTATAGTTAAAGAACTTGGTTAATTGATGGATAAACCCCTTTGTGTGGTTGATAAGACTAGAAAAGTGCCGTTTAACTTATTCCAAACATTTGCACTTCAGTCACACATTGTCAGACTCAAAATATAAGGTCACCTGACTTGTCCCAGTGTGTCAGACTTCACTCTGTTGCACATGTGCTGAAATTTTCTACAGTACCTGTAAATTTAGTCTGTGTAAAATGAGCGGGCTTTTCCTTTAAAGGCTGCAGCAAAAACCAACAGCACATCTTCAAACATTAATGACCACAGGCAGGGGGGATTTAAATGTTAATGCCACTGCTTGCGTGCCTCGCAGCTCAGCATAGTGCCCGAAATGTCAGTTGGTGCTTCCAGCAAATGAGCCCAGTCATTCCCAGTTTTCCCAGCACTTGCCAGCCCAATCCCCAGTCACATGTCACTACTTGTTTTTTATTCTGTCGATCAGAGAAAACAAGGTCTGACTTTAAATGTGTTTTCCTGCAGGTGTGCTGCTCCTCTGTAGTTTCCCAGGTCACTGATTGGTGACCCTGAACCTTTATGTGAGCCCACTGAAGCTGTCCGCTCGCTGATGGATCACCACTGGGTGTTTCCTTTACTGGCGGAGGCCATTTCGACTGAATTATGCAGCTTTGGCCCTTGTTAGATTGGAATAATTTAATAATAGCTGCTGGAACTGACATTTATTGACCATTATGTCCACCAAGTCTAAAATAATTCTTTAGAAACGCATCATGTCACACATTGAGATCTCCTTCGTTCAAGACAACAGAAACACTGCGGCGCATTTTCATATTGTTCAATGACGGCTGTGATCAATCATCACCGTGAACACATACATCAGTGTCAGGCTGCCAGTAACGTGTGTGTGTGTGTGTGTGTGTTTCATCAGGCACCGGGGCATCCTGTATCTACCCCTTGCTGGGAGCCACAATGAACGGCTGGTACTTCCTTGCCACAGAGGTGGACGACATCTGCTTTGACTATGCTACCAAAAATGTGGAGCAGAACAACCTGTCTGACCTGGTGAAAGGTACGTTTGGTCCACTCAACATGAAGGTAACTTCATCGCCAGGCACTGGTCCACTAATGTGTGTTGTATAAAGCGCTTTGAGTGCTCCAGTAGAGTAGAAAAGCACTACATAAGAACTAGTCCATTTACACTGGAACATTAGTTGACTTGTTGACTGTCTCAGTAGAGATGGCGTTTTATGTGGATTAATTACTAATTTTGGATCGACAGTCATAAATTTCATTCAAATTCTTCACTCTTGTTTCACATCATTGTTTATATATATATTTTTAACCTTCCCCAGTTGTCAAAGTCCCTCAGAAGACTTTACTGATGGATGCCTTGAAAGAAGAGACAGAAATAGTGTACGACTTCTGCATGTGCAACCCTCCTTTTTTTGCCAACCAGCTTGAAGCAAAGGTAAACGATTCTCTGCTCTTAACCTTTTGAATTTCTTACTGAAGCCATTTTTCTGAACATTTAAATTCTACAGGGCTGTCTGCTTTGAACTTGACGTTTCTGACGCACTCACTATGAACTCGTTCACTGACCGAAGCAAGTCCAACAGCAAACAGTTTGTTTACGTGATAGTAACAGGCCTCTAATAGGATCTTATTGTAATCTCTGTCTATCTTGAACCCCTCTCCAGGGGGTAAACTCCAGGAACTCGCGGCGGCCTCCTCCCAGTTCTGTGAACACGGGCGGGGTGACAGAGATCATGGCAGAGGGAGGAGAACTGGAGTTTGTCAAGAGGATCATTCATGACAGCCTGCAGCTCAAGAAACGCCTTCGGTGAGGAAAGAGAAGGACTGGTTTTTTTTTTTCTTTTTTTAATGTTGCATTTGTATTTGTGTGTGTGAAACAAAGTCGTAGCCACTTAATCACAAACTTCATTATGACAGCGATATATGTAAATGGGCGGGTGGATGTAGATGAGTGTTGCACTTATAGTTGTTCTGGAGAGGCTTGGAGAGCTTTAAATGGCTGCTGTGAAGGGGAGACTCTGAGAGGTGAAATGGGCAGATGGGCTGCTGCACATTGATGGAGCTGTCACCCACAGTTGCTTTAATGATTTTGGCACACACTGACTTTGTGCTGTATCCGGGAGCCCACAGGGACCAGCTGTGTGGGGGAGGGGGAGGGTGGGGGTGGGGGGGTGGCTAGATGGGTGGGGGTGTCTCAGGCGGCCGTCACTTTACCCTCCCTCGTTACGGGGCTGTCACCGGGGCAGCCGAGTGAGACCCGGGCAGAGGGAGCTGCAGAGTGGTGCTATTAAAACTGATTAGATGTGCCACACCTGCTACAGGGAGTGCTCTGTGTGTGTGTGTGTGTGTGTGTGTGTGTGTGTGTGTGTGTGTGTGTGTGTGTGTGTGTGTGTGTGTGT
>JAVDPK010002652.1:464662-492334 GCA_034780415.1 Cichlasoma orientale | reverse complement strand
TGTGTGTGTGTGTGTGTGTGTGTGTGTGTGTGTGTGTGTGTGTGTGTGTGTGTGCGCGCGCGCTTGCATAGTGGAAAGATGAGCACTCTGAGTAGGACTGATGTTAACACCTGCCTGCCCTTGTGTGGCTGTGTTACTCTAAAATTCAGAGCAAGCCCGGTCTCATTTCACATGTTTGAGGCTTCAGCCAAACCAACCGGAGCTGACTGTCACTCCCAAAACCATGCTGGGACACCAGAACCTCCAGGTGTCCATGGAAACACTGCCAGCCTTTTCTGATTGGCCCTTTGAGACACCCCACCCTGCTCCCCTTTCCCTTCTTTCCACTAGAGGGTAATTACTGTCAGATAAGGCAAGTTCAACTTTCAGCCAAATATCCAAAACTGCAGTTAGATTTGAGGTAATGCTCCTAATTCATCATGCCATTGATATGAAAATTACCATCTCTCGTAATAAGACTGTAATCACGTGCCGGTGCTTCAGAAGCGAAAAGACTGAATGTGGCTGATGCAGCTGCACACTTCTTGAAGAAGCTGCTGGTGGAGTATTTGGGGGATCTCTTCTGGGCGTTCCTCCCCACTGTGCTGAAAAGTGGTGAACATCTGTGAATATTAGAACTGTTACATATTTCATTGTGTCACCTGAGGCTGACGTGCTGGTCTCAATACCCCTTCAGCCCCTGGCTGCCCTCATACCGCTTTAACCTGATTACATGTCCGTGTCCTTACTGACTGTCAGTCACAAGTTAAATAATGTGTAGGATGTAATTTTGTTTGGGTGTCACAGAGGCCTTTTGGCTGTCTACAGTAAGGACATGGGTTTGGTTTGAGACCAAGGACACAGTGAAGTCAGAGCCACTTTAAACAAAAAAAAAGGACGTTACAAAGCATGTATGTTTTTACTAAAACTGGTCACCATGCTTTCTGTATTACTAAGTAATTTATTTTTATTGTATTTATTTATTTTTTGCTTGCAGCTTTACTGGCGACTCGGTTCTTAAGGGGTTAATGTGTCTATAATGTAGGTAGGAGCCATATAAGGCTTAAAAGTCATTAATAAAACTTTAAAAGGAATTCTATATCTAACAGATAGCAAGTAGGTAGCTTATATTTTTAATGAGCTGGAGATGGACTTTTGGCTGAGACCTGAGCAGTCCAAACATGATGAGATGAAGGTGTGGATGAATTTTTCAGGGTCTACTTCAGCTAGAAAATGATCTTTTCTCATATTTCTTATAGTTAATTTATACTTTTGTAGTGAATCTATGCAGAGTCTACAACATACCCTGTGCAAGTGGGCGACAACTTTGCCAGGATTAACTCCTATGTGGATTCCTCGACAACTACGTGTAGTTACATTTCTAATGAGGTGTCAGGCTACGGTGTAGGGTTTCAAAAGGGTTTGCAACTACATTATACCTACTGCATAGATTAAACACAGAAATATACAGTTGTGAAAAAAGTCTTCACAGTCTTCTGAATAACTAAGTGCACCCTTTTTGGTTCCTTAGGAGTTAAGAGTGTAAGTAGCAGCCAGATGCTGCTAATGAAATGCACTTGATTAACTGATCATCAGCAAGTGTGAGCACCTCTATAAAAGCATTTGGCAGGTTGCTGGTCTGGTATGTCTTAACATAACAACACACTCTTCCCAGGAGTGGATGTCCCAGCAAATTCACCCCAAGGTCAGACTGTGCAATGTTCAGGGAAACTCAGACTCTACAGGCCTCAGTTAAATGTTAAAGTTCATGACAATACAATTAGAAAAACACTGAAGTATGGCTTGCATTGAAGTGTTGCCAGGGGGAAGTGCAAAAGAACATGGCAGCACAGCTTAGGTTGGCAGTTGCTTCTGAACAATGTCCTTTGGACAGGTGAGATGAAAGTGGAGATGCAGCATATGAGCACAAACACTTCATACCAACTGTGAAGCACAGTGGGGTAGGAGCTGATGATTTGGGCTTGTTTTGCAGCCACAGGACCTGGGCACCTTGCATTCACTGAGTCGACCATGAACTCCTCTGTATCCCAAAGTATTCTAGAGTCAAATGTGAGGCCATCTGTCTGACAGCTAAAGCTCGATAGTTGGTCTTGCAATACCTGCGTATAAATAAATGCTTGCAAACCTTAATGAATTGAAGCAACCCTGTAAAAAGAGTGGGACAACATTCCTCCACAATAATGTGAGACTAATAAAGTGCTTCTACAAAACCCATGGGGTGTATTTAGTTTTTCACAGGATTGCAGAGTCCTGAAAAAGCAGTCCATATTTTGATCAAATTGATCAATTTGGAGCTTCTCTTAATTGGCCACTGGAAAACGAAATAACTGAACTTCTGCATAAAAGTGAAGGAACAAGATAAAGGTTTTTGTAATCTTTGAATATTCACACTCTTACATGCAGTTTCTAGGGGCTGTGGCGGTTAAATAAAACCCAGATGATCAGCTTTAATAAAAACATCTACACCAGCTGTCCGCCCAGGCTAACTTCCTGATGTGTTTCTTTCCTCCGTCTGCCTCAGCTGGACTCTGCTGCTCATTGATCAAGTCCAAGCCTCATGTCTTTATCACACAGCAGTGATTATTGATCAGGCGTCCACCACGGGACGACTTCAAAACAGTTTTTCCTCTGCCTCAGAAGTGTTCACACCCGGATGTTTTTCTGCCTCTCATGTTTTACTTTGTGTCGCTCCCCAGAGCCCACCTCTCCACATCTGATCTCTAGTCAGTGGTTTACACCCAGGCTATTGGCCTGGGCACCAACACACCAACTCGCACTACTTTGCTAATATGGATTCTTCTTTTCTGCAGGTGGTACAGCTGCATGTTGGGGAAGAAGTGCAGCCTGGCGCCTTTAAAAGAGGAGCTGAGGAAGCAAGGGGTGAGTGGCCAGAGAGACCCAGAACAAAGAGAAACCCACGAATACATGCACAAACACGGTAATCAGTGAGAGTTACAAAGCAGGCACAGCTTTGATCTCAGTTTGTTCATGCAGGAACATGCCGCTTGTTAAAACGATTTTTGCCCCACCCCCCATCTCACAAGCTACCTTACTCCAGTGTATTTATGTTTGAAGGAGGTGATCAGCAGCACCAGCTGAGCACGCTCACAAACGAGCCACGAATGAGCCGATTCCTGTTCGCTGTGCATGACTGAATCACGCGCCTCTCAGTAGCTAACATGCATTAGCGTCATTAGCCTGACTAATAGCCCGGCACATGACTCCTGACTGCTGCGGGCCTCCGGTGCTACGCCAGTCTCAAAGACCCCCACCACCACCACTACACCTGCCACCCCTACACCCTCCTCCAGGGGTTCGATGTCGCTGTCGTCACTCATCAGAGCGAGTGCAGCGTTGGCTAACAGCCAGGAAGGAGGCCTCATTCTGAAGTGTGTGTAAAAAGAAGCCTGCGCTAGTTAATATGCTAATGCTTTTATCACCATTTACTTGATTCATTTTCGAGCGTATCTTCGGTTTTCTTTGTGTTTTTTAATTTAGGAAATGTGACTCTCGGTTACACATAAAAACTCATCTCATCCTCAGAGCTGTCCGACCTCTGACATACAAGATGGATGATTTCCTCCTTGTATTTGCTGAGAAAACCTTGAGCAACCCCATCCTCCTTATGTTCTCACATACAGTAAGAGACACTGTCAGATTCAGTCAATGCTTTCTAGAAAGAGTAAATTCCTAAATTGCTAGTTTTAATCACGGAGACTGCACACATGACTCACTCAGTCACAGCTGTCAATCAGTACAGAGACTCCAGATGTTTTTATTGTGAAGGTTTTATTATAAACATTGATTGGGTAATGTGGGAAGGCTCTTATTTAGATAAAATAACTGAATACTGACAGTGAGACAGATATTACAAGTCTCAGTCGCAGAAAAACGTTTTTTCTGTATTTCACTATAAACTGACCTAAATGATCATCAGAAGTTCTAATGGTGGTTTCACACCTGCACTGCACTTAGCTCAGTCAGATAAGATACGCAGCTTGCTGAAGACTGACGGCAGCTGTCCTTTATATAGCAGCGATACCTGCAAGCAGAGGGAGTCTAAAAGGGGACATCGGGTGTACTAGACCATATTTATTTCAAGACTTTAGAAACATTATTTTGCAGATTTAGATTCATATAAAATATAAATAAAATAGTACTATTCAAAAATATAAAAATAAAAGCCAGTACAAATATACACAGGGTGCGTAAAACTAAGCCATTGACCTGGGGTTGTTGGATTGGACACTGAATCATTATTAACATTAATTAACCCTGGGCACCTCCTGGGTGAGGTGCGTGTGCTATCGGGAGGAGGCTCCGGGGCAGACCCAAGACACGCTGGAGAGAATATATATTTTGGATGGTCTGGGAACGCCTCAATGTTCCCCCGGATAAACTGAACGAGGTGGCTGGGGAGAGGGAGGTCTGTATTTTTCTGCTTAGGCTGCTGCCCCCATGTCCCAGCCCTGGATGAGGATGGATGGATGGATGGATAAATGGATGAATGGATTAATTATTAACATTAATTTTTAAACATGTACACCATCAGAAGGCCTGTTTTCTGCAGCAGGAAACGTTGTATCAATGCACAGGACACACCTCAGTTCTGAGAATGTTGATATGCTCGCTTTTCTTCGTGCTCCTTTAAAGGCTTCCAGTTACATATACTGACTCATTTACTAGCACACTTAAACACACAGACACACACAAACACACAGAAAGACATACATACGCACACACACACCAAATGTACCTCATCCTGATGTTCACACTATCAGAACTCTAGAACTAGTTTAGGTTGTATGTATACCTTTTATTGTATTTGACATTACTGCTCTTGTGATTATTATTTTTTTGCATTTAAGAAAATGTTTTCTTTAAAACATATGATTTTAATATGGTACATAAGTACATTGAAAGGGTTTGGTTTTTTTTGACAGATGTGTAGTTAAGCTGTTATAAACTCTGCAGTTTCTAAAATAAAAACCAAAGAACAGTTTATTTTAAAAGACCTGTTTTTTTTCTCTTTTGAATATTTATTATTGATCATTAATAAGACAAAAGTATTTCTTTTCCGATTAGTCGATTAATCTGAATAATTGATAGAATTCTCGATGACTAAAATAATCGATAGCTGCAGCCCTAGGCAGACATAATATTGTAAATGTGATCAGTTTGTGTGCTGTAATCTATTTTTTTTTTTAAATGTATTTATTGTTTTGTTGTTGTTTATCTGTGGCCTGGTCACTAGAGCACTGCAGGTATTGAAGTGTTTTCATTGTGTGTACTGTTAACACCTGACTGTTTTCCATTTTCCTCTGGCTCAGGTACCTAAAGTGACCCACACTGAGTTCTGCCAGGGACGGACCATGCGGTGGGCACTAGCCTGGAGTTTCTATGATGATGTGGTTGTTCCGGTGAGTTTGAAGAGATTTTTTTGGGAGCATTAGAGATGGGTAACAGAGGATTATTGGGATCAGGTTTACATTTGAAAGCAGGTTACCTCCTCGTGCTGAGGAGCACATTTTGTTCTGCTGGTGGATGTTTCCAAACCCTCTCCTCAATAATGCACCACTCCTGTCCCTCTCCTGACTGGCTTCTCTTTCCCTGCAGCCCCGTTCCATTATGTGTACGTATTCCTATCTCTGGGGAGATGTTTATGTGATTTCTAACATGCTGTAGCCAGGCAACAGTCGCCAGGGCAGGATTGTGCACGCACACTGTACCGCAGACGGGTCTGGATAAAGAGAGAGTCGGAGTTAAATGGACATGAAAGCATCACAGAGCGAGGCCTGGAAATGATGCTGCAGTGCTGATGAACTCAATCAAACTCATAAATGCAGGTGGAGCGGAGGCTGTAGGATGAGGGCTGTTTGTCCGAGTCTGTTTATCCTTTTCAGCAAAAAAGCAGCTGAGCAGAATGATTGGCCTAATTTTTTTTCCAACTGCCATCATCCATGTTCACGCTGCTCGAAATCATCAACAGGCAGACCCCCTCAAGCACATGTGTGGTTACGTTGCAGAGGTTCATGGTCAAATACCTAATTCTGCCTGCATGGGTGTTTCTGTTCTCATCTGGTTTATGTATATAAGCATGGGAGAGCTCATTAATCTTAGATTTAGACTATAACATGTGACATGTATGCCGCTATGACCTACTTAACGTCATTATTACCATGCCAGGCTGCAATCTACCATTACTGACTTAATTTATTTCTGCTGTAACCAGAAATGTAGAATATTAATTTCCCACCTGAAGTTTGCAGTACAGTTATTGAAGCAGTGTAAACCTCAGGATTCATAAGGTTTATCCAAATCTAACCCAGGAAGAAATTCTTGAATTGATTTTGGTCAGTTAAAGATTTTTTTTTTCTGTATTTCATTTTAATTTGGTTCCCACATTTGGAAATGGCTGCAGCTTAAAAAGCCAGATACAAAGTTTATTTCTACATTCTCGTTTCTCATTTTATTTAAAGTGTCTCTGTTATGGTTTTCCTTGTCTGTCACGTACTGTTAACAATGGCCACAGTTTCAAATAAGGAGGTCAGTGTATGTACAAGTAATCCCTGTGTGCCAGGCTCTCTTCCATCAGCTCTCTACTCTCACTGTATGATATCACTGACTGCAGATATCCTTAATATGATCATCTCAGAACCATAGCTCTGGCTTTTGAGCAAAGCAGCCCTACCTGCAGTTCGGACCTTCTGTTTGTGAGGGGCAGCCAATCAGGAGAAAGTTAGAAACAGACAAAGGGTGAACTGAAAGGCTGCACCAAGGCCCAGTATAATTTAATCATTGCAAAGCTTCTCTTCGAGAGTCCAAGTCTAAAAATATGAAGCTGGAATTGAGTGTAACGAGTTCCCTTTAAACAGTTTAGTTGTTTATTTTACAGGTTTTTTTCTTCTTCTTTTGACTCTGGAAAAATAGAATAATTGAGTCATAACTGTATGCCTGGAGCACCAACTTGACCTCAACCCTTTATAGCTTCTCATTGAGTTTTGTCTCTTCCTCCTGTAGTCTCTTCAGTGTTGTAGGTACATCACAGCACTGTTTGAAGAGGCATCATAACCTCCGCATTTATATAACCCCAGAAAGGTGCTGAATGATCAAATAATTTTGGAATGCCCCTCCTTTCCTCCACATCTTCCTGATTTTAACTTTAAGGGGACAGCCATCTACTTAGCCCGCATGTGAGTGTGACTGTGTGGGCACAACCATAAACACATAGCCTTTTGACCACATAGACAATCCCCCCATTTTTTTTTCTGGCCAACTACAATACACATCAATCCTGGGTTCCACATATGAAATAATACAAGCTGTTGTTATTTTTAGTTTGTATCCTATTATGGAGAGAAAAAAAATGTAGGAGTTGTAGTGAATTGAAAGAACACTACATTAGATAAAGAGACCTTTTGTACGCAGACAAAAGAGGAGGAAGCACATCCAGCTCAGGCCAACAGAATAAAAGGACCTGTAGACAGAGACGACTGCCAGGCTTTATCTGAGCCCTTAGGCTTGTTGTTGCTCATAAAAGCCTGTGGCAGGAGGAGGAGGAGGGATCAGAAAGGTCCAGAGTCCATGCTGGGGTTTGGGGACTTTATAGAACTTGGGGGGGGGGGGGGGGGGGGGCGCCGGAGAGGGGTGATCAGAGTATGATTTACAGTTTGCCTGCAGGTGAAATTGTCAGTATTTTGTTTCTCCATGGTGTGTGTGTGTGTGTGTGTGTGTGTGTGTGTGTGTGTTCATGTACTCAGGAGGTGAAGATAGATGATTGAACATCATTATATCTGGAGAAAACAGCTCTTGTTAGACTCTTGTTGGCTTTAACCATGTCTGGTTTTTGAAATTGGGCAGGGCTTTTATTGTAAGGTTTCCATCCACTCACAGTGTGTGTGTGAGACAGAGAGAGAGAGTGAGGGCATGCCGTGAGGTTGGAGTGGGTAAGTGGGATTAATAATGGAGTGAAAGAGCAGCAGAGTCAGAAGAGAATGGGATTTAGTGGAGAGGTGTGCATGTAAACTGCACATGTGGGTTTTGTGCTCTCTCATTTGTAAATCTGTGTGTGTGTGTTTGTGTAAGATTCTGTGTCAAGGATGCTCGGTATGAACAGACAGGTTTGGCTTGATGGATTTTATTGATTTCCTTGCACAATGAGCTGCAGGGCTCGCAGAGCGCGCAGAAAAGAGGGAGAGACGTCTGGGACAAACAATAAGAAATAAAAGCAGCAGCCAGACAAGGCAGCGTCCATTGTCAGCCCATTAATTACACGTGTCCATCTCTTCTAAATATTCATCTAAAAGCACCATCATTTTAACTAAAAATCAATAGAAGATCAAGACTGGAAGTGAACACCTACTTTGCTCTTTTTCTCGACTGTGCAGAAAATACAGGGGTTATTTGATTCTTCATTAATGTTTTTGTCTCGGAGAAATTTAAATGAAGGAAATATAACTCCCAGAAAACAATAGAAATCTTCAGCGTACTCGGAGAGTAACTGAAAGTTGACACCAGACGAGTGCAGCAGAGTGAAGGTCACCCTCTGCTCCTTTCCTCTGCTGTTTGTAGGTCAGTCGACCATGCTGTCTGCTGCCTCACTACTGCCGCAGACCCCCGCTGTCTCCCCACTTTCAGCCAGCCCGCAGTGAGCGCAGGGATCGCAAATCGGCTGCAGTACATGTCACAGACGATTGCTGCAGAGGCTCAGTACTCGCACGCTGTTGGGTGGTGATCTACATCGCCATTACAACGTGACATTAAAGGGAATTAAAAATATAACAGTTTGATTTATTGCAGGCTCGGGTGCAGCTCGCATGATGCGAGTGCCCTCTTGTGGCATGTTATAGGCATCTTTCTTCTTTAGATTTGTCCTCGATGCACAGATAACTGCATCATTTCACTCATGCCAGTGATATATGTTATTTTGTATATTTTTATGGTTGAGATTAATTTCAGCCTGAAACAAGCAAAAACTGTGTCTGAAACTTTGAGGTCAAAGAGCAAGGAAGGAAGAGAAAAGAATGTGAGGAAGTGTTCAGCACCAGTTGTGATAGGCAGTGGGACAGCCTCTGAAGGCCAAAGGAAAAAGACACATCCAGTAAAATGCCTCTTTTCATCTTCTGCAGCATTTTACTTCCTCTTCCTGCTACATTTTCCCCCTCAAAAGCTGGCCATCTGGATGTTGCACAGTTTTTTCTTGATATTAAAAACTGAGATCTCAAATATTTTATGCCCACTACAAGTTGCACTGAGACACACAAATATTAAACTTGGGTAGGATATCAAGTTTGGTCTACAACATGTAGACTCATAATACCTACTGAATTTTAGGCTACAGTGCATCACTGCAGTTCCTTTGCTGTTTCCTTGCAAGTCCACCTCAGCGTCGTTATAACGGCTGGAAGACGCCTCATTCAAACAAGCCTACATTCTCTTCTTCTATTTAATTTTGCATATTTAATCTCTACATATTGTTGTTTGGATTCCTGTTGGTTCGTTAGTAGTAAGTAGGCAGGTTGCGAGATGGTTGTGGACCTCGAACAGTGCAGTGTAGGGCCAGCTGCATGGCTTTGGAGCCATCAGTGTTGTCTTGGTTAAAAAACTACTTACAGATTTATAAATTTGCCAAAAGGATGTGAAGCATCTTATAGTGTGTAAACACTCCCCTCTGTTGGCAGCTTTGCTCTAAACTCAGTTTCTAGCCTCTGACGTAGATTAAAGCCAAAAACTGTCGACTCGAGTCAGCATCCTCAGTATGTAACTAAAAAACACAGAAGAGTAAGAAAACTGTGCAATCTGCAGGCCAAGTGTTTGTTGTTTGATTTATTTGAATATTTAAAATATTGTGACAAAAATCCCAGTTTTTTTTTTCTGTTAAAGTATAGACCACCTTTACCTTGTGTATCTGTTTCACCTGTCCTCAATAATATTCACTACAGGTTGTTGTCTAATGGTCTCTGACTCATTTTGTATGATCTCAGTCCCCTCCCAGTAAGAAGTGTAAACTGGAGAAGGCACGGAAACCCCTGTCGTTCACACTGCCAGAGGCGGGAGTGAAGGAGCTCCAAGCCAAGGCCTCAGCTTTAGGATGTACGGGCCGCAGCCCTGTGGACAGCATCACTGCTCTGGTAGAGAAGACGCTCAGTGATCTGCGGGTGAGCTTCAGGGCAGCACCAACAGTACTGAACGGATTTTGCTGAATTCTTGATTGTATTGGCCTAACTCTCTTGTGTGTGTGGCTCTGCAGGTGCTGCACAAACAGGTCCCTTGCAAAAAGCAGGAGCAGAGCCTCTTTCTGACAGCTGTGGAGAACACCTGGATCCACGGACGTCAGAATAGACGCGAACAGAAGCGTCAGTTGCGAGAGCTTCCCAGGGCGCCGCACTGTGCTGGAACCGCTTCACAAACCACCGTAACCACAGGCGCTCCGGGCACACCCCCAGCCTCCCAAAACCAGCCCACCTCTGCACCCAACATCAGCAGCCAGAACGAGAACGCTGAGAGCAAAAGTAAGCCTGCAGATGAGTCGGGTAAAGAAGTGTCAGAGAGCACGACCGTGGAACAAAAAGAGGTCCTTGAAAATGTAACGGGTGAGGATGTGGACATGGAGTCCTCCACCTGTGCAGAAACGGGGGAGGAAGCGGACCCAACGGAAACACCTGCTGCAGCGAGCGAACCGCCCTCCAAACGACCAGCGAGCCCCGGCGCTGTCAAACACTTCCTGTTTAAGTGTTTGCTGAACGTGATCCAGGAGCAGAGCGATGTGGTGATCGAGATGCACTGGGTCGAGGGTCTGAACAGAGACCTGATGAACCAGCTGTGCACTTACCTGAAGAACACACTTTTAAAGTCTGTCGCAAAGTCCTGATCAGAAAGTCAGAATCTTTTCTACCCAAAATGATTTATGGAACAATTCGAAGCCTTTAGATTTAATGATGTCTGTTGGGAAGTTTATTTTGAAACGTTAGGGTGGACTGCAAAGAAAAAGGCAATTCTGCATCAGGTGTTCCTTTTAAGTTCACTTTTAAGGTTTTATATTTTAGAGGCGCCAGTCCAACAAATGGTGATGGAGAACAGAGCTTGCGTGGGCAGAGCTGGAGGAGCTGCTGTTTGCTGATAAATTTGTTGGTATTCAATATCAACCGTACGATAAACCAGCCTTTATACACGAGGTAAAAAATAAAATAAAAATCACAGAAATAACTCCAAAAAAATTCCAACCAGTGATTCATTTGGTCTTGCTAATCACCCAACTGTGATTTCTACTGCACAGTGTGTTTTATAAGTTGAATGAATTTACAGTTTTATAAAGTTTTTTTTTTCCTTCTTAATGGTGCATTTTTACTGAAATGTTTTTGATGATGCAGTACCTTTAGATTTCCACAAGAGGGGAGTGTGAGCCTGTCCTGTATGTTGTGATCTGTTGTACTCGTTGATCTTTAATCGTTCCTTTGTTAGGCATTGTATTTTAGAACCACAGTTGATCCAGTTTGGTATTTGCTGTTTCAAATATACACACACAGCCTGTGTAATTCAGGAAGTTCCTGGAGCCCCTCAGTCTTTCCTGGAGAGCCTTTGCTATTTTAGCGCGGCATTATTACTCTGCCATAGCCGGCTGACTTCCTCAACAGAGCTGAGCGAATAACAGGAAAACATTCCTAAAATATGCAGGGCCACGTGTACGTACGTGCACATTTTCTGTTGTCATAAGCAAAAACACAGTTCCTGTCCGTAACGACCTGTCCCGCGGTCATGGCCGGACTTTGACTCCGCTGCTGTGTGTGAGTCATGTGAGATCTGCTGAATAAAGGGCAATGATGTTAGAGGCTGGCATTTTTGTTCCTCTTAATTGTTTTTAGGCTGCTGATACAACAGCCTTAAAGTTGATTTTAATAAATGCTTAAAAAGCTTTCAGTAACACACTCATGGTTATTTGTGTTGCTCATAAAGAGGAACTTTCCTTTGTAGGTAAATCAGTCTGGTTACTGGTGCAGTGACAGGATTGCATGAATAAATCAAAAAGACCTGAAATGATTAGCTAATCAATAGATGAGTGGCAGGAAATTAATCTGAAAGAGTTTTCAAACTCGTTATTTTTAAGTTGCCCCCAGCCACTAAAATAGGTGAATTTACCTTTCCCCCCTTTACTATATATAATGCAAACCTCTGGGTTTTGCACAATTGGTTGGACAAAATCACCTTAAGATTAAAGGAAATTTATTATTCTTAATTCTTTCTCTGACATTATAATAGAGTCGATAATGAAAGGAAAACTTAGCTGTGGCCTTAAAATATTCAGATATGCCACAATGTGTTTACAGTGTCATACGCCTACTTCCCTATGGTTGTATTTTTAACAACTACACATTTCACTAATAGCACTGATTAGCACAAGCATGTCAAACTCATTTTACATCATGGGCTGCGTATAGCCTGCTCTTTAGCGGGCCGGACCAGTGAAACTCCCCTTTCTTTGAGTGCAAACTAACTCTTTGTCTTTACAGTCATATTTTGTACAATAGTACAGAGAAACTGGAGTACTGTCCCACATCGGTGTGAGAACAAAGGCAAAGATGCAATATATCAGCACACTCTCAATGGAGCAGTGGTAGAAGTCAGTCAGCAGCTCCCCCTTCAGGTTAATCCTCGAGGATACTCAGGAAGTGGAGATGCTGCTGGGCCTTCCTCAGAACCTCTGAGGTGTTAGAGCACCACTGGAGGTCTGCGTCCATGTGCACACCCAGGAGCTTGAAGCTGGGCACCTTCTCCATGCACTCCCTGTTGATGCAGATGCACTGCAGGTCGGACTTCCTCCTTCCTAAAGTCAATGATCAGTTCTTTCATTTTTAACGGTGTTAAGGACCAAGTTGTTATCCACAAACTACCCCAAGAACAACTTTCCTCTATATTGTCTCATGCTGGTTGTAATTCAGCAACACACAACCTTGTGGAGAGCCGGTATTCAAGCTAAGGGTTGTGGAAAGATGGGGGACCCACTCTGACACTGTACATGGTCAGAAGGGAAGTCTGATCCAGCAGCAGGTGGTGAAATGAAAATGGCAGTGCACAAAGATGCTGCAGCTCTCTGCCCTTCACTCTCAGTGCTTTGTTTACTGTGTGTATATGTGTGGCTGTGCGTGTTTTTGCTTGGAAATACTACTGCCTATGTACAGTGGTCAGGATCTTCTGAGTTTGGGATTACAACCATTAAATCCCTGAGATAGCTTAATATGAGATCAAGAAGTGCAATTTCAACAGTGCATCACAGTTTTTCTACATGATAAAACAAAGTATGGAGTAAATAAAATAAATCTGTCAACGTGAATTTTTGGGCTTAAATTTTATGAAATGTGTAAAAATACAGAATAAGTTCGGGTAACTTATTGCCCAGACTCTCCTGTAATTATAAAAATGAAAGTTTGAGTTAATTCACAGAAAATGGCTTATTTTAAAATAAGCCATAACCCAGAACTTTCTATAGCAGATAGTGAAAAAACAAACTTTTCTGTCATGTCTATTTCTTAATTACTATGGTGTAGTATGAATCACCGTGGAGGAGGTGTTTGAGTAGAAAAAAGTGAAACCTATCGAAATAAAGTTAAAAGTCCAGAATTTATGCCCTCCTTCATGTTTGCCCCTCCTGGAAAACTAAAGTAGTAAAATAAATGGAGTACAGTATTCTGTAACCGCTGCCTCCGAGTTTGTACTTCTGGCATTTAAACACAGGCTGCGGCCCATCCCATGACTCTGCATGATTTGCTTGGTGTTCGTCTTAATGTGCGTCTGCGGCTGGTGCGCGGTTGCGGAAGGTTGTCGACTCCCAACATGTGACACTTGACATGCTGAACAAAGCTCGCCGTCTGTTCTTCGCGCTGATTGGCTGCTGGACACAACGCCAGTAAGATGTAAATGTACCGCAGTCGTGAAAACTGTCAGCGTCTCATTTACATTTGTCAAAGAGCAACAGGCCACGTGAGAAGGCGGCAAATGAAATAATTTTCACGTCAGTGATACGTCAGCTCTGCCGCTCCGGTTAGCCGTCGGTTGCCGTGTGAGCGGCAACATTTTGGATACATTTTCTAACAGATGAATAGCGGCAGGCGGCGGGAGCGCCTGGACTGCGTGTGACGGACGTGACTCAGCCCGCACGGCTCATGACGAGGGCTCCACAGCACCGATATCACCCGGACCGCGCTCCGCGTTTTCCCGTCTCCTCCCACGACACGCAGGGAGGGAGGAGGGCGTCTGTGGGCGGTTACAAACGCTGCGTGATTCACAAACCTTATTTGTTCGTACTACTTTGAGCGCCATCTTGTTTGTAACTCTTCTACGTAAGTGGTAGAGTTTCTGCCGAGGGGGTATCCGATTACCTTTTTTTATTTTTTTTTTCCCCTCCCTCCCCCAGCTTTAGACCGGGAACCTCTCCCTGTAGCAGGCTTACACAGGCACGTCTGCTTTACAGCTTTTCTCCGGAAAAAGTCTTTCCAAGCGGACAGAAATGAGCATCGAAACGCTTCTGGAAGCTGCCAAGTTTTTGGAATTTCAAGCCCAGCAACAACAGAAAGCACGTGGTAAGTTTGTGTTTTATTTGGGGGGGAAAAGCGTGCTGTTTTTTCACTCTGCTCAGTCAGGAGTCCACCCATTCAGTGAAAGGTGAGAGGTGAAAGATTTCGCTTCTGACTCAGGACCAAACCCTGATCACTTACCAGCATAATTTATGAACTAATTCTAGTGCGCTGCTGGTTTGTTGGTTAATAATTTAAATACGACTGTAACCACTGAGAGAAACGAGTTTCAGTCACTCGGTGTCTCGTAGTTTTACTTTCATTATGGTGCGTTGCTGCTGTATAACTGATAGCTTTGCTTCATGTTGAGATTGAGGTCAAGACGCAGACACACACAGACACTGGCTTGTGCTGCAGTGTCAGGGGTTACTGCATTGAAACCTGCTGCATAGACACTTAACGTGCAGCTCATCCGCGTCACGGTGCGCTCCTCTCATTTTCTTCCCTTCCTGTATGTCTGAGTATCTGTACGCACTGCTGCGGAACATTAAAAATAAAAACACGGGGCGATGAAGGGCGGTGGCGCACGGACTGCCAGGCTCGTTTTTACATAATGACCTGACATCGTCCGCCGGGGATCAAGTGACTCTTGCAGTCAGGGCCCCCTCCCGGCAGCAGTCTGTGCCCCTTAGTCGTTCCCCGCACCTTCCAGATGTTAGGTGTTGTAGTGGGACAGCGTACCTGTGCCTTTCGGTTTGACCGTATCTTCTTTAAAAAGGAAACCAAAAAAACAGAACAACAAACTCCCCCGGCGCTTCAGACGCTCGTGGAGGGCTTTGAGTGTCTGTCGATGACGTGTAACAAACCACGCCCCCATATTTTAAAAGCACCGATGACACCGCCCCTTCCACCACGTGCGTGCCGGGGCAACCCCTCCCAAAGGTTGTTTATAAAGAAGATGATTCACTCCTGTGTTTAGTCTGGAGACGGCCTGCGCTGCGGCCCATTCGTGTGAACCACATTTGAAGAAAAAACAGAATTAAGAAGCATTAACTTTATATTTACAAAATATTGAGAGTTCTCAGTGACGTCATGTAGCACCTCACTCAAAAGTTGTCCACCAAATTGGATGCAGTACAACCACTGGTTGCTAGGACAACAAATGTACTCCCAGACTGGTTGGCAGTGGTACCTAGTGGCTGCTGGGTGAAATCAGTTGTGAAGAAGGTGCTGCACTAAAATCCTAGTAGTGATTGCTTTGGTTGCTGGCAATCCCTACTAGTTGCCTACAGTTGCCAGTAGTTTTTCATGTTTGTCTGCAAATACTTGCTAACTACTAGCCGAGCGGTAGTAAAGCATGATATAGTGTGACGTTAACTGGAAATGGAGAAAGTCTGCCTTCAAAGTAAACGTGCTTTGTTGGCTGCAGTGCTGAGACACAACACCACCTCCTTTCCCAGTTTGTGTGTCACTTTTCAGTTTCACTACAGCTCGGAGAGTAGCTGGACAGTGTTTGTAGCTATCGCAATCACTTCCATTCAAACTACAATCGCAGCGATATGCTAGAGACCAAAGCAATCACACAGAGGTTTTTTCAAACCAGTTGTTGAATATACATTTATCTTTGCCAGGGAATCACTGACCAGTCTGTAGGCCTGTGTGACTGGGGCTTTAGCAATCATTGTCCCAGCAACTGCCATCCAGCAACCAGTCACAATTAATTGGGCAATACACACTTTTCTTTCAGGACCAATGGTTGCCAGGTGGTTGCAGACTGGTCTTTAGGCCTGCATGACTGCCGCCTTTTTCACTTGACCCTACGCCATCACCATGATTGCCACGTCCGAAATGGCGGGCAAGTTAATGTCACATGTCTGTAAAACTTCAGCACATAAAGGTTTTATGTTCGGGTGACTTAATTTGGATAATGCCTTAACTACCCACAGGCATTGTGGTGGGACTTGCACGTTTAAACAATGATTAAAACAGCCTTCCTTACTGGTATTGCATTTAATGCCAAATAAATGCATGCATCATACATTAAAATAAATGTGTAGCTAATATTAATAGAACCTGCAAACATATGCTGCCTGTAGTTTATGGTGTGTGAAGTATGGTTAGTGGACATCAATGAAAAGCATTACAAAGGGTGAAGGAGCAAAATACGACCATAAAGATATTATATAGCTATAGATATATAGTCATTGTGTTAACACTGCATATTAAAAGCAAACAAACCTATCAATGTTGTTTTAAGTCTACATAGGACGGGGAGTTGCACATTCGGCTACGGCATAGATTTTACACAGCACTACAAATGCAACATCAGGCCTGCTGAAAAAGCTAATCCTGCCCGTTGCACTTCCTGTGCTGTTCAAGCTCGACTGCCCAAATATGAGAAATTTGTTTGGAAGTTGATTTTTACATATTCTGTAGTTCTTCATCGTTATGGAGAGAGTTAGCGCGTCCCTCACAGGCTCAGAGTGAGAGATCCTGTTTTTTTTTCCTCTCTCAGTTCCGCCTGCCTGCTGCATTCTGAGCAGAAGCCTCCTCCTCCTCTTCTCCTCCGCCTCCGCCTCCTCCCTCTCTCCTACTGTAGAGCAGGTCACTGTGTGCGGGAAACTAGGCCAGTGTTCCTCTATGTGCTGCTGCAGTTATATAATGCTTATAGAAAACCTGCTTGTTTTTGTAAAGGTTTCATGGGTTTTCAGTCAGAAAAGACCCTTCTGTGTGTCAACACCACAACATTAAATTGTCAGCCTCTCATAACAGAGCATACAACAGCTTATGAAAGCTGCACACCGTAACTAGAACATCTTGTTCTTTTGTATGGCTTTATCTTTGAAGGAAAGATTTTTCAGTGTAACAGGACATGTTTGTACACTTAAAAAAAAACATGGCAAACTGATAAAAGGGACTGTATTAAAATTAGCATCCATCACATGAAGTAGTTTATTTTTATAAAAGGTTGAAATTAATCCAAAGACTGATGAGAAATATTAGAGAAACCTGCTAATCTAAACTTATCACACAAACTGACATCATATTTCATGCTCTGGTACAGGTCAGTTATGCCTGTAATGATGTAATTCCCTATTTGATGAATGTAAGTAGTTTAGAGATGTGTTCATTCAACGTAATGTAGTGTGTGATGCTAACAGGCGACTGATATTCCTGTTATTGTGTACACCCTGTTTGAAGGAAAGCTGACAATACCACCTCTCTGATCAACACATTATGATGCAACAAACTAAATTATCTTAACCTGGATTTTGTTGTTTGTTGCTATGTACAACCTTGTTTCCCCAAAATTTGGGATGCTGTGTAAAAAAGTATATTACCCCCCCCCCCCAATATTTCATTTAAAATGGTGCAAAAATAACATTTCAAATTTCAAACAGAAATTTTATTGTCTTTTTTTTATAAATTTCAAATCAAAAGTTGCACTATAGCAGGACAGTGTCACAACTTTATTGGAAGTTGTGCATCTAATAAACTGAGTGTATACACCAGCTGCAAATCTGCAGTAACACTGGAACTCTACAGGAAACAGACTCTTGTTCATTTTAAAGCTGATATCACGTGTAATTCTTGAAGAACCCTGTCTCCTCGTTACTCAGTCATCATCATTTATGTGAACTAATTTTCAGTGGTTTGGGGGGGGAAGTCTGGTGCCGCTGAATCTTTAGCTCTGCAGTGAAGTGATGAGTGTGTACTGCTGCAGCGTCCCCATCGCATTTATAACGATGCCGATGACAGCTACTTGTATCTGACATTTTCTGACTGTGAAAATGAGCTACCATAGCAACTACAATCCCTTTTCCACAGCATCCATACAGTGTGGAGAGGGCGTTCTTTAGATGATTGGACAGCCCCGAAAGACGCAGGAAGCCTGTTTGTTCTGACTCAAGTTTTATAAAATAAAGCTTGTCATTTTTCAGTCATCTTTATCTGTACAAATCTTTTTACATGGCTACAGTTTATTTAATAGTAATACAATTTAAATCATCATCATTTAAAAGGTGGCTGAACGGTGTCATTTCCCTTTTTATTTTCATGCAGTGTATCAAATCTTATAAACATGCCTTTACAGTCAAAACTAACCCCTATACACGTGTTTTGGTAGTAAAGAGACCCTCAGGCTTTGCTAGTAGAGAGATAGTTGACTTGCACTCGCTTAAACAGAACAACTTGGTCAGTGGTCTGTGACCAGGATTACATTACAGCGAGGTGTGCCTCAATTAAAGCAACACGCCTCCACTGTGAGAATGTGCTTAAAGCTATGCAAGATTTTTGTGGATGTGAAAATGCACATACCTATAAAACACAAAGTAGGAACAGCAAGAGAGAAGAGGCTGCAACCTGAAAGCTCAGACTTTCAGTTCTGCTTGTTGTAATTACATAATAGCAAACATTTTCTTACTTACAACTGGAGGTTTCTTAATAATAATAATAATAATAATAATAATAATAATAATAGTAGTAAACCACTATATGATCAGATTAAAATGTAGCAGGATCACAGTCCTGGAAGATGTTTGGTTTTTTGGCCCAGATTAACTGAAACCTGCTGTGTGCTACTGACATGGTTTTACATGAGTTTTAGGTTTTGTTCAAAAGCATCTGTTGGTGCCATGTGTAAGCATACCTGTGGCTTTAAATGTTAAACACTTTTTGTTTTGCTCGTTTACTATAATTAGGATCAGCAGGAGAATGTCACTAAGCTGGTAGTTGGTCTCACTTTTTGTGTTTTATTTCCTTTAACATGCTCCCAAAATCTATCAGTATTGTTATCTGTACTATATGAAAACATACAAAGGGTGTAGATCCTGCATTGTGTGTGTGTATAGATGGGATTGGTTGTATTAATGGCCTTGTTTCTCCCACAGAGGATGAACTAAAGGAGAAGCTGCGTCTGCAGCACTTGAAAGAGCAGAGCCACCCTGATGTGAACTACAACTCAACAGTCCACATCAACAATGTTTCTAAAGCAGAGGTGCTCCACACCGAGAACCGCCCCCCACCCGTACCATCAGCTCTGCCACCTCCCTCTGTGCCTATTACTGTCATCCCCATCCCTGTGGTCACCCCCAACTTTACAGGCTCACCCACTCTGCCTGTTGCCACGCTCTCTCCTCCTGCTGCTCCTCGATTGGCCTCCCCAAAGGGAGACTCTCATTCCCCTCTGGAGCAAAGTGCCGCAGCTCTGCTCTGCTCCCCACAGCCCAAACTCGACACCCAAACTGTGGTAGCCGCCAATCACAAGCAGCCGATACAAAACCACCACCATCAGCCGCAGCTCATCGCCCAAACCAACAACACTAAACTGCACCAGCAGCTGGTTCAGCGCTATCCTGGTTCCATTGTCGCACCCCTACAGCAGCAAGCCTTGCTGCCTCATTCAGGACCTGTGCTTCAGCAAGCCCCCCTACACAACGTCCCCATCAGCCGGGGGAGTCCTCCTGATGACAGCCGCCAGCTAGACAGCAAGAAGAGGCCTGGAGGGTAGGTCTAACTTGTTCACTCAGTTACATTATTATTTACTCAGTATTGTTTTAGAATTGATATTCTTTTTTTTTTTTTTTTGTCAAACAGCATGACAGTTCTTAAAATGCAAAAACAAAATAACGACTAGGAGTTCAGAGGCACTTTTGAAATGTAGCATTTCTGAAACAGTTTAATCAGTAATCATCTGTGGCCCATTCAGATAACTATATAATTAGATTCTACTTTGCTGGTTGATGCTGTTACGATCATTTGGCCGAGATCTGTCTGCTTGAAACAGTAAGAAGCAGCTTCTGTGGTTTTTTTTGTTTTGTTTTGTTTTGTTTTTTTTAAATTCCTGTCATGCTGCCCTTATAAACAGATTTTTTTCACTGTGATATTGCAGGGCTGGTACAAGAGAGGTGCATAACAAACTTGAGAAAAACAGGTAGGTTCAACCCATTTCATTAACAGTGCATTACATCTGCCAATAGATTTTCTGAAAACTTTACTTATTAGCAGTTTACTTTTAATGCTGTGCTTGATATTTGAATCCAAGGACTCCAAGTAAAAATGTTATATTAATCTTCTGCTAAAATAAATTAAAACGTGTGCCTTACCATTTGTGCTGTCTCAAGTCCCCTCTGTTTGTCTTGGGTCTGTCAGACGAGCACACCTGAAGGAGTGCTTCGAGACGCTGAAAAAGAACATCCCAAACATCGATGAGAAGAAAACCTCCAACCTGAGTGTCTTAAGAAGTGCTCTGAGATATATTCAGGTAAGCTTGTGGTGTTTTAAAGTTTGACCTCCAAAGTTAAACATTTTGTTACCTTAAAATTCCATATTTGTGCATGTCTGTTGTTGGTAACATTTTATAAAAATCATCTTGAATTCCATTAGTTTGAACCGCTAGATAAATATAACAACAAAAAGACCTCACAGTTACAGACATTATATAGATTTAAAAACCCAACAATTGAAGCACCAACAATCACAAGTGCCATGCACCTCATATCACCTGGATTTGTTTAGCAGTGTTTTACTGGAAGGCACTAAATGTCCGCAGAGGCGGTGCCTTGTACCTTTTTGTCCTGATGACAGTAGAGGGGTTGTAACACATCACTGATGATTGCTCTCTCTTTCCTCACCGCTCACAAAGCTGTCATACTGTGATGTTACTGACCTGCAATCTTACCGCACAAATTTACAGTCTTATTGAGTTTGTTATAATTAGTTACAGATAAAAATATCAGGCAGTAGAAAGCTAAAACATTGTCATGTATTTAGATCCTTCCTGAATCTCTAAGGCTTCCTCATTTCTACCTTTGGTAATTGTGCATGTGTGAGTGTTTCCACAAATGACGTGCCATTTTTATGAGTCAGGCACTCAGCACTGAGAGTATTCTGCTTGTAAACAGCTGGTGCAAAGGTCTGCCACTGGCCTAGTTTAACTCTTTCAGACTGACTGTGCTGCTGAGTGTGTCGGTGTTTATTGTGGCTCATTTTTCCAATACACTGATCCTGAAGGCTGCCAATAATAAACCAATCCTTGTTTATGTGTTAGAATTCACCAATACTTCTATAGAATTGAGTTTTATAAGTACAGTTGCACGATTTGTCCAAATGTTACAAGGGTTTGGTGTTTAATTAGCATAATAATAAGGTGTGTGTGTGTGTGTGTGTGTGTGTACAGATATATAGATAGATAGTCATTTGTTGTTGTTTATGAGCCTGTAGTTGTTCACAGCTCATTAACAGACCGTGGTGCAGGTTTATTAATGTGCACACTGAGGAAGACGGCGGTGTGCTGCTGGTTGATTCTGAGATGCAGCAGTCTGGTTATTCCTCTGTGTGCGTGGATACTGAGGGAAACTAGGACAGCGTGGGTGCACAGCTCATCACCCAGTCTCCCTCCCTGTGCCCCTCTCTGTGATTAAGCAACATGCTGTGCGTGTTGTGTTTGACAGGCTTGTGTGTCTTTTCCTCCAATCAGCAGCTGAGCTGGACATGCTTAGAACAAGTGGAGCAAGGAAAACTTACATAATTGATACCTCTCCATGCAGAAATAAAGAGTGTAAAGACTCACCAGGTGTGGTTGGACACAGTTTAACTCAATGCTGTAACAGTATGTATTACAGGTCACAACACTGTGTTGCGTCTCTTTGTCATTGGCCGGGCTGATGGTGTTTTATTTTGGAGGGCTGGAGTAAAAAAAGGGAGTGCTGGGTGATAGGATGCCAAAAAAAAAAAAAAAAAGCTACACGTGCGAGCACTGGCATCTTGACATGGGAGGTACAGACGCGTGTCCTGCTTGCATACACCTCATTCCCGAAACTCTCCCTCCTCCCTCCCCGTCCCTGTCCTTGCCCTCCTCTGGGCTGGCAGCACAGAAGCAGCTTGCACACAAAAACACCGAGCTTAGAGAAGGTTCAAATAAGAGGCTTTCAGCTGAGCATGTCATCTCCTTTTATTTTTACATCTTATCATAAGTGTTAATTTGTAAATGAGAAAAGTTTCTATGAAAATGAGTGAACGCTGGAACAGAGTTTGTGGTTTTCCATTGAAAGGCATCAACTTGGCTAACAGCTACGTAGGTCAAGTTCCACTTCCCTATTCCATTTAAAATGCAAATGACTCAACAGCTGTTACCAAAAAAAAAAAATCTCGCATGTGAACAAATTGTTTTTCTTTTTAATTAACACAGTCACATTGCCGGAGCGGTACAACAGGTTTTGTTTTACTGTAGAGACAACACGTAGCACATTTAAAGTCTTTCCTCTGAGCCTGTCGTGGTGCTGTGAAAGCCAAGGCTGTAAAATAAGCCCTGATGCATTAGCGCTCCTCCTCTCCGCTCCCCCTCCTTCCCTCCATCCTGCCTCTGAGCTTTTAAGGCCACATGAGCAACAAGCACATGGCTACCCTGAGCCGCGTGACGTCACCCCCCCTGTGCTGGGCCCCCACCCAGCACTGCAACATGCAGGACTCGCTGTACCACCAGGCTTAGCTGCCAGCAGCAGGGAGGGAGCATGGAGCAGTAAACACAAGGCTCAGCTTACTCCACACGCGCTTCACTTCCTCATCAAAGCTGACTGAACTTGTTCCTCCACTGCTTGTCCACAAATGCCAGTCTGAAAAGTGCTGTGCTCTCTGGTAGATAATGATGAGCTAAAAATGTTTTCATCTGTTTAATATTTTTAGCACAGTCAATCACTGTGCACATAATGGCTTATTTCCTTTAAAAGGTTGCCTGACAACATAATTGTGCTAATTCCTTTGACATTTTCATATTCGTTCATCCTTGAACATTAAGAACAACCCGCCTCCCGCGGCCTTCTGACCACTCCGCTCTTAATCGCGATGAGGTAAATAGGCCAGCTATGACCGACACAAGCTTGCACACAAAGGACTGGTGTGCAAAAGTAGGTGTTTTATTTCTACAGACAGGCCTTTTATTGTTAAAGTCAGGCACCACGTGAAACCCTTTGCTCCAGCTTGAAGGCACACTAAGACAAGGGTTTATGGTTACCACAGTGTCATAAGACCTGTGTGCAGGAACCCGATCAGTGGAGCAGCATGTCTGCAACGTGGCCTCCTGTGCTCCTGGCCCTTTAAGACAACCCAGCCTTGTGCTGTCTGTTCCCGGCTGCTGCAAAAGTGAGTCAGTGAGTACAGCTTGTATTGCTCTCTTTCAATCCCCCTTATCTGTGGCCCTCCCCTCTCCCTTTTTCTGCAGGGCCATGTGCTCGGCACTCGCATTGCTTGTGACAATGCTTCAGCCGTGTTTACCTCTCATGCACGCACACACGTGCACGCACATGCAGATCTGCGGTAAGAGCTCTTCCCTGGAAAAAGAGGAGATCTGGATGCGGGTGGGGGTGTGCGGTCATGTGCAAAGAATCCAAAGGTACCTGGCACATTGTGTCCTACCAATCTGGTGACATGTTTAACATGGTGATGAAGTCGTGTGGGATCCATCTGCTGCAGACTTAGTTATCAGGTGCATGCGGTTAATCTCAGACGAGCTGTTTCTAAAGAGGCGAACGTGGCGTCGTCTCTCAGTTCAGTGGGTCTGCATGTTTGTGGAGCATTTTTCCACTCTCTCATTCTCTCTTTATGAGTCATCACTTAAAGCTGCTGTTGTGGCGCTACTCACAGAAGGCTGCCAGCTACATGAGGGTGAAAAGGAGGCAGCCAGTCCTTTTGGACAGCATGTTAAATTTTCTCACTCATGAGTTTTGAGAGAAATGTTTAGATGTTAGGATGCATCGTCTTTGAGGATTTCAGAGAAAACCTTGATATATTTTCCAGGCGTTTCCCGGATGACCAAAGATGGGTGCATGTCAGTACATCGTGTGTAGAGACCAAGGATGTTTTTAATGCGTACAGAGGAAGTGTGTGCTCTTGATGGCTGGCTATAAGTTACGCACGCATGCTAAGAAGCAGCTTAGTCTATTGAACAGTGACGTATATGCTGTGTCCTGCTTTTTAAAATGTGCATAACCTCATTATATCTCGATCAAAATATTAAAATACAAAGTTTGTCTTTGTGACTGAAATGGTGCAATGCGTGTAGTTTTGCAGAAATAAGAGGTGTAGTACTGAGCATTTAACTGTGCAGAGTGAAGGTAGTATTGATTCATATTAGGTGGCGTTCCATATAACAAGAGCAAAGCTAATAAACGTGATGTTGGGCAACTTTAGATTTCTCTGTCATCCAGTCAGTAAGTTGCTCAACAGAGAGCACGGACACAGATTTTCCAGCTGTAAAATATCCTTGTCAGTGTACATCCTGCTCACAAGATGTTTAGGTTAAAGATATTAAATAGCTTATTTATGTGGATTTAATTGTCTAATTGTTTTTTGTTTTTTCTTGGTTAAACTGAAATATGAACGGGACTTCTTAAGAGCTTCTATTTGTGTTTAAGTGACTGAAAAGCAGCCAAAGCTCTCACCATTTGGCCCATGCGTGTCTTATCCTGGATCAGGATTTGAGACAGGTGCTGAAACACACAAGGCCCGCCTTTTGTCACCCTTCGCTATTTATGTACATGCGCATTGTGCTGTAGGTGCACATGCTCATAATGCACAAGCAGAAATGTCACACTTAAACACAAGTAGGCCAAAAGCGAAACACCTACACACACATACACACACGACTAATCGCACACACGATGACTTGCCTATTTACCGTTTCTTCATACAGTACACGGTGGGGTGAACACTAACAGGAAGTCCACTCTTTATGATCCTGAGTCATCAGGTTGCTGGTAGCAGATTTCACACCGTGCCGTTTCCCTGAGCCTCTCCCACAGAGAGCGTGCTGGATAGTTTGACTGAGCTGCGTGTGACATGCAATAAATTATATATAATTAGTCTTTTGAAGTATTTTAAAACACAGATCTTCAAGAAATCGAATGCTAACAGACATTCATTTGTCTGTTCTAGTCAAAAGTTTGGACACAGCCATTCATATGAATGCGTGAGTGTGTCCAAGCTTTTGACTAATACTGCATTTCTGTTAGAATAAATGAGTTATATGTGCATATGTTTTTGTTCATTAATTTAATATTAATATTCTCAATATGGAATTTTGATTATTAAAAATGCAATTTCTCCATTGTATCAGAAGTATGAATAAAAATAGACACAGTACAGTCCAAGTATATCAAACTGTACTAAAGTACAGTACTTGTAAAGATGTACCTTGATTCTTCCCACTGCTGCACTTGGACATTTCCCTCAGACGAGTAGTGCTGCATTTTCCTGTGTGTAGCTCACAGAATTGTTTAATTGATAAACCAGTTCTGAGGTTTACCTTTTTATTTGTTTCCTCCTTGCAGACGTTAAAGCGCAAAGAGAAGGAGTATGAGCATGACATGGAGCGTCTGGCCAGAGAAAAGATTGCCACCCAGCAGCGACTGGAAGAGCTGAAGAATGAGCTCAGCCAGTGGATGGATGTGATCGAGATCGACCGTATCCTCCGACAGACGGTGCAGCCAGAGGAGGACCAAGCTTCAACCTCCACAGCCTCGGGTAGGTGGGATTGGTGGGGATTTACGTTCAGTCTTAACTGTATGTCAGATGGTGCCTGATAGTCAGATAGCAGGCTGTCCTGCTCCCGTATGAATATTAAGAACCCATTTAAAAACGAGTCACTCTCATGCTGATTCTTTCCTGTAAATGTCCCAATTACACCACCGAAACACGCCTTTTTAGAAATGCAGTTTTCAAATTAAATCCTGTCATTACACTGAGTTCCATTATTTACTGGTGTTGCAGAAGGTGAAGACATTATGGACGATGACATGGATGAAGAGACTGCACCAAGAGCACCCACTGCCTTACCCACCGTGCCTCAAACCATGAAACCTGAGCTGCGCACGACTGTAACACCTACTCAAGTCCCAATCGTGTCACCCATCACCACTACCTCCTTCACCAACCAACACAACCAGCGCAAAGCCCCTCTGCACCAGCCTCAGCTGCTACCAGTGACTTCTCCGCAGCCACCGTCTAAACCTGCAGCTCCACCAACACTCACTGCCACTACATCCAGCACTCCCAGTCAGCTGTCAAATCCCACCCCGACACAGATGGTGACCACACCCAGTCTGCACCCCACAGTTATCGCCCATGCGCCGGTGTCCCACCCCTCAGTCATCCAGGTCATCCCAAGTCAGGGCTCCAAAAACATCGCCCAGCTGGCTCCCTCTACCACCAGCTCTGTTCAGTTAGCTCCCGGTCACCAGCCCATCGGCCACATCACCGTGCACCCGGTGGCTCACCTAAGCCAGCATTTACCCACCCTCTACCCTCAGCCGGTGGCTGTCACACAGCCAGCTGTGGTCGGTCACATCACTCAAACAATAAATCACGCTCAGGTGAACGGCAATGCACCTGCACAGCCAGCTGCCACTATTGTTGGTAAGCAGACAGCAGTGAGCGCCCAAATGATGGCACACCACCCGCAGCTTGTGGGTCAGACTGTGCTCAACCCCGTGACCATGGTAACCATGCCCTCCTTTCCCATCAGCACTCTAAAGCTGGCCTGAACACTGCCAACAGGACCACTGAGCTGCAGACTGATGCCCATGATAGGGGTAAACTGAGGGAGGGATGTTCTCCCCCTGTTAACAAAGTGACCAAAACACGTCCCCACTGTGAACCTTCCACTTTCTTGTGTGTTGGTTGGTGTTGTGGGAGCACCCAATGGGCCACCTCCTTGTGGTGAACCACAGGCTTCAGAACAGGCCACTGACAAGTCCACCATCTGTGCAGGAGAGCTGCTGGAGACCCTTCTGATCCATTTTACTCTCATTTAGAAGCATTACAGCGGACACAAAGCCGGGAACAATCCTAACGCAAAACTCCATCTGTACGAGACTACCACAACATCCCGAAAACTTGACCCTAATTCTAACATATAGCAGGCTGCATGTGGCTGACGGTCATAATGTTGTTTTTGCGTCGTACACAGTGGGCTGATGTGCAGTTTTTGGCCCTCACCTGACATCTGTTGTATTAAAATGAAGCAGTGCTTATTTTCACACAAGCTTGACAGAAATGGCCTCTCACAGGAAAATGTTGATCCGCTATTATAGGCCCCGTTTACACGACACCGTTTCAAAATGAAAACGGCGTCGTTTCGATGCGTTTCGCCCTCCCGTTTACACGAGAACGG
>JAVDPK010002652.1:427931-460612 GCA_034780415.1 Cichlasoma orientale | reverse complement strand
CCCCCCCCAAATTTTGAAGAGTCGCTAGATTGGTAACACTGTGTCAACTATGACCCCCCCACCCAAGGGGAAAGGTATCCCACAGCATGGGCTGTGGTTGGGTAATCATTCAATCTTCTTTTTTTGGTTTTGAAGCAGTTGCCAGACATCTATTACACGACACTGCCTCCATCAGTTAAAAAGAGGAATTGCATGCGGAGTTGTACTCATTGCTTAGGCCAGCGGGCCACAAATAACATGTATAGACTCACGGGCCAAACAAAATCTGAGCTTGGGGCAAGTTTGGCCCGCGAGCCGTAGTTTGAACACCCCTGCTCTAAACCATAGATAGTATAAAACTGTAGCCACTATACTGTCTATGCTCTAAACAAATGATGCAGATATATATGGAAGCTTGTTTCCGCCAACACTTTTATTGATCCTTCATTTTTACCATCCATAAGTCAAAATAAACTGAAGAAAATGAATGGATAATCAAGTTACCAACCCAAAATGTTTAGACAATAACCTTTGGGTTATCTAAAAATTTGGGGTTAGTAACCTGAAATTTCGATTTAATAACCTGAAATTTCAAATTATGCATTACTTTGAAGTAAGTTGGAACTTTGAGATAAATAACTTGAAAAGTTTGGGTTACTGACCCAAATATTTTAGATAACCTAAAATTTTGTCTTCGCTCTGCCCTTCATGTTCTTCTTTTCTTCCCCGTTGGCAGAAACAAGCTTCCACAGATGTAACATAAAACTGTGTAGTAAGGACTTATTACTTCCTAAACCTATTTCTGAAAATCAATATCAATCTATATGACACAAAGCATTTAATCCTACATCCATTAACACCATTAAATAAAACCTATTGTCTCATTCACCATGAAATTATATTCATATTTTATTACAATATTAGAATTTGTACATATTGCCCTCTCCATCCTCATTTATAAATTTATTACATAAATATAATCAAAAAATGCAGAATAACAAAAGGCAAATTTAACATAAATTCAAAACCAAAAACCTGACTCTGGTATAGAAACTCGAGGAATGTTTTTTTTGTTTTTTGTTTTAAATAAAGGTTACACAAGTCAGAGCAGATTTATCTAATCTAATCTTAAAAAAAAGTTTTGCACCATTTATAAAAAAAAAAAAAAGCAAGGGACTCACGTTCACTCAGTGTTTTGATCATTATTGCAAAATAAAATATTCACACTTTTAAAGATCAATCCAAAAAAATTTGGAACACTTAAGTTTATCATTGGTTGTAAGATAAATGTAAAGGTTAGTACTCATCCAACATAGGTGAGAACATAATTATAACCAACCTATTTATATATAAAAAAAACCAAAACAAAACATGATCATTAAATAGATCTGAGCAATCTTCACAAAACTCATGCAAAAATAAAAATCGCTGCATGGCCTTTGATGTAACCCTGCCCTTGGATGCTCACCTCATGCAAATCTGGGGTCTTGTCTTTTTGACATCCTTCACTGACTTTGCTGCTTTGGGGAATTCTCCATATACTTATGAAAGTCTTCTCTGCCAGGATTAAAGGTACATCACATCTCGAACGTTGACACTAAGTGAGCAGTTTACTTGTGAGTTAACGCTGGCCAACTAACATCCATCCATGATGCCAGGCTTTAGAGGTGGCAACTATAACGAACATGCAGACACCAATAAAACAAAATGAGCATAAATCTAAACAACTCTGAAACCAAATTAACCAACAGAAACTTCCATCATCTGCATAGAGTCAAGCAGTGTAGCATGGTGTCATTAAATACAACTTGGAAAAGACCAAAAACAGTAAGAAAAAAAGTGTGTAATATAGAAAATTATATTATTACAGTATATATATTTATGTGTGTGTGTTGACCTTAAAAGATTTTAAAAAATAAACCAGAAAACACCCAAAAAAGTGTGAACTTTAATGTAAACCTGTAAAAACAACCCTGTGATCATGTGGCTAAATAAAAATCTCTGATATGTGAATTAACCCCCAAACCTTTCATTCATTCAAAGAACACGAGAGCTGCTGGAAACAGCAGAGAGGGAGGGTCGAGTGTTTCGCAGCGATGATGTCATAAATGTCAGTGATTCTGGAGAGGATAAAGGGAGTCGCTAAGCTGCAAACCTCCTCGCCGGGTCCTTGAGCCACATATAACATGCTGCTGATGAGGCTGAGTGGTGGCTGGGGATGTCAAGAGTGGAATAAAGGTTTGTTTGGGAGGAGTTCTTTTTTTTAAATCCCAGTGAGAACAGCACATGTACACAGTGTGACTGCGGTCCTGTTTCTCAATAGGCATCCTTCTGAGTGATCATATGATCCTGGATCCTCTGCAGCATTTCTTGCATCCGCCGCAACTGCGAAAAGAGAGCAGAGGGAGGAGACCGGTGTTAGTGAGACACGTTTTAATGTGACACATCCACTTTTACAGCAGCATGAAGTCTGAGCAGGGCTCCATCGGAGCTATTTATTTACGCGTGGCTGCACAGGCAACAAATCAATAACGCCCGGGAGACGAGCCTGTTCTCTCTAAATCACGTGACCTCTGCTGAACGGCGGCAGGGAACCAGAGGCTCCTCTCCTCTGTTGTCACAGAAGCAGCACTTTAAGATATGAAAATACAGTAATATCAGCCAGCTGCTCAACCAGCTAATCATGTTGAGTGAGGGTTTCTTTTCCATCAGATTTATTGGAAATGAGCAGGTAACACAGGCATTATGCAGCTTTCTTAACCTGCAGCTGTTTGTCCTGCTGCTTTGTGTGGGCTGGCTTTAGCAGCCATGGGCAAAGATGTATATTGAGCTTGTATGGTGTTGCTGCATTGTTTCATGTTGTTCACACAGAAAATACAAAAAAAATAAAAAAAAAAAAACATGAGGAAAAAATAAGACTCTTTATTTAATGAAATAAATAGACTGGTGTGGGTCTGGTGTGGGAGAGGGAAGGGAATGGTGTTAACAGCTTTTTCATGGTTAGCTTATTGTGACTGCAGGACAACACTAAAACCATACAGAACTGTCTATTCCTGAGACTTGAAACAATCATTAACAGAGCATTAGTCTCATATCCACAGATTCAAAAGAAAAGGAATCTATAAGTAACGTTTCTTTTCATAAAAGCAATAATTACTTTTATGTATTTATAAATATAGTAAAAGTATTGGAACAGCGAGGCCAATCCCTTTATTTTGGATGTAGACTGAAAACATTTGGGTTTAACATTAAAAGATGATTATGAGACAAAAGATCAACATCTCGGCTTTTATTTCCAGGCATTTTCATCTGGATCTGATACACAGTTCAGAAAATAGCACCTTTTGTCTGACACCGCCCACTTTTTTCTTGTGAGCAAAAGTACTGGAACATGTGACTGACAGGTGTGTTTTGTTGCCCAGGTGAGTCCTATGACACTGATTATTCAAACATTAAATAAATGAACAAAAAAATGTCTACGCAGACTGTGTATTTATAGTTAGAGGAAGTAGCCAACATGAAAAACAGAGAGCTGTCTATGAGTGAAAAACAAGCAACTGTGAAGATGAGAGAGGAAAATCAATCAGCGCCGTCACACAAACATCAGCCATACACAGTACAAAGAAAAGCAGCAGCAGTTGATGACAGAAACAATGTAAGTGCTGTAAAGAACGACCCTAAAACAACTGTTAGTGACATCAGCAACAACCTCCAGAGGGCAGGAGTGACAGTGATGTGAGTGGGCCACAGGTTTGATGCAGTTATTGCAAGCAAAGGATTTGCAACTAAATATTAAGTCCTATTCACTTTAATCTATTTTAAGTTTATCTTTTCCAATACTTTTGCTCACATGAAAAATGGGTGGGATCAAACAAAAGGTGCGATCTTCTGAAAATACCTGGAAATAATAGCTGAGATTTTCTGACATCAAACACAAATGATTTCAGTCTACAGCAAAAATAAAAGGATTGGCCTCACTGTTCCACACACACACACACACATACACACACACACACACACACACACACACACACACACACACACACACATCCCCTTTGATAATTGCACAGTATTTTAATGTATCTCTTTAAATAACCGCTGACACTGGGTTTTTAGTCAGTCTTAACAGCAGTGCTTCACATCATTATCCTCAGCACCCTCTCTGAGCCTGCCATGCACAGATGGTTTGAACTTAGGTGCAGAAACACGTTACACTCAGCTTTTCTTTTTCAGTCCTGAGGAGGAAGCTGTCAAACTGCTGCTTGGCTGAAGCTCTCCCTCTGGATGATGCTGTGATTATAAACATCCTGGTGCTTCCAGCGAGTGTGCAAGTGGCAATGTCTTTTCCTAGTCACAGATTAAAGCTCCAAAAGGCTACAGGTTTACTCTCTAATTAAGCCAATTGCTGTTTTTGAGGCTGCTTCTTGTCAGCCTCACAAAATGCGATCTGAAATTTTATTTTATTTTTTTCCAGGTAAACGCATTATCTGTAATATACTCAGAGAGCTTCATCGCCTTTCTGATCTAAGTGCCTCTCTGGGCTGGGGTGAGGGTCTAAGTGCTCATGGTTGTCAAAATTGTGGGCAGACTCGTGCTCGTGGTCGTGATGCGACTCCAGCTCGTGGTCGGCGTGCCGTACCTCCTCGTCTTTCTCTCTGATGAGCTTTTCCGTCTCGCTCTCGGCCACTCCGGGCACCACAGGGATGGGGAAGTCTGTGCCGCTCTCCCGGGTTAGTTTGCTGCAGAGAAACACGTGTTACAAAAAAAGCATTTCACGCTCACAGATGCTTTTTCCTCTCTTTTTTTTTTTGAAGTGGCACACAGACTAATTAAGTAAGCCTGTGATGTGTAACCAGCTGCTGACAAACACCCTTAATCCATCACACCAGAGTAAATCCATTATATACTTGAAGAATATGTGAAGGTCACACCTTTTTAATCATGGTCTCCTTGTCAAAAAATGATTTTAGCATCGTTATAATTCATATCTTTATCCTAATTTTGAATGTGTCATATTTAATTCATCTCAGTTAAACGTATTCTTCTCCCATGCTTCAGCGTGCGCGTACTTGCGGTTGCGCTCCTTCACGACCATGCGCGTCATGCTCTGGATGCACTGGGCTCTGTAGTTCTCGTAGTGAGTCTCTCGGGTCACGTCCTTGAGATCTTGCATGTGTGTGCGAACGAGCATGTTCCTCAGCTTCACGAAATCGCAGTGCGCTGGATTTTCAACTGCACACCACAGAGAGGATCAACTACAGACACGCCATCCTTCACAATACTTTCAATACTTAATCACCAAAATGGATTAATGAGTATTCACGACAGCTTTCACTGTCAACTTGTGTAACTGTTCATCTGTACAAAAAGCAGGCTGCTGATATTGATTTCTCTGTTAACGTGAGGTTAAACTCACCTTCTACGATGCCCCAGGGGTACAGACGGCCTCGCACCCTCTTCCCCTTGGCCTCCACCACAGTGTTGCTGCCAATTACTGCAAAGGGAATGCTTTCCTAAAGGGGAGAAAATAAAGACTGTAACATTAAAAATATGAATCTAAAGTATCTGGCAGGGCAGAGAATGGATATGTCTGTATTAAAGAACAGAGCAGTGAAGTCCTGACTGCTGCAGTGCAGTTTGTTTCTTTATATCCATCTCCTCTTCAGTGCCTTTGTTCTTTCTTCTGTAGCACATTTTTTAATCCAACTGGAGGTATAATTCCTCATTTTTACCCCCAAAGCTCTTAATAATAATAGTGATCATTTTTGCTTTTATCAGAGGTTACCCACAGACAGCGACAGAGAGAGACACATTAGCAACACTGACTGTATCCTCAGTTCCAGTTTACGATGCACGAAGGGTGGAGGAGGTTGACTCGTCAACACTGTGCAATACCAGGTCAGACTATAGGATCGGTTTTATTCATTTTAATGCCGCAGCATTTGGTAATAGGATTATTCTGTTAAATGTTCAGCTCAAAAATAAAACAAAGGAAATTTACATCATTGGCAGCATCCTGCTTTCAGGTGAGCTTATTGTCTTAAAAGCAAATGTTTAGATGAAGAAACTTCTGGTTGTTAAGAAAAGCAAGGAGATCACTCTGGTGCTGACCTTCAGCTCGAGGTCTTGCTGCTTGAACTCTTCATCCTCGTCAGAGTCGCAGTCGGGGAACTGGTATATCTTGATGCCATACTGCTCAATCTCCTCTCTGATCTGTAGGGACATGGAGACAAATAAATATGTATTACTGTGTGTGTGTGTGTGTGTGTGTGTGTGTCTGATATGAAAGTGTGAATAATACTCTCTGTAATGATACAAGTGGGAAAAATTGAAGGATTCACAGATTCATTTATGGGATGAAACATGCATTTTCTTGCCTTAATTTTCTTTTTCTTGACTTCGCTAGGGGTGAGTGTGTCTGCTTTGGCCAAGACTGGGACAATGTTGACCTTCTCATGGAGAGCCTTCATAAATTCTACATCCAGAGGTCGAAGGCTGGAAGAGACGCAAAACATACTAAGAAAGGATAACGAGACACTTATTATTTAGTGGCATTTTTAAATAGGATAGTGCGCAGCAGACTGGAATGTGGGGAGTTTCAAAAAGGTGAACGACACGCAGGAAATGGACAAAGGTGGAGCCGAACCCGGGCCACTGCAATAAGGACTGCATCTCCCGTCATGTGGGGCACCAAGACTTTAAGTCAGGGGTTCTCAAAGTCCTTCTTGGCTGAGCCAGTGTTTGTAACGTGTATTTTATTTTTTCAGGATGATGGTTTGTGCTGGTTTATAGTTTAGTGCACTGCATTAGTGAGGTAGGCGTTACATTCCTGGGAACAGATTTATTTATCAGTGTCAGGAAGGTTTAGTCTGCTCTGATGACTAATTGAAGAAAAACACTTCCTGAGTCTCATTCTGTGCTGCCCTATCATGAACTACATGAACTGTGGTTGAATGAAATATACAGCATGCATTTTTCCTCATTGCCTTCTGAGGCAACATAAAAAGTTAGAAAGTGCCGCCATTGATGATTTACTGTTAGACAAGTTTAGGTTTAAGTTTAAGTTTAATCAAGAGTTAATAAAAATCAAACTGTTAGATAATTCTGTGCCTATAAACTACTTTTAGATTTGAAAGTATTTCATAAATGCTGATAAGTCAGCGATCAGGATCAGGCAGCAACTGCTTTATCTTGCTGGCGATCCAGATGTAGATTTCTCCACTCTAAGCTTTTCGGCATCACTGTGAAACAGTGAAGTCTTACGCCATAAGGTGATGCCTTTGGCTGCACAGCACACTGGACGACCAGTCAGTGGCAGCAGATGTTTGCTTTCCGAGTGACTGCTTGCTCGTGAGTCACGAGCGATGCTCACCAACAGAGGGAGCCGCTTCTCCATGGCTGTCACTGAAAATGCACTGCAGCATTACTTGAATTTTATGGTATTGTGGCTCCTTGATGAGCACAGTGATCTGGAACAGTACATGTGCACAAATGTGCTGAGAAGTACCAGATCAGCACTCGGCACAAACAATTGATTAGTGTGAAAGCACTGCATCAGATGCAAATTTACCTGAGGGCAGCTGAGAGCTGCTTTATCTCTGGGCAAGATGCTGGGTATTAATTAATTAATTTAAGGGGCCGAACACGCTGCAAGTAAACACTGACCCACTAGATATGTGTGGCAGATTTCATGCATGTGTGTGCTCAGGAAAAGGCTGCAAATGAAGATGTGATAAGAGGTGATGAGAAAAGTGTAGGTAATGGTCCCATTATTATTTTTGAACATGACACAATATGCTGCAGCAGAAATGGGTTAATCGTCCTTAATTTTAGAATTAATAAAAGACTGAATGAGCAGGTTAAGCAATCATTAGAGGAGAGCTGCAGCTATGTCATACCCATGGCCGAAGGGTGAGATGAAATAGAGGCAGCAGTGCACGCGGTTGTCCTGGATGTTCTTGCGATTGAGGCCACTCTCATCCCTGAAGTACTGCTCGAACTGCTGGTCGATGTAGTCAGCCACCGACTTCCAGCTATAGCAGAAACACAAAGGGGCGTTCAGTCTCTGAGGCAAAGCAGAGCGTGTAACAGCTGACTTTGTAGCTCTGCAAAGCTTAACAGTTTCATTTATGGGTTATCTGATACGTTAAAGATGTCTGTACCATTCAGTGTTGTTCACAGCATCCCCAAACCCAGGAGTATCCACAATGGTGAGTTTCAGTTTGACACCTTTCTCCTCTATATCCACCGTGTGTTTGGTGATTTCTACTGTTTGTGTGATTCTCTCTAGGATGACAAAAAGATTTTAAAAAAAAAGGCCTCGGTTTTAAATATCAGCCATTACATAATGAAGTACAGAAAATTTGAAAACAAATAATCAAACGCACCTTCTGCATTGAGCAGCTTTCTATCTTTGTACAGATCTGTGAGAAACAGACTGTTGACCAGGGTGGACTTTCCCAGGCCAGATTCACCTTCAAACAAAGAACAACAAAGGAAAAAAAGGCGAGGCTTAAGACTTTGTAATTAGCCGCCTCTTTAAAGTGAAATGTGGGCTTAAGATCAAATGTCCGCCAATGTTCAAACGAGGATTTACCTGCTACCATGAGCGTGAAGTCAAATCCTTTCTTGACCGACTTACGGTGCACCTGGTTCGGCAGCGTTGCAAAACCCACATACTCCTTGTCCTGGTCCTAAAAACGCACACAAAAATAAAAGAGCGAATGAGGGAAAGAGACACTGTGTATATACGACGATCATTTTTCAGACCTGATATCGGCTACTTTAAAGATCTTGGAGTGGTTGTCCCATTTGCAGTCAACTTTGGCACAAGAAGTCTAGCAGCTAAATAAATGTCAACAAGAACAAAAAGCAATACGCCCAAATAAAACTGCAGCTTTCCAAACCACCTCTTATAGCAACTTATTCATTTTAGAATGTAACACATTGTATGAAGCAGCATGTTACAGCACGCAGGCGTGTTGCCCCCTCTTGGGGTTTCCTGACCGGGGCGCCTTGTATTACCTCGTTACTGTCGTACGGGTCAAATCGAGCCCAGGGGCTCTTTGGCCTGGAGGGACTGACGGGGGACGGCAAGTCAAACTCCACACTTCTGCTCTGCGGCAAACCGGGGTCTGAACCTGAATCTGACTGGGCCCTGCCCGCCACGGGGGGCCGCAAATAAGACGGGGTGTGGGGGCGGTCTTTGCCCTCAGCCTGCCTGTCTGCATCATGAGCCTCATGGTCATGATGGTGGTGGTGCTTGTGATGGTGGTGGCTGTGCCCACTGTGATCCTGAGGGTCCTGCATAATGTTCTCCACTTCTGAGTCGTCTGAATGGCTCGAAGGCTGGGGAGAAGCCGAGGTTGTGGGAGAGGGATGACGAGGTGCACGGGATGAGGTGGGAAAAAAATAGTGGGGGGAAAAGAGGAAAGGCACAGCACCAATGTAGAGGGGGAGGTATAGAGATCCAGAGGGCAGACACTTTTAGAAATTACCTTAAAATTTAATGGTGATGAATTCAAGAGACAGTAACAAAGAGATTCCACTGACATCTGAACTATTCAATGTTCCCTGGTGCAGTCAAACAGAAAGCAAAATAAAGGGTGAGTGAAGAGAAACTTTACTTTTTTTTACTTAAATATATGAACCAGCTGCTATCTCAGAACTGTTTCCAGCTTAAGGCCAGCAGGTAACAGATGAAGGAACGCAACCTGCATATTTGGTTCTAAATTAATGTGGATGGGGTCTTTAACTATTCATTGGAAACAGGATACACGTGAGGGACTTTTCAGCTGGCAATCATCTTCTATTATAAATGAAGAGAAGTCACGTTAGAGCTGAACAGGAGCACCCATCTGCATCTACTGCAGTGGATTAGATCGTTATTTTGACACCAACAATGAATGAGCTCTAATCGTTACCTTCCCTGAAGCACTGGGTGATCGGTAATATTAAAGACAAGGACTATTCTGGTCATTATTTAAGTATTTTACTCTTAATTAAAAATGCAAACTCATAAGTGCAAATTTCCTGTAAGAAGATACACAGCTCAAGTGTATACTACGTGTGCATACTATGGACTCTACTTACTGTTGCTAAAGTCTCCCTGCTAAATAAATAATGGAGTGGAACTCCACAAGCAACACGACCATTTAAATCCAGCTCTAGGCACACACAGTGACACACTATGTTTATGTACATTGCATTAGATTGTGTGGTTGTTGTGGTCAAAAATGTGAAGCACTTAGATGCAACGCTCTGTCTGAAAGAAAAGCATCTACTCTCTCTGGAGCTTGAAAAAAGGCGACCTGACTTCTTGCCTTGCACTTTGGGAGGAACAGCCTTCATTTGGTGCAGGAGTATGAAAGGGAATCAAGGAAGCTTGCGGACTATAGGAACCACCTTCGCTTCAACCTGAGTTGCAGACAGTCCACACTGGTTCCCAAGAGGTTGCGCCTTGGGTCCATAGTCCACACAAGGGACAGAATTTAAGAAGTCCAGTCGGCTTTTTTCAAGCTCCAGAGACTACTATGACCTGGATGACTGAGAACCTACACAGACAAAAGCATGTAATATATATTTTGACTTGCAGATAAAGAAACAGCTGCAGTTTAACAGCAAAACCTAAAGTTAAAAGCGATAAATTCATGATTCATCTTTAAATATATGCAAACTGTACACTCTGATGGCAGACTCCAAATCAGCTGAGTGGGGAGTAAAATTGGGGCAATTTGGGCTTTTTCCCCCCACTGATACCTGTTCAGCATCATGGTGCCTGCTCTGATTAGGGGAAGCTGGGCAGGAATCCTGTTCATCTGATGAAGAGGGATGCTCATGATCGCTGTCCTCCATTGCAACTGGGGCTACAGCGCACTCTGCGATCTTCAATCCGAAGGGTGCACGCGCGTGAAGAAGTTTATCGAGGAAAAGAACGATATGGAGGAAGGGATCATTCGAGGAAAAGGAAGGAGCAGGACCGCCAGAGCGCACCCATAGATCCGTGCATGAGCCACAAGGAGTACGACAAGAGGTGGGAGAGTGTTCAGGTAAGGCAGATGACGATGAGGAGGAAGACAGCAAAAAAATTAAATAAACCAAAAGAATGAAACAAAAATACTATGTACAGCAGTAATGGTATAATCACAAAGCAGATGACTGAGCGATGTATAGCTGTGCTCTCCTATTGTTCTGGTGGTATTTCCCTATTCAGTGTTTTAAGCACCAACACAAATTAAAAAATAACTACAAGTTTGATAGAAAGTCACTTTTTTCCAGGAATGTTTCAATTATTTTTTTAATGCTAAAAATGTGATTGTTTCTTTCCCATGTAATTCTGATACCCAACAAGCTTGTTTAAAAAAAATAAAATAAAAAAATAGCATGTAACTTTTGCTGTTTCCACATGGTTACGTGCTCCATGCGTGGCCTTCAGCTTTAATTTGATTGGGATTTAGAGCTTAAGGGCAGAAGGCAGTGATAGTTTCACTGATTGGGAAATCAGTGACCTGCTTTCCTGATGCACAACTGAAGCATCGAATAGATCAATGTCCAGCATGGTGGGTTCTGTGACCTACATAAAAGAAAGCGTTGATCACAAACCTTTCCGACTACAAATCCACACAAGTGTAACAAACAGTTTTCCCACTTTTTTTCTTGAATATGACAAAAACTGCAAAGTGACTTTTAGAAATATCAGCTGGAATATATCAATAAAACAACTCAAGTGACTACAGAAACAAAATCAAAGCACAAACCTATTATAAAATGAATTCTCAGCAAAGCAGAAAAACACGTTCACCCGTCCTCACCTCCTCTCTTTTGATGCCTCACCTCTGTGCAAAACCTCTTCTTTTTTTTTTTTTTTTACTTCTGCATAAGCTGCTCCTCGTGCACACTCCAGCAGGCATCAGAGAGCTGAGAGCAGAGGCTCCAGCATTTATACACCTCCACCCCAGAGGACACAGCGTCCTTCAGCTCCATTGAGCCGCTCGGCGCCCCGGGGAGCTGATCAGTGGCATTGATGAGCCACACGTCACCGTTCACAGGCCGCACACCAACCCAGACGTGGGATGCAATACATCCTCCAAATCTACTCAACTTTGGGGCTGCAGGGCTGCATATCGTGCATAACTGTACGCAAAAAGCAACTCACAGCCTAAGAACTCACTACTAACTGATTTCAAAACTACCATGAACAAAGTAAAACATACTGAGACATTTTTGGAACATTGGCATTTTCTGTTGTTGGGTTCTGTTGTTTGTCTGATAATTCACAGCGACAGCAACAAACAGTCTAATTTGACACGATGAGTCCGATAACATAAAACACTGATGGCAGCCTCACAGCAGAAAAAAATGATGCTGCTTTGTAACTGTGCTGTACAGCATGTGGACTGATGCTATAACATGAAGAAATCATCATTCAAATTCTGTTTTCTGTTTGCATATTTTCCAGGGACCGTTCTTGGCCTTTGTCACTCACAGCTAATGGATGTCTGCACTCAGGATGCCTACAATGACAGTTCCTACAATAATGAAACATGAAGCAAGGAAACAAATCAAGAGCAGAAGCACTCTTATGAAAGACAATTTAGTTGTTATGACTCCTGATAGCGCTGGCTTGCAGAAACTGCTCAGGGTTCACAGTATGACACTAAATTCAGCTCGAATAATGATCACTTCAGCCGGGGAGGATTGGAGGCAAATTCCCCCCTCAATCTGTTTGGGAGATCAAGTTCTAAATGAGGTGACTAAAGTCAAATATTTGGGTCACATCATCGGGAATGATCTCTGATGATAATTAGAGACCGACCAATACAGATATCAATACCAATATTTGGTGATTTAAAATCAGGATTTATCAATTTGAGGAAAACAAACACAGAGTCGACAGTGCAACTTGAACAGTTTGTGCCGAATAAAATAAATTGGCGTGGCCGTTGTTTGGCCACTATTTTTGGCTTCAGTAAAGAGGATGTCAAACCAAAAAAAGAAAACAGAAAAGTGTGGAAAAAAAATAGTTTCAGAGACCAAATAAATAATACCACCAATCTGTTACAACACTTGGAGCCCCATCATATTTCTGAAAAAAATATCCCACTGTTAATAATTGAGCAAAAATGATCAATTGATCGTGATTTTGATTTGAGGTCATGTTGACCAGCTCTAAATCTAGCTGTACAGCACTTTGGTCAACAGCTGCTGTTTTTAAACGTACTCATAAAAAAAAAACTTGACTGCAAATATGTTATGAGGACTTTAACTGAATGTACTCCAAGTGACAGAAGATATTCCTGTTGTTTCTGGAAACTTTCCTACTTGTGTTCTAATGACTACATTCTTGTGTTGTTTTTGCCATTTTTTTTCTCTACAGTGTCTGAAATAATATTTCTTCTTGAAACTAATACATGCTGCTTACTCTGCTCATCTTCATGATTGTCTTCAGCTACTCTGTGTCATCTGTGTTCAGAGAAAAAGCTCTGCAGACCACCAACACCTGACCGTCAGCCTGGTTGTTGCTGACCTGCTGTGTCTACTTAGAGGTAGAATTGTAGAAATATGCAACACCCACAGACACACATATACTTGCCGTACATATTCAAAGACACATATAGTCTCACATGCCCTATGCAGCAGACCTGATCATCATCATCTTTCTTTTCCTTAAAAGTTTCCCTGCGTGTATAAGTGCTGCAGAAAACCAGGAAATGACTGACTCTAAAGACAGTTTGAAATAAAGCGCATCATAAAGGTAACCTGTGTATCCACCACATCACATGAGGTGAAGCTGAGCTGCTTAATGCCTCATTAGAAACATAACTGCTGGCTATGCTGATGAGTTCACTAATTAAGCTAACAAATGAATTAATTATAAACTATTTATCTGCCAACGCACTTGTCTTCACATACCACATTAAGCATTTAGGAGAATTCCTCATTCATAAGCAAATTTATGCAGCAAGTTGCTCCCGATTTCGAACTCCACAGTTTGCATTGTCTTTACAGGACAGACACCACCATGATGTCTGGGAGTCACACAGTTACCGTACACGTTTCCCCTTCTTCTTTCCTTTCTATGCACGCATTGTACAAATTTAAATGTAGAGTGTGTCTTCTTTCCTTTCTACTTTTGTAGCATTCCTGAAGATGATCCCAACTTTGCAGTTGGGTAAGAGATTTCTTCTCTAAGCCAAACATAGTCTCAGTTTACACCCTCTATAAAAGCAGCTGGGAAGGCAGGCATTACTGGATCCAGGTAGGGGATTCATCTTCCTCTTAGCACTCTAAAGCAGAATTGTATGGCACACTGATGAGGTTCAAATAGGTTCAAATTCTTCCACTCACACCAAAGCAGCCATCAGGCCATCGCGCCGTGATGTTCTCGGCGCTGATATTTAAGTATTTAAAGCTGAAAAGGTCTTAAGAATGGAATGCCACAGGAAATTGTGTTTTTCATTTTTATATACTTAAGAAAACATTAATTTTCTCTTTTAGTCAGCTGGAAGAAAATTCACCAGATTAACATAGCTCAAAATATAAGTCAGGAACAACTGCAACTACTTGGTGTTTCTGGTATGCAGCTGTGTGGAGTAGGAAAAGAGATACAGGGGAGTTATTAAAGCTGAGTTCAATGTAGATGAGACATTTAGGCTGATTTTAAGGCTGCAGTTCCATTTTCCACATGCAAATATTTCCACTAACTTTAATAAGCCATTCAAATGTCTCCTGACACATAGAAGCAGCAGCACTTGATCCTGAGCTTAAATTTATTCCCACTAAAATGCACTTGAGCATAACTTGCTCAGTGCCATCTTTCCAATGCAGTCCAGGTGGACAGCAAAGCCCCAAAATCTGCACAGTAATAATTGCTGGGAGCACTCTGAACCATTCAAATATAAGCAAATGTTCTGAGATCAGCAAAAACTCTTTTTAACAAGACTTACAGGCACATATTTCTCCAGGTTAGCCCGTTCAAACCAAAAGAAAGGCAACTTCCAGCCCAGAGCCAATAGAAAATTAAAGCCAGGCTATTGTGTGTGAAGCAGATAAATCAATATGCTAATGAAAAACATGACTGACTGGATATAGAAACATTTGTGCTGCTCTGATGAGCAATATAAACACAGAAAAGCCACACAACTAACACAGTTCTAGATTAAAAGTTTAGAAAGAAACCCCCCAAAAAGATATAAAATGACCCCAAACTGTGACCCAACCCTGTGTAAGATTTACAGAAGTGCCCCCTTATCCAGATTCTCTAATATTAACTGATGATGTGAAAACAATCTTCTTTAACTAGAATGAAACCTGATGGGCTTTGACAACTATGTCACATATTTCCATTATGGTACCACACGGAGTCTCCCATTAGAACAAGTCTCCACTGAGACCTGAACCAATTACAATTTCCATAATTGGCTGAGGCTTGGTTCATTGTGAGTAATAAGCAACCAATCGTCAGAGAATCCACGCAGTATGAGACGAGATAAAACAGAATAAATATGCTTCCAACCAGGTAAAACACAGTTGGGCTGGTTCTAATCCAAAGTGGTACCATGAGGAAAAAAAATCCAACTGAAAATCAAAAACACCAAGAAGTAATTTATGCTAAGCAGGACTTCATAACACAACCCCAATCCATATTGGCTTTAAAGACTTCCTCGCATTACTCAAAAATGCTTTAAAAACTTCCCCACATTACTCAAAAACATTAATCCACATTTTCTACATAGCAAAACAGAGGAGGGAAATTAATCACCGGTATGTGGACAGAAACATTTAGCCTCTGGTACGGACATATTTTACTTTGTCAACAGCTGCGTCTTTGACATTTCCTGCAAACGCTGATAAAAATGCACTTATGTTCGCCTGTAATGTCCTGTTTGCTGTGTGAAATTAGTTAGAAGTGGGGTTAAAGCAACAATTTTAGCTCTTTATTGCATATACAGTCCAGAAAGATGGATTCAATAATCTTAATGAGATTTAATAAGCAGTCTAAGAGGAAAGTGGTAGGTTGCTGCACAACTACTGAGACGAATAAAAATAGCTTTTGAAGTTTTTCCAGTCGGTTATCAAGAAGACCACTGTTAGAATAACAACCTCTCGAGTATGTGTGGCATACTTTATGATGGGAGTCAAATCTTTATGCTAAGCGGTGCAGTCCCTGAGAAACAATTGGAGGACATGAAACCCGGCTGAACATAAACAAGCTGTGTGGCTGACTGAGCCGCTTTGTTACTGTTGGATCGTGCTGGTGGGTTTGGCTGGCACAGTGCTGATGGACAGTGATATGTTGCATTAAACACGGCTCTCAGGGGAAAAGCTCTTTTCAAATGTACGACATGGGAAATGCAATCACAAGCTGCCAAAGTCATAAAGAAACTATACAGCATGTTGTTATTCACTTTCTGTGATGAATGCACACTTCAGCTCGTAGGAAATGCAGTCAACAGGGTCGCATACATTCCAGCTCCAATAATTACTGCGCTATTATTCACTTAATGCTAAATCATTTTAGATTGACAAGCATGCTGATTATTATTATTTCACTGTGGTGACGTTATGGTCCTCCTGGATTTTAGATAGTGTTTCCAGAATTCAATTCAACTGAGTTTTATTTATATAGTGCCAATTCACAACAATAGTCACAGCAAAGGGTTTTATACTGTCAGATAAGGAACCTGAATATTAGAGAGAAAACTTCAACACCCAGACCATCTGCCTTCAAGCATCTGCTTTGCAACAGTGCTGAGGAAGAACTCCCTTTTAAAATGAGGAACCTTCTGGGTGGTGGAGGTATGGGCAACCATCTGCCAGTCTGGGGGAGGAAGAGACAAGGAGAAAGCACTCTATGCTTTTTCTTATCTCTAAGGACAAAAGCGATGGGAGACAGCACAAACGAGTGAATGATAAAGAGCAGCGATACACGGGGAGTGAAAAGAGGAGAGTGCATTATGGGAAGTCCTCTAGCAGCCTGGGCCTTAATAGGTGTCAACACAGAATTGCTACACACATTGCTTTGTCACTGACACTTTGGTTGCCTAGGTGACCCTGTAATGTATTTACCACTATCATATGTCACTCAATGGTATCCTTTGCTCTCATTGGTAGTTTCTCATTGCTCGCTCTGAAGTTGCCAGTAGTTATTTTGCCCATCATTGCTTGAAGTCACCGAATGCCACTGACTTCTATAGGGACGTTCACACGGGAAGCACCAATTTCTCTCTGACAGTTGGTTGCTAGTCGACATTCCAGGGTCCAATTGCCTAGGTAACTCTCTAATCTATTTATCACTATCATATGTCAATCGGTATTATCCTTCATTCTCACTGGTAGCTGTTTCAATCGCTTGCCTTAGAGGAGCATTACTATGGGATAGCTGAGGGCAATCTGATCCAGTCCTATCTCTAAGCTTTATCAAAAAGGAAAGTCTGAAGCCTAAACTTAAAAGAAAGTGTCTGTCTTTTTAGCAACACTCAGACAGGATGTTTGTGGGTCCCTCCACACTAAATTGCACAAAGATGTTAGATAGGTGTTAAAAAACAAAACAGGACTAATCTTTTTTTCCCCTCAGTTTTTCATTATAGCTGGGCATAATTATACATTAGCAACAGGTAGAAGATAATTTAAGTGACCTCAACATATTGACATTCTATAAAATGTCAGCTGGAGCTGCCATTGCAGACGTGCTGAGAATAATTCTGGGAATTCCCCCAAGGATCGTTTCTCCCGTTTCAGATGAAAAGCTGATCGAGATACTGATTGGATACTGTTTTATTCATCAGTGTGCTATAACATGGCATTTAGGGATATTAATGCAAGGCTGAATTGCTATTTATTTCAAGTAAGTGATCTACAGTGAAAATTTTTGTGAGAGCAGCACAAGGGGTGTGGACGGACACCAATGGTTATGCTCACAACAGACAATTTTGTCTGTTGTCTGTTGTGACATTTTCTGAGCGGATTGTTGCAGAATGTCAGATTTTCATGCCTTTCCTAATAAAATTCTTCCCTGTCGTCCACCAGGGACTACAAATCTGGATGGATACTTCTCCTTCTTGTTCATGTTAAAATTGTTGAAGCTGATTTTATCTGATGTATAGTTTTGACAAGTATGGTTTTAAAATTTGCTTTTGATTAAATAAATACTATATATTTCACACAGGCTTCAATTGTCCAGTTTAGTGTGGAGTGACCTTTACATGTTTAGCAATATTGTGCAGATGGAAGAAAGCAGTCATAGATATTTGTTTAATATGTGAACTGAAGGGCATATCGGTCAAACATTACTCCAAGATTCCTCACGGTGTTAGTGGAGGCCAAGGTAATGCCATCCAGGGTTAAGTGTCTTTTTAAGACACTTTTTAATTTGAGATCTCAGATTTTTAAGACCAGGTACAATAACTCCATTTTAGCCCAAATTTAGATGTCATGAATATAAAAGCTGCATTCATACTAATAAAGCATGATTAGAAATGTGTTCACAGCAGTAACAACATTAAGTGTATTCCTCTTTAAAATGTGAACGTTGTGGAATGGAGAAGCTGAATCCCAGTAAGGTTTCCCCTTGTGATGAAGCCAGTAGCAGGTGGTGAAGGGAGCCATGTGCACGCCGTGTGAATGCTGTGGTTGTTTGGATAGTTATAGCGGGGCTCTGTGTGAAGTTGGCACAGTTCAGAGAGAGAGAGAGACAGAAATAGTCCAACTCACCACACTCTCCCACAGCTATGGAGCTCATACAAATGTTCACGTGACCACAAATATTCAGTGCAAGAGAAAGACAATTCTCACTTTTTTCTTAATTCCTACTCTAAGTCAACGGAATACAAAAAGACAGCAGCGCCCTAATCCGGTGTTTCCCTCTTCATCAAATGTATTTCTGTCAGAGTAAAGCACTAGGAAACGACGTCTTCCTCTATCAGAGGCTCGCTCTCAACACGCCCAGTGCATTAAGCAGTCACATCTGATCAATGCATGTGTCAATCAGTGAGAGTCTTTTAACTTCTTAGCGATGTGCAGCAAGGAAAAGCAAAACCAAATGGATACTCCCAGCAGCTTAGCATAAAACTATCATGTGAAAAATGGCTGGTCACATGCATGCATGTAAATGGTCCAGCTCCCGTGTAGCTTCATGAGGATAATATAAACACTGACAAATTCATACGCATACACAGGGAGAACCTGCAGCCACATGTTGGAAACTTAGAGAGAAAGAAAGAAAAAAAAGAGCAAGTCAAAAACACCCTCTAAGTGCAGGGCCAGCAAGAAGGAAAGGCAGCAAACACATACCTCTACATCACTGTTTGTTTCTGAATTTGCTGCCATATTATCCTTTCAGTACCAGTGGTATTCCTGTAGGTTCACAGCCGAAATTACACAGAAACCAGTGAAGAGAGCGTCACTTAGTTTCTGGGTCCCCCCCACCCCGTTACATAAGTGCATCTACTTTCCCTCCAATCAGGTGGCATCCAAATTTTCCCCTGCACATCTCCAACATCTTTATCAAACAGGTAAACCTTGGATGTCTGCCTCTCTGCATCTTGAGCTTTTCGAGAGCTCCACCCAGCTTTCTCCTTCTGACCAATCTGCAGCTAACATGCAGATGAGCAGCAGCAAAGGCAGCCTGTGTGCGCACCACTGTCCTGCCTTGAGAACAAGAGCTGTTCTTCAAGCAGACCAAAGACACCGGTCCTGCAGGCCTTGCAACAAGCAATTCATGCCTTCATTCCTAAAGCCACATGGGTGAGGTCAACACATAACACACAAAATATCTGTCACCAACAAAATACACATGAGAGAAATGATTCATTATCACTGGAAGAATCTGATTTTGCAAGAACCTGGGATTAAGCATCAGAAGATAACAGCGCTGTGCACGTAAATTCTTACAATGGCCTTTACATCCAGCACAGACCTCCCAGCTGGCAGTGCCAGGACCAGAGCGGCACGAGAAAAGAGAGAGAATGTGTCCATGAGGGGGAGGAGAGGTGGTGTGTGGCCTATATGCTACAAATAATCTTTTTTTAAAAACACACACACACACACACACACACACACACACACACACACACACACACACACACACACACTTAAGTGGGACACAGCTCAAAGCTTTTCCATTAATCTCAGTGATTCCCTGTGTTTTGCAAGTCTTACAATACTCACTTATTCTTAAAGGATTTTGTGATTAAGTTACCATGTTGGATTTTTGCACGAGTGAATGAACTCACGAGGGTTTTTTTTGTCGTTAAACTAAGAAACCAGTGAAAGAAAGCACTACATGACTGTGATTTTGTGATTTAACAGCGTGTGACAGTAACAAAAATAATCGGACACCGCCAAAGAGAGAAAAAAAAATCTATGTGGTTTGAAAAGCTCAGCTCGTGTCTGGGCCGAGATCTAATCTTCGGCTTTTTAGGGGAGAACAAAAACAGGAGCAGAATTCAGCTGAGAGTTCATTTTCTGCCTACGGGAGGAAGAACTAAACGTAACATGATCTCAATCTTAAGAGCTCTCAATGCAAGTGTGCCAACTTATACAGCCGTAATAACTACCATAAGCAGAAGCAACGCAAATAGCATCAGGTCAACAGATGTGCCCGTCTAACAAACCACACAGTAGGCAAATATCAGTTAAACCCCCATTAAAATGTGACACACGCTCAGAGCTGGCCTGGATGAGAAATACAGTGCGCTTCCTGCAAGAAAAGATAGTGTCTGGGGAGATGACTGCTGGCCTGCTTTAATCCTCTCTGGCTGCATCACATCATGAGGGTGATTATTGTGGAGTGTCTGAAAGGGCTGACTGTGCTCAAGAGACAGACAGCTTTAGATATACAGTGCAAACACATGCACGTACCTGTATGATGGACTACGCTCTCTCTTACACACACACATACATATAAGTTAAACAGTCTATGGTGCTGCCCCTCATAATTAAAACGTCTCTCTGTTCCGGTTTACACTGCAGGGTCGACTGGCTCAGGGCCAGCGGGGCTGGAATGAGTTTCTTGATAACACTGCGTTCGGTCCAGCAAGCTGCACTATATTTTACTATCTTTAAATGTCAAAGACAGAGCCAACACGCCAGTCTGATCAACAAATTGCATCTGCATGACTTTGTGCTGCATGTATGTGCTGACACAGGATGCAGTGTGGCTGGTGGAGGGAGGGTAGTGCCACCTGCTGCTCATGACTAGAAACAGCTTGACTTGATAGGAGTTAATGGATGCCATGGATGGTACTTATGTGTAGTATGTGCATGTGACATTGCACATAGGTTAAAAAGGTCTATTCAGAGTATTAGAGCCATGAAAATAAAGCAGCTTAACCAAATAAATCCAGCTGTCCGCTCTGGGAAGACTTTTGTTTTTTGAAAATAATGGAAAAACTGTTGTCCAGAAACGCCAATCAATAAATTAAAGTTATGCGAGATTGTGTCAGTAGGTTCATTACATGGCATTTGGGCCAATCATATGTTACACAAACCAGCCCTGAACTTGAGAAAAACAGTAGTGACTTTGGCTGCAGCAGAGCATTTCATGCATGCAAAGAGGGGAAAGAATGGAAACCTGTGTTTTTAGACACAGAAAGGAAATGTGCAGCACAAAACTTGGAACTTGATATACGTTTTCTTCTGAGCGCCCCTAAAAGAAACTGGATAAAAAGCCCTAACAGTAGCACACAGTATGCTTCAACACCCTTTGAAGCAGATATCCAGCATCTATGCAGGAACATAAATATTGTTCCACAACAGGGATCAACAAGGACATGCTGGATTTGCTGAACTTAGACTTCCTACACTTCCTCCTCCATTCAATTAAGGATCTTTATCTGACGCTGAGAGATTCCTGTTGGAAAGAAGCTAAAGCATTTTTCTCACTTTGTTCTCTCCACCCCCCCTTAAAAGAGGGAAGGTGCAACAAAGGCTCAGGGGGGTGGGGGGGTTCTCTCCTGGGCGACTTAAAGAAAAGGAAAGGCTTCTCCGCATTACAGGAATTCCATTGTTACATTCATTTTAAATCACAGCATTCATCTAAAAGGTTTCCACTACTCTGCGATGGACTTAGCTGGCATCTCTGCTCGTTCACAGCAGCTCAGCCTGCAGAGATTGTGATTTCCAGCTGGTGCAAAATCTGTCTCAAGATCAAGATGTCTCCATATCTGAGATTTATTTTTCCATTTTATGGATTCCTCATGAGAGAGCTACAAAACAAATGCACAAAGAACCAGAGGGGGAAAACAGCATTAAATAAGAGCAATTATAGCCATATTAAATGTAGTCTCAATTTCAGGGTATTTGACCAGGTCTGTTTGTAATCTTTTCTAACAGCTTGAAGAGACTGAACTGCATCATTAGCATCAGTGTAGATGGCATAATGTAATCTGGTTAAATTGGGAAAGAATCAGCACAAATATCAAGCAAATTCAGAGCTTATCGAAATTACCCACACACAGAAAGGCTGAAGCTACACTTCACTTCAAGCAACAACAAAAGGACCTGGTTTCCCTTGAAATGAGTAACTGTATTTTTTTTAACTACCTTTGGCAGAAACATGTACATTTTAATGAGCAGTACTGTTTATTCTCAGTCATTATTCTAAATGAGAGCCTGGAAAGGAGTCCAAACAAACCACTCTTACATCATGAAGAAAATACAACACAAATTCCATGACCTGAGCCCACCGTAAAGTGGTATAGTATTATTTATTAAACTGGTGCGGAGAACAACACCTGTGAAAAACAAAACAAAACAAAAAAAACCCCAAAAGAGCCCAACATCTGCTGGGAGGTGAACTCCGTGTGCCCTGGAGAAAGGAAGTCGGTGGGTTGTTGTGTGGCCTCGGTTGTGCTGCATTGAATTCCAGCCTGTCTAGCTCCCACGTTACATGCACACAAAAACCACCTTGTGTGATTTTTGGCTCCTGCTGCGCCTTATCACAACGCTACCGGAGTCTGGAGTTGGAGCCGCAGATCTGCTGAAACACTGTTGGCATTGTGTCTTGGACAGATTCAATAAGAGAAATTACATCAGTGTCTGGACTGAGTTCCCAGCCTTCCCAAAGGTGGAAATCAAATGGAAACACCAAGTAGCTAAACTATTCCCAGATTCATTACTTTTTTAGTAGATTAAAAAACCCCAGAGGAGGCAGTGCTGGAGGTTGACTATTCATTACATCATGTGCAGTATGAATAAAACAGTTAGATACTGAAGTGTAAGTTTGCACTACAGGCAAAACGCTTTCCCAGGAAATAATCTGTGGTTGAGTTTAACAACTTGCTGTTTTACTGCCAAGTTAAATTATGCTTATAGTTTGAGAAACCAAGTTTTACTAAAAGTCAAAATCTGCAACTCAAACCAGCAGCCACTGGTAGAAAATAACACCTAAACAGGAGCAAATTTTATTTTCAAGTCCCAAGAAGGTGAAAATTGAATTGGTTTGAAATGTTAATTTGCGGCCAGGACCTTTCTGTGTGGAGTTTGCATGTTCTCCCCGTGTTTGCGTGGGTTTTCTCCGGGTACTCCAGTTTCCTCCCACAGTCCAAAGACATGCAGTTAGTGGGGTTAGGTTAACTGGTGATTCTAAATTGCCCATAGATGTAAATGTGAGTGTGAATGGTTGTCTGTCTCTCTGTGTTAGCCTGACAGGTGGAATAGGTTCCAGCGCCCCTGCAACCCTGAAAAGGATAAGCGAAACATGGATGGATGGATGGATGTTAATTTGCATTAACTGAGCTTTATGTAGATACAGTACTGTGCAAAAGTCTCAGGCCAGTGGTTGAATGGTCTTGAGCAATAGTTCTCGAGAAGTTTTTTAAAATTGTATTTGACTGTATTGATATGGCATATCTCAGAATGGTGTGCAGTGTGTTCTTTAAAAAACTTGAGGAAAATGAACAAGCTGAGGGAAAAAGTGGCAGACCTAAAAATCTATTTATATTAGATGAACAGTATCAGAAAGCCATGCCCTTAAGAGATAGGAAAAAAGAAATCCAGCAAAGGCCTGGCACAGGACCTGAGAGATGCATCTGCCCCTTCAGTTGATCCATCTGCTGTTCACTGATGCCTCATCAGAAAGGGTCTCAGTGGAAGGGTGGCTGTCAAGAAGCCATTCTTAATGAAGTGAAATAGGTAGAAAAGGCCAACTTACACAAGTACTGGTCTGAAAATCACTAGCAACAGGTCTGATAGAGTGACGAATCCAAATCGTCACCTGTATGTACAGAGGAGGTCAGGTCAGCAGTGAGTGTCTATAGCCATCTGTAAAATACGGTGGAGGCTCTGTTGTGGTTTGGGGCTGCATTTCAGCCAGTGGTGTTGGAAAATTGGTGGAATTATGAAAAAGTACCATCAGATTTTGATCCACCATGCAATACTGTCTGGAAAGCATCAGATTGGCTTCAGCTTCACTTGTTTTGCATGACAGGGATCCCAAACAATGCAGTAAAAGCATACCTGGATAGAAAAAACACACAATGGAAGGTCTTCAATAATCAGGCCCCAGCTTATCTTAAAGACCTCATAGTACCATATCACCCCAATAGAGCACTTTGCTCTCAGACTGCTGGCCTACTTGTGGTTCCTAGCATACTTAAAAGTTTTCAAACTACTGTGCCAAAGTCACAAATTCAACTTTGCAGTAATACTTTCTGGTAATAGTTCTGGTACATTCATTACAAAATTATTCACACCAACACTATACAGAAACAGTGTTATATAAAGTGAGAACACTTTTTAAAGTGTTAAGATGCTTATCAAGCAGACTCAATCTGAGTATGTGAGATAATCACTTTCTAAAAAAAAAAAAGTGCCACTTTAGAAACCTACTCTGGAAATATCCTTTGGTTTGTAGGCTTCCGTATATCCATTTTTGGGCTTACTCAGGAGATAAATATACCATAACTTAATTTTTTTTTTAATCTCAAAATGAACCAGCCTATGATGGTCAATAGTGCAAAGTTACCTTGATTTTCTTGCTGGCTCTTCTGCCTGCTGACTGACCTGAGATGGTTATGCTCCTATAACAGCATTGATGGACAAGCTGCAGCAGCAGACACAAAACTGAGTCTACATGAACCTGTGATTGACATTCCAGACACTCTGCATATATAGAAGCAAAATACTGAGTACTAGTACTCGGTATTTTGCTTCTATACCTATTCTATCTGTATATAGTCTTTACTTTATAGTCTCTTTTTTTTTTATATAGTTTACATAGTTTTTATATAGTTTATATTCTACTTCTATTTATTTTAATGTTAGTTCATGTGCAATATTGCTTTTGGTTTTATATGTGAAATATTGAGGGGCCTGGACCTAAGAATTTCATTGCCAGAAGCGATGTGTCATTGTTACCTGTATATGACAAACTAAACTTCACATGAGGAAATATAGGATTAAAAAAACTAAAGCAGGACTGCTCTCTCACTGACCTTTACAGTTTTAAGAAAAAAAAATCTCCACATTAAAGCTCGAAGGTCTTATAAAACTGCAGTCATGCTCGAGATAATGGTGGTTACATCTGGGCTTCACCTGTGAAGCAACCGATCAGATGGAGCTGATTTCTAATCATGTGGTCTCAGCAGTCTCATTATCAATGGTTCTGTAAAAAGTTAGATTTATGTTTAGATGACACAGTCAAAATGATAGTAAGATTAGATGATTTCTGTTGATTTGTACTAAGAATTCACACGTGTGTCTAACCACGACTTCCATCCTCACCAGATGGCTTCGGTGGCTCGGGTGGTGCCTGACTCGCCTGGGCTCCAACATGAACTACACATAATTGTCCCCTTCCTCCTTCTCTTTCCATCTGTTCTCATCCTCCCGGATGTAATCCGTTTCTCTAATCTTGATGCCCAAACACACCAAGAACCACAAAAAAAAACACACAGAAACCGCAACACGAATGGGTCGGTTTGCCAACTGATTCATCTGTGACATCAGCGATGGAGCTCAAACATACGTCGTGCAAAGTAATGAGCATTCAACCCTTCACGGGGAACTCACACTCCTCTGGCATGTACTTATTTAACCTTACTCGTTTACAGATGCCAGTCTTGTCAACTGTACAGCCGCCAGCCAGGAAGACAGATGAAAAGAGCCACTACTCCATGTCCATGTGACCTCAGTACTGTTGCCACAGAAAAAAAATCTCAATTTGTAGACATGCACATTATTTAAAGCACAGTCCTCCCATTAAAGGCTCCCGACTGGTTTCAGAGGACACTGTCAATGTCAACAACAAAATTCACATTACCAGGAAGCCCGAGACACAGGATATGTGGTGTGGAGTCGAGCTTATTTCACTTCTCATCACAATGCAGATGACAGATGACACGCTACACTTACCATTCTGCAGATGGCCAAGACGTGCACGCGCACACACAAACGGGACCCAGCAAGGAACAGCGATCAGCCGTTAGCGGCTCCAGATCTGCACGAACAGACCTTTTTGCCTCCAGTTTCTGCAGAGCTACACAGTCTTATAGCCAGACATTAATAACGTGAGGGTGCACACAGACGCATGCCGTACCGCTGGCTTTGCTGCCGGTGACACTGCAAAACAAGCAGCAGCAAAGGGACAGATCTGCCTGAGTGTGAGGGTCAGGCAGAAAGAAAACACAGGTGGGAGGTGGGTTAAACAGCAGGCTTCAAAGCATTAAACATTTAGAGGTTCTGATGCAAGCGTGTTGGATATTCATTTAACCCAAATGTTCCCTTTTGGGTTCTGGATGGAGACCCGAAGTCTTTTTTAAAAGATTTATTGTCTTGAGAGCTCAAGATTATCTTTTATTATTTTGAGTATATATACATAACTAATTTGATTTTAACATGTTTTAGAAGTCTGCAGTTTCTGCTTTTCTGTAAAACATGCTTACATACAAAGGATATTCTGTCTGTGATAGGTAATAAGTCATAATTTATTAACTAATATAGGTACTATGATAATTTTTTATAATTTACTGAAAACAAAAACAAATATGAACCTCAAGGAACAAACCACTTCTGTTTTTTTTGTTTTTTTTCTCAATTTTCTGTCATATTTCTACTGTCATGTTTTCTCAGGCAAAACCTCATATCAAATATGGCCAATGTTTCAAAAAAAGAAAAAACAAAAAGGAGGTCAGTGTACGTTCAAGTAATCCCTGAGAGTCAAGACCGAGGCTTCACATTGGTCCAAACACCAGGTTTCAGACAGTTTTTCTGCCTGAAATGGTCATCTCATGCATGCAGCTCTGTCTGTTCAATCTGTCTGTTTGTGGAAGGCAGCCAATCAGAAGAAAGTTAGCTTGAAGGAGGAGCAATTAAACAGCTTGTTTCAAACAGTGGATGAACTGAGAGGCTACACCAAGGCCCAGTATAGGATAAAGAAGGATTAGTTTGAACTGTGGATCATGCAAAGCTGCTCTGGTAGTCACACGATGTAAACCTGGAGCTGGAGATGAGCATAGCAGGCCCACTTTAAATACTGAAGTTTAGAAGCTTCAGAGCTGTCTCCTTTTATTTGTTTATCATTGGTGACCGCTGCTCAGGGCAGTGTGTTTGGGTCCATTCAGCAGAACATTTAGGGTGTAGCCTGCTCCCTCACTTAAACAATAGAGGTGTACCAATTTTCCAAAATCACAGTTTAATCCATACTGTTTTTTCTTTAGCATGGGGGAAAATTGGATTCTAAACAAAAAAAAACAAAAACAAAAAAAAAACAGTCGTTACCTGAATGAGCTTTAACGATTTCACATGTGTAGCCTTGTATGGGAAGAAGGAACCCTGATACTATACTGTGGGCACTTGTGAGTTTGGTCTCCGTTTGTTACAGCCCTAATGAACACAATAGCTCATTAGGGCTCATACATGTAGGATGAGTTAAACAGCCTTTGATGCTGCAGCGTCAATGTTACCCTTGTGGGTAAAGCAGAGTGATGTGAGAAACCATATTTTCACTTCTGCAAACTCAACATTGCTTAAATATTAAATGAATATTTCTCAGAGCTTTACTGTTCAATTATCTATGAAGCACTAAAACAGCACACTAAGTTGTAAGAAGAGCACTGCATAGGCTTTCTGGAGAGTGCTGCATGATTCTTGAATGCAAAGAGCACTGATGGTTGTATGGCACATGATGTGCGTCACAAGTGCTCACACCTCAAACGAATGAGGTGTCAAAAGGAAATGGTGCAGACTCAGTAACACCCTACCGGGTACCACACAGTGTGAAGCTTAACACAGAACCCAGGGCCAACATATTGAACTAAATTATATAACTGTGATTATGATATTATTATACAATCCATGTACAGTATGTAGGTGTGTTGACTTTTGAATTAAACCGCAGCACTTAAAAATGAAAGGGGATCTATTATGCTTACCAGCTCCTTATACAGTAAATGGACTGGTACTTATAAAGCACCTTGCTACTCAGTTAAGCACTCAAAGTACTTTCTTACTACAAGTCTCATTCACCCACTCTCTCTCTCTGTCTTTCTCTCTCTCTCACACACACACACACACACACAGAGCACTTTATCTATGCCTAAGTGCTTTCTAACATTCCCACACTCACATTCTGATGGATGCATCTCAAGCAACTTTAGCCAAAGAAACTTCAGTATGTGGACCAGAAGAATCAACCTTCTGATTGGTAGATCAACTGCTCTACCACCTGAGCCAGAGCCACCTATCATACAGACCCAACAGACGAAAAAAAAACCCAAAGTGCTTAGCACAGTTTGAATTTTGACCAGATGTGGTAAGACACAGTTTTATATAGAGATCTCTGCAGATGTGAAAACACTTGAGCCATAAATGTCAAACAGAAGTTAGGCTTATATTACAAGCTTCTTGCCTGCCAATCGTAACTCAATAACTGTCATGGCCATGTGTCTGTGGAAAAACAGAGAAAAGCTGAAAAGAATTTTCTAAGTCCTCCTTATGTCTAAGCTGGGTCTTTGCACCATCAGAAAGCTGAGTAGATCCAGAATCCAGTGTAGTAAAAGGGAGGAAACGTGGTGAACATGGACAGTATAGATTAAAAGCATGACTCCTAACGCTGCTCTGAAAACACTGTTCCCTTATATAAATGCAGTTAGGATTTTATTAATAATAATAACTGCAGTTTTATCTCATTTCTTTCGTTAGATGAAAACTTTTCCCTTTTAATCATCAAATGCTTTTATTTAGACTAAACACATGAGCCTGATATGGCAGCAAGGTTTGGAGCTAAAGTGAATTCTGACCTGGATGAATAATTTCTCAACTGGCACAGGCACAAGGCTAAATACTAGCACAGAACTGATTTTCCCACTCATCTGTGTGTGAGAAGGCTTTCTGGTAGCTGAAATACTCTGCTCTGCGAGCCCTAGGGTCTTCATGGATGGTGGTGGTGGTGGCACAACATGACAGTGATGTGGAGCGAAGGATGTGGGTGAAGGGAAAACTAGAAGGAATTAATAACAGTGACATGAAGATGGCAAGAGAGGAGGGGGAGAAGAGGCTTTGAGCAATGCAGAGGTCCATAATGAAATAACATCTCAAAACTGTCCACAGGGGTTATTTTTTTTCCCCCCTTTGGCTCTGTTCACTCCATCCTTCACAAGCATGACCCCAAAAGGACAAAAATGATCAGCTTGCATAAGAAATGCAGTCATTCACATTCCTGCAGTTCATTCAACTCAGTCAGGAAAAGTTAAATATGTCCATAATGACCAAAAAAAATGCAGGCATAGTCACTGTGGTCATTTTAAAAATCACCATTATATTTTTTTATTGGTTAATGATTATCATACAGATTTCACCTGTTAGTTTTGGGCTAACTGTCACTGATGCTGCTCACTGGGTGTCAGTGTGGGCATTAATCTGGTAGGGTCATAATGGTTACATACAGCCATCTGTGGGGGAGGAATAAGTGGTCCTGTGTTGATATTTGTTTAAGGGACACTGTGGCTCTGAGTTAAGCTGGAAGCTTCAGATGTGTGTGACTGTGCGCTTGTGTTAGCAGAGCCTTGTGTGTCTGTTTATCTGTACGAGCAGACAGATTGCTGACAAAGCTGCCATCGTCTAGCCAGCAGCTGTGCTCTGGTAACAGCAATAATCCAGCCAGCCACATCTGTAAAATGTGAGTATTTAGAAGAGAAATAATCAGGTTGCTGTGATCGCCTGCTTTTATTTCAACTGTTGAAGGAAATTGACATTTAAAAAAAAAAAAGAAGAAGTTATGGAGATAGTGTGACATTTTTATATATATTGAAATTTTAAAATATTATTTAAAATTTTTATATATATATATATATATACACACACACACATAGCCATTCAGCCCAAAAGAAATCAATTTATCATTTTTGGTCCATATCGCCCGGCCCTAGCATATCCCATGGGTGCAGCACGTTCCACTCTGAATAAGACGAAAAGCTTAAAGTAGTAAGCAAATCAAGACATCAGAAAAATCTGCAGGAGTGTGGATTCTCTCTACCGCACAGTGTGGCCATCCTGCATGAGTAGAAGTGAAAAATGAATAATTTCAGGGAGGGACTTTTCCTTCTTGTTCCCTTGCACTAGTTGGGAGCAGGAATCTGTTGCTGACCTTAGACTGAATTCTCAGGCTAGCTCTATTAATAGCCCAGACACCAGTGAGCATGACTCCTAAGTCAGCAGCCTGAGCTTGCTCGATAGGCCCTCCTTTAGTCTGGATCTGGATGGACTGGGCAGTTGATTAGAAAGAAAAACAAGCCTCTTGCCCCACATTCTCCAGTCATTCAAGTGAGTCATTCTTTACAAAAAAAAAAAAAAGTACAATACAGCACAAGATCTTAAACTTCAGCCATGCACATTTCTGAGAAAACATCTGTCACTATACTGAATATCTTTCTAAGCAGGGTAGCCATGTCAGTGCACAAAGCTTCAACATCAGCCTCAGATGATAACACTGCAGAGAAGGGGGCACCCCTTTTGGCATGGCTCCCGGGGAATCTGGGCAGCGATGCAAGAGAAAGACACTGCTATGCCATAACCAGAGGGCTCATTTAGGGTGAGGAAACTGGGCTTCAGTCTCCACAGTGTCTGAAAAACAGAAAGTTATTCAGAGACCGTTGGTGTGCTGCAGCTCCAGAGCTAACAAGCGCTAGCTGTAAATCACTCAAAAGAACTTGCTTAAACTCCACAAATGATTAACAACTTCTGACAGGCCTTAGAGACATGCTTTGAGACAGGCCAAACTTCCATCATGGTATGAACTGTGGTTTATGATGACGGAAATTTACTGTTTGAGCCTCTTCGTGTCACCAAGGAATTCCTGAGTTAAGTTTGATTTCTGTAAAGCACCAGGGATTGGTCCACATTGTCGTGGGATGTTATGCAATGCCAATATATCGTTATTTTTCCCGGACAACACGTGCTGTAGTTTTCCCAGTGAAAACAATGTCATAACCAAAAGTGGCCGAGAGGAAAAGGCCACAACTGTCATTTTACATAAACATGGTCTCAGAGTTACATCTTATTGTCCGCCTCCAATGTTCCTCCTTATTGTCTTAGACACTAAATAAGAAGAAAATTACACTGCTTAAGTGGGATGCACATTCTGTCACAATGGCATGTTGCAACCCCAAAAAGTTTCCAGCAGAGGTTTTTTTGTTTTTTTTTTGGGGGGGGGGGGCAATCTGCATTGTTCTGTAACTGACAGAATTTCACACCTACTTCACGCCATTACCCGTTTTTTTTCCCCACTCACTACACATCTGCACTTTAAATGTGGTCCAGTGCAACCCTGTGAACGTCTCCCTGGAGAAATTCACAACACTCAACTTCCAACGTGGTCAGACTGTAAGAGTTCTGACAAACCGTAAACCAACTCTTACAGTGCTACTTAACTTTGACAATGCCTGAAATACACACTCTTGGTTCCTTCATTATCTAGAGACAGTCACATGACACCTCTAAGCAGAATTATTATAGCTTTTAATTGAAAATTATTGGAATTATTCTCATTATTAATATTTACAAAAGTAAAAATCGAATTTTTAGACCCTAAACACACTAAGAGGTAAAAATGTGTGTATTGTATAATGAACTTTTTTTTTTGGGGGGGGGGGGGCACTTGCAACATTTCTACAAATCACCGCTGTCACTGTACTTTTGTACACACACAAAACAAACAAACAAAAAAAGCCTTTTAAAGCCACACCCCTGAAACTTTAACAGGTGTAATTAGATCAACTTTAAACCAAAGACTTTTAAGATGCTAAATTCCAAAGTTTTTGAGTTTTCATTCAGTATCCATGGCAGCATTGTGGATTTTGATGTTTTGCCATGGCACAAGCAGCTGCTATAACTCAAATGTAAACTGTCCAATCTGTGCCAAACGCCACATATTTGATAAGGGTCCAAGCCTGGAAACATCTACATACCAATAATGAGTCCCGGTGACTAGCAATAGGGGAACGGCTATTACAATACAAACACATCACTTTGTGACGGTACCTGACTCACAGTCATATCGATAATCAGAGTCTCAACAAAAAAAAAAAAAAAAATACAAGAAGCATCTAACCATATTTAACTAATAACAACCCTGTGACAGGATGGGAGAGAGTTGAATTAGTAGGTCGGACAATATGTTGTAGAGCAGAGGTCCCCAACCCCCGGGCCGCGGACCGGTACCGGTCCGTGGGTCATTTAGTACCGCGCGCACTGAAGGAAGAAATAAC
>JAVDPK010002652.1:396730-425882 GCA_034780415.1 Cichlasoma orientale | reverse complement strand
GTGAAAACTGGACAAAGCCAAATACTCACTGAGTCTAGCAGGTGTACGGCAAGTCCAGATGTTAACAGCATGTGAGGCATTTGGTTACACAGTGAAATGTTATTTTTGACCCTGGAGCTTGTGAGAGAAAACTGATATTATTAATTTAGCTGTAATAAGCGTTATATAATAGCAATTTTTTCCCCTATCTAGCCTTTACACTCCTTTCAGTTACTGTATTAGTGATATTTAAAAAGCATCCACAGAATGAGCATGATCCTGATTTTTGTATGGGCATATTATAGAAAGAAAACGGGTCTACCTGCTTTAAACATTATATATTATTTACTGTGTCTTTGTCAAAATGTTTTATAAAAAACAATAAAGCAAGTACTACAGATACTGAGGAAAAAAGGTCTGAATAAGCATCTCACCTTATAAACAGCTGCCTTGGGCAACCTGTTAATCTGCCTAAAGTACCGGATGTTTTTCTTATTTATTTTCAGTTACCAGGAGTCTAAAAAGGGACTGGAAGAGGTTTTTAACAGTGAAAATAAGGAAGCCATTAGCTGCTCATAGGGCTTAAATACTAAGGCCAGCTCCATAAAGCAGTCCATAATGGATGTCCTGAGGGTCCTCTTAACTTTTGAAGATCATAGAGGCACACGCAGACACAGACACACAGGCAGACACACAATAAGAAACTTGTAATTAGAACTCCCTCACAAAGAGGATTAATAAAGGGGTATATGGTTTCCTGCTGGGACACACTGCCATTCAGATACTTTTTTAAAGACCTTACTTTAGCAGTTTCAGTTAAAACTCAGGCAGTGTCTGTAAATTCAATGTGAGGCCTGTTAAATTAAAGTATAACTTTTATTACACCTGTCTTTGTTAAAGTACTAATTAGAGCCTTTAATACTGTAGAAACCTGAAGGACCCAGTACTACAGATTATGATCATGATTGATGACCAAAAGATGCCCAGGTTCAGAAACCTCCTTGGCATTGAGGGTGGAGACGCATGGAGAGAGAGCTTGGTGTGGTTGGAGTTCCTGCATAGCAGGGAGGTCAACATGCCGCAGGTATGTGACTATGTTTATGTAGAGGTTAAACAGAGAAAGCCTAAAGACCAAGGGAGCGAGTCCTTTAAGTGAGATGGGCTATTTTGGATGTTTGAGATCCTTCGTTCACCAGAACACAAAGAGCAGAAACTCTGAAATGAAGGGACCACATAAAAGGGGAGGGGGCAAAATGGAAAAGAGGGGAGCAGACTCAAGAGATTTGGGGAGGCGGGGGCCACGTGTCAACCCTTTGATCCCTCAATGAGATGCACATGCTGTGGTGTTTACCCAGTTCACATGATCCCAGTTCACAGAAGTATACTTCAGACACTTCAGTCCCAAATCCCTGAGCTCGCAACACTGTTTTCATTTCTTCACATAAACACATAAAATACAGACAACTCACAACCACAGTTACGATGATATATTTTAGTTTAGTTTCAAAAACAATGTTACATAGTGCTACATATAGTTTTTTAAACAGGAATAACAACAACAACAAAAGTATCTGAATGCACATGGTTATTTAAAAAAAAAAGATGAAAGAAATTTTTATCACACATGATAATGTAGAAGAAGCAGATCAGATCACAGGTAAATTTCCCACAATGCCTCATCATGTACTGATAAACACTAGTGAATAAAACACACTTCATCTGTTAAAAGAGCATAAAGTATCCATCAGTTTTGACCTGAGGACCTCCATAAACTGTTCCAAGAGTTTACTTTATGGTGGGGTGCTAGTGCTGTGGTTATAGTTTCAGTGTCCAATTTCAAAAGGCCTGCCTGTGGCATGATATGGATAAAGTCACACATGAGCACATAAGCGCGTGCGCACACACATGCACACAGAAAATTGACATACACTGGTTAATAAAAGTGCAGCTGGTCTCTGCCTGCCCCCTCCATTACATTTAAGCTTTATTTCACTGGGTGAACAGCTGCTTAGTTTGTGTAGCATTCATCTATCTGCTGCAGACTTACACTGATTCCCTCTTTCACTAAACCACTTCCTAAATTCCAATTACAGTTACATCCCCTAAATTGCATTGTGGCAGTGTTTTAAACTCCCAGCCTCTTCACTCTTATCCATCTATCATCATGTTTCAGCATGCTGAAACATTCCATGCTTCACATACACCCGAGTGCTTAAATCTGATACCTGCGTCTGTTTAAGTATCTGTTTTGTCTGTCTGATGCGGCAGTTGCAAGGGAAAGAATACAGTGAATCAACTCTGTTTCTTTAATGTCTGGGTTTGTGAGCAAACTAACATCTGATAACATCCCTGACTGCATATCTATGAGCTTTCTATAACTTTCCTTATCATTTACAGGCATGTGGCAAACTGTGCTTTTTCTTATGACCTACACCACCTCCTTTAACACTTCCACTAATTTACCTGCTCTTCTAACCAGCACATTTTCCCACATTACTTCAAATTATCCAACATCTATTTATTTTCCTACTTTTACTACAGGATACTTATTTTCCTGCAAACCAGATCAAGATACAGTTTATATATACACCAGGGACATTAGGAGCCATCCTTTACTGCATCCCCTGCCCTCAAGATCTCTACCATCTCTCCTGCTCTTCCTTTTGGCTTGCCTGGAATTTCCTCTCTCTGTCCAGCAGCATGGTGGGAGCATCTGGAAATGTTTGCTTAAGGGGAGCACAGGGTGCTGCAGCTGAGGACCATACTGGTCTTATTTCTATGCAGTAGTGCACAGTCGCATACTCTCATGCAAGATTTCAACATCTAGAAAATGTCAAACATGTTAAGTGTAATCTTAAACAGTGAGGGTAACTAGTGAGCACAGGGAAGTCAGTATTCATCTGCTGCTGATGTGTTGACAAATTCTGGATAAGATGTTAGATTTATTAAACGATGATCTTGGGTGTTCAAGTCATAATCTAAAAAGTATTATTTTATTTATTTTTTTTATCCATTTGAGATTAAGAATCTCTTTAGTGGGAGTGTCCTGGGCCTACACAGGCAGCATTAACCTAGTATCTTTTTGATGCAACGAAAACATGCAAACTCCACCCAGAATGAGCCCCGTCTGGGTTTAAATGCTTCACTAGAGGGGAAAGAAGAAGAAAAAAGAGTCACTCACCATGCTGCAATCAGTCCACATAAAAATAAATTCCCTAAGTCACTCCTTTTTTTTTTTTTTTTGCATATTTCTCATCAAATCAGACATTTCCCCTCTGACCATGACGTTTGATACCAACATTTAAAGATTGTCTTAATTGTTATCTGCCTTAGCTGTGCATCCACTTACAGTAAACTCCCTGATTTTGGTCCCAGAAGTACAAAGATTAGATCAAGGCATTTTGACTCTAAGCCCAGGCAGCTGCCCATCCCTACAAACATCAGTCGGGTTGATATGCTGCCTGTGCTGCATGAAATTCCTCTACAGGCCGCTTTGTAACACAAAAAAACGACAGAGAGCTGCAGTGAGAGAAAAGGTACATTTCAGAGAGCTACAGAGCATGTCCATGTCTGCTTCATCACACTGCAGGTTTACTCTGTCAGCAACAGCACTGAAGTCAGGTTCCTGTCTTCTGGTATGCTGCTGGGGGACAGAGAGTGTATCTATTCTGTTTTGTATGACTTGTTGGTAAACAGACAAAAGCTCTGTTGTTTATAGAGCCTTTCCTTTATTTAGCTCCACAGCAGCTGCAAAGGAAAAGTCCCTTTTTTTTCTATGAATAAGACATATAAATCATGAAACAATGCTTGAAGATGCAAAATGTTAATATTTGTTCTAATGTTTTAGATGACCTACAGTATGTGTGGGTGAATTTTCCTTCTATAGTATGTATGCACTGTGGATGAATACTGGTTTGGATTTCAGTGACAGTATGAACTACATGCACATATGGTAAAATATAAGCAAAATGTTTTTTCACTGGGGTGACTCCAGAAGAACTGGAGATGACTGCACTCTAAACCACAGAGTGAAAAGCTAGAAGAATATGAGAGCTGTCCCACAGGGGTTAGAGGTTAGGACTGGATGCTTTAAATACTATAACTATGCAATGAGAACATGGAATCTGGGTATGCCAAAAACTGAGAGCCACTCTGCAGATATAAATTTGAGTTTGATTACAAACTAGTCCGAGCATAGTGGAAAAACTGTGGCATATTTTCTGAAGATGGTTCTTAAATGGACAACTCCAAGTCTCTCAAACAACAGCTGGAGCACAGAACAGAATATGTTTATATGAAAAGATCCCACTATTCCCCTTAACCATGGTGGTCTAACCATACTGGACCAACACCTGCCACTGCTTCGTCACCTGCCTTGCGCTCTCCCTGAAAGATAATCATGCCTCATTTAGAAAAGTTGGTAATCTATTTGGTTTAAGCATATCATTGTTAGCTGAGCACTGGGACCTCAGTGGGGGCCATGGGAACTGGGCTGATTATTTATAGCAAGTGGGAGGACTGGCAGGGGCCACTTCAGTGAGGCTTTAGAGGAATGTTTAAGGTCGCCCTCTGACCAAAACTTCTGCAGAGTGCTGAGAGCGGAGGTTGGAAGGCGAGCTTGGGCCGACATGGGACATCTGCAGAGATGAAGCCGGTTAGCTTGAGGGTCGGGTGAGCGAGCCCAGCAGGGATAGGAAGGAAGCAGTGAGCACAGGAAGTTGGGATCTCAAAGTAGGACTGAACAGGGTACTTCAGCAAGGCATTTTCAACATCAGTCTTCAGGCAGCTATTCCACAGAGGTTTGTAGAGGAATCCATACACGAAGAGGGGATAGATGAGCCAAAAATCATTAAAATGTGTCTGAGGCATCATCTCATTGCTAACTTTCAGGGTCTTCATTTTTTTTTGTTTGTTTGTTTGTTTTGAAAAGTACAGCTGTTGCATAAACAGCAACATTAACAATGGCTCAGTCTTATTCCAGTGTCCTAGCAAACTTTGACAGGACAAAAACAGGACCTAAACTGAAGCAGCTAAAATTAATATTTTTCTGGAAACCTGGTGGCCAAAGGCTTGTGGTGCATATCAAAAGTGTTAAAAAGCCCTCAGCAGCCACAGTCCCTGCTTCAACTCCACGCCGTTTACTGTGTCAGTCCTCCACTGTTTATCTCCACATATTTTCTCTCTTTACTGCACAGTAAAGGAAAAAAAATACCAAAAAAAGTTAATTTTTTTTAAAACATGTAATTTTCCTGCTAAGCCATTGTAGGACATCCGTCAAGGATCAGGACTACTGGACTGCATTATTCTCTTTTGTACAACTTGTTTAAAATTGTTTTGAGTCCCCTTAAAAAAATATTCTGTATTTAAATGCTTATATTCTACTTTCACAATGACAGAAAAGCACATTTGTAGCTTGTCTTTCAGTGGAAAAACTTCAATACTAAACAAAAGATGGCATCTAATGTTGACAACAAATCCCTCCATTTCCACTCCTCTTTCACCGCCTCTTTATTGTTGCCTTGTGTTCAGTGAAGTGTTGCGTGCCTGCTCCCTAAACCAACTGTTTGCCCTCGCATCAAACTGAAAAAAAAAAAAAGCCCAGCAGACCGCCTTGTCAACGCCACACCTACGGGCCAAAACAGTGTCTGCATCACACAGAGAATCACACTACATGCTCAGAGAACGAAGCCCACACACTTTGCCCAGTGCAAAGCTACACAGAACAACGGGTCAGGTTTCACTGACAAGTGGTACGTCACAGTCTCAATCAGACAGCTTGCAGAGGAGAGATACACTACTGCCGGGGGATTGACTGAGATAATGTAATGGAGGAGAGATTATAATGTTAGCATTTGACAGTGTATGGTGACTAAAATTCATACAATAACAAACATCGCTAAAGCTGTGCAAATCTGTAGTTGGCTAGACCAGGTGTGCCACATTAAATAGGACAGTAGACCCCTTCTCAAATACTGAGACAATAAAGCAACAATGAGGAATGAAAAACTACTGCATTTTTTTTGTCTTTCATTATATTTTTATTTATTTTCGCCTTCATTATCATTTCTCAATTTTGAACAGGGGAGAATGATGACTAAGTACATGCACGTCTCTCAGGAATCTCTGGATGCATCCCTACGAAAACCAAAGGAACCACAGCTGAAATAACAGTGACAGTTCTGATAATTACTGGAACAGAGAGGACGCTGGGCAAAAAAGTACTGTATATTTGTCATGTACATGCTAAATGCCAAACATGTAATGTAACCTGTAGTTTCTGTGTGTTTATTTAAGTTCATGCAATTCAATTTTATTTATATAGCGCCAAATCACAACAGTTGCCTCAAAGCACTTTATATTGTGAGGTAAAGACCCTACGATAATACAGAGAAAACACCAACAATTAGACGACCCCCGTTGAGCAAGCACTTAGCGAAGGTGGGAAGGAAAAACTCCCTTTTAAGAGGACGAAACTTCCAGCAAAACCAGGCTCATGAAGGGGCAGTCATCTGCCGCTATCAGCTGAGGGTGAGGGGAGGGAGACAGGACAACAGACATGCTGTCGAGATTAATAATAACAAATGCAAAGTGGTGTATAAACACAGAGAGTAAAAAGGTGAATGAAAAAGAAACACTCAGTGGATCATGGGAAGCCCACAGTAGCCTAGGCCTATTGCAGCATAACTAAGGGAAGGTTCAGGGTCACCTGATCCAGCCCCAACTATAAGGTTGATCAAAAAGGTCATTTTTAAGCTTAATCTTAAAAATAGAGAGGGTGTCTGTTTCCCAAATCCAAACTGGGAGCTGGTTCCACAGAAGAGGGGCCTGAATGCTGAAGTCTCTGCCTCGTATTCTACTTTTAAATATTCTAGGAACCACAAGTAGGCCAGCAGTCTGAGAACAAAGTGCTCTATTGGGGTGATATGGTACTATAAGATCTTTAATCTAAGATGGGACCTGATTATTCAAGACCTTGAATGTGAGAAGAAGAATTCTAAATTCTATTCTGGATTTAACAGGGAGCCAATGAACAGAAGTCATTATGAGAGAAATATGCTCTCTCTTTCTAATTCCTGTTAGACTGCCCTAGCAGTTGTGGCAGATGGCTGCCCCTCCCCGAGTCTGGTTCTGCCAGAGAGCCAGAGGGTTTTTTCCCCTTTTAAAAAGGGAGTTCTTCCTTCCTGCCATCGCAAAGTGCTTACCTTACATTATATGGCACCTTAAAGCAACTGTTGTTGTGATTAAGTGCTATATAAATAAACCTGAATTGAACTGAATTAATAACATGTCAGAGTTTTATTTAACTCAGGGCAATATGGGAAACGCCTGTATGGATGCTCTCAATTATTTTTATTTTATTAATTTTTTTTAATTACTTGTTTTGAATTGGGCTTACTTACGCCTGCTGATTTAGTTTTACATTATTCAAACAGTTTTGCAGCAAATGAGTTCTATATTAAAGTTCTGCTTGCTTGCTAAAGAGAGAGAAGTTTTTAATTAATTATCAGTAAGGCTTGAGTCCATTTGTTCTCATTACACATTACTGAATAAAGACGTAGACAGAATGTAATCATTCAGCATTCCATCCATTTTCTTCCGCTTCCCTGCTTGTTATTTTTACTTTGCAATGACAATATGTACTCAAAGTGTTTCTTCAACAAAGAAATCCCTGCCACTCGATGAATGGGTGTGGTGCAGCACAAACTAGAGATTCTGCCTTTCCAGTTTCTGAGTGAATTCAATGAGTGTGCACACACTTGCAGTGACAGCAAATGAGAAAAACAGAAGCAGCTAAAGGGGAAGCAGAGGAGAGGGGGAAACCGGCATCCGCTGCAGTCGCTAGCAACCTAATGGGCTAATAAACTCCAACTATAGAGCGCCTGCATTTTGGATGCGGAGGCAAGCAGCAATTGAAGCCTCAAAAAGCTAATAGCTAGTTGAGTAAAAGCCACAGAGGAATGCACCACGGTGATATGTGTGTATGTGTGTGGAGAAGTTCTCTCAAGAGAAGCAACCGTCCTCTTCTACATGCTTTCCACAGCTGGCACTGCCCATCTGACGTCGCTGTGTCTGTGTGTATATGTGTGTGTGTGTGAGTGCATGTGGCATTTTTAGGCTAACAAAAGGAAGCCACAGCCACCCTCTCGCTCCACCACACCCCAGAGTCCTGCGTGGTTTTACAGCCACCGGGTGTGGGTGCAGGGGAAGGGCGCTTTATTTATGTCAATCTGGACCTAATGATGGCTTTCAGATGGGTAGATACAGTACACTGTGTTTAATGAGAATAGCAACAATGGGTGTGGTTTGAAGAGCAAGAATTAACATTATGCAGACTCGGACATCTGCTTATTTAATCGCATACCCAGCAAAAGATGTGCCAAACCATCGTGAGAGTAACGAGCCAATGCTGTCACCCAGCCAGCAGCTGCTGCAGCAGCAGCAGCAGCAGCAGCAGCAGCCGCCACCTCTGGGCGTTGGACAGATGCTGGAAGTTTCCTCCCTAGGTGTTGTTCCCTCTGTCAACACACCCTGCAGCTCTGTCACACAGGCCAGGAATGCTGCTGAGGAAGGAACCGGGGTTTGTCACACCCACGCAGATCCAACCCCTCTCCACCCGTTTGTGAACTGCTCAGGCTTGAAAACAAACACCCCCCCCCCTTTTCATCCCCAGTCAATGGGGCCAAACACAGCTGTGGGGTTCTGGACAGCAAAGTCAAGAAAGGTGTAAAGAGAAGGCAGGGGTAGGTTTTGACACAAAGGTGACAGTAATCTGGCTGCTGGAAAGCTGTTCACAGATGACTGCCGTCACTCAAACTGTGGCACAGGTTCAGGAAAGCCGCTGACTGTGAGTTTCACTTAAAATATTTGAGCGGTTATAGTTGCCTTTTCGTCCTTCAACAGACAAAAGAAACAAAAACAAAGCTGGAGCACACACAAGCAGATTCTCAGCTGTCACTCTAGAGCCATGGAACAAGAAAATCTGGGCTCTGTGAGCATGTCTATTCACACAAAGCCAGGTGAAAACCACTGAGTATCTGACACAGCAAAAAGTAAATAAATAAAAGCAGTTTGCGAATAGGAAAGTCTCTTCTGTAGCAATGGCTACAAGGGATAAAATACCCTGACATCCACAAACCACAATGTCTGCATTTTGGTGAGATAATCAAGGTCAAGTCTGGCCTCATCAGTGACCTACTTAAATCCTGCGGTTGTAGGATTTAAGAGGAATGATTTCTTACCTCATCATCTGGTTGGAGGAGGATCACATCCAACAGAGGTCGCACACATGGGGGAGGAAAAGAAACACAAACGTCAACATGCTGAGACATATGGGACAAAAAGAACAACTCTGAAAATCAGGTGAACATTTAAATGCAAAGAAAATCCTGGTTATTATCTGAGAAACAAAAATACCAATACCGACAGGTCTCCCCAGTGTCACCGAAAAATACAATATGTTCCAAAACAATCTGCTGGTGCCTCAATGTTAACACAGAAATTCAAACTATTTTAAACTTTCTTGAGAGCAATTTGTCAGGTAATCGTTTTGTTTTCCCACCATGGTGCTACTCTCCTCGCACATTTCTAGACCTTGTGAAGATGTGTTGTGTGTGTGGTCGCGATCATAATTTCACATATTTTATATCACAGTTTTGCAAAGATATCTAAAAAGGTTTCAGTGACATGGGTCAACTTTTACTGAAATACACACGAGAGATAATGAACTAAATTTTGATCCAGATGGATGTTTGGGAGCCCAGCAACAGTCTGACAAAAAATTTAGTCATCAGTGGCAGCAGGTTTGTGTTATGTGAATAATTTGGGGCACGGGCTCCTGGTACAGTAGGTTTACAGAGTTGGAGTTGGCTAGCCAGGAATTTTGTTTGACAGAAAACAAGGAAAACAACCTTTGAAAACTGCCACTTCCACACAGAGAAGTCTCATACCAGTGAAGGTTCAGATAAAAATAGCAACGAACTGGCACCAATCTCAAAGTCTAGCACTTTTGAAACATTTGGCAATTCCAGTAATTAGTCATGAGCAAGTGATCCAAATTATTCATGATGTCTGCCATTTGCTGATTCCTTCAGGTCTTAAGAGGCAAAACAAATTTCTTTACTCCAAGCTGCCTGTCCTGGGAAGCTTTCTGGCACGATTACAAATATTGATTCACTACTTTAAACTCAGCAACATCTCTGCCTGTGAGTGTGTAGAGCAGACTGAGGCACAGGTCAGGGTGCTGAAAGACCATTATAGCCTTTGCCACCATTTACAACCACTTCAGGAAGAACAATGTTACAGGTGGTGGGTTAGTCATCCTTGCATATGGACAATATATAATGTATGATCTGCATATTACTGCTGCTGCTCTTGAAAACCAAACTGAGCAGAATGCATCACTTCCAGATGCACCAAATTATTGTGGCAGGATGGCCCAACAAACAAATGGATAATGCAAACATTCACATTCACAGCTCTCCAAAAATATCTGCAAATTTTGAACTGAAAACATCTAATTATGGACTCGCAGAACTACAGTAGTGTAACAACTACTTGCAAATTTTTTCCTTGACCTTGATGCTGAGATCCTCCACAAGTGATGCTGTCAGCACAGCCACAGACAGCAGTGGGGCTCTCCACAAGGCTCTACCTGAGGGACTCTAGCCCCTGCACACTGTGCCATTCATCCCCACCACCTACTGTCCTAATGGGTGAGTCTGGCCTGATGACTGGGGTTTAGCTGTTCTCGTTAAATGGGTTATGGGTGCTTAAGAATGCATCCACCAATAAAATACATTTAAAAAAGGGAGCAAAATTAATTAAATAAATTACTTAACCCCCCAAGTTGCTCTGCCCTGGAAACCCATGCCACGAAGCTCCCAGCGCACAGATTTTGTTCTGATGTTAATGCCAGAGGAGGTTTGGAGCTCTGCAGTTATCAAGGCTGGCTGAGTTGCTGTGGTTCCTAAACGATTCCACTTTGCAATAATAGCACTTATAGATGATTGTGGGATATTTAGGAGGGAAGAAATTTCCCAATCTAACTCGTTGCAGCAGTGGCATCTTATTACAGCACCACACTTGAATTCAGTGAACTCTTTAGGACGACCAATTCTTTCAGAAATGTTTGTAAAGGCAGACTGCATGGCTAGGTGCTGGATTTTATAGACCTGCAGCAATGGAACTGAATGAAACACCTGAATGCAAAGATTAAGAGGTGTGGCCCAATACTTCTACAGTGTATAATAAACCACTGTCTGTGGGATCCAAATCTTTTACAAAGTTTAAAATTGCACCCAAACCTTTTCCTTCCATACTATCTTATCCAGTGTGTCACTTTTTTTTTTTTGGTAGTTAAAAGACTGAGATTCATTAATGCTTGTGCATTTTATTACAATTATGTTTTTCTGGATACAAGCCAATTAGAAACAGCTCTGGGTTCATGTTGGACAAACACATCACACTGACTTGTTCCCAATATCTTGAATCTTTCTTCCAAACACAGTGAAACAGTGCTCGTTTAGCCTCTGTGCATTTAGTACACAAAGCATGTCTGGTATATATTTTTTTAATTATAATGAGTTACATATGTCTGCATTCAATTAATTCAATTTTAGAATGCGCCAACAGTTCTGCAAAGAAATATCACCTAAGAAATTTAGATAACAGTGAGCTGAAACATTCATGAGTAAGCAGCTGGACATGGAAAAACTAACATTTGAGCTTATCACCATGCTGTAATATCTAAAGGGACTCCACAAAAATGATTTAACAGGGATGCTGAAGGTCAATCCCTGGATAGTTTCATTTCCTGCAACAAGGACTTAAAACAGGTTTGTTTCCCAGTGTGTATTAAAGGGCTGTTTTATTGCTTAAATCATCAGTGTAGTACAACCTTTACTGTTATACTTGAGATACTGAGCACAGAGCCGACAAAGTAAAAGCTTCACTGCATATTTCTTATCATCTGAGTGCAGCATATGACACGAGCAATGCACGCAAAGAACATCACATGAACGCTCAGCACAAGAGCACTCATCACCTCCCACTTTCTCCTCGCCATGTTTGTATCCATTACACAACCCCTCTGTGCATACAGTACACCACAGGGCAACTGTTTCAATGAGAGGAATGTTTCAGTGCAACTGCAGCCTCCGGTACCTCGCATCACAAGACCACTGTGCCTCTCTGTGCACACACCGGGGGGGCTGACACAGACACGTTATGATCCAGGTGAGCTTTAAGCTGTTTAAAATAGCCGACACAGAAACCTAATGTGGACCAAGGTCACATGATCATGGCCATAAATTTCTAAAAACCTGTCTAAATACTGGCTTAGAAAAACCCAACAATGAAGCCCAATTTTTGATTGCTTTTCCCAGGCTTGGACTGTCAAATATCATTCTGCAGCATCTAACTGCAGAAAGAAAAACATAAGGTGAATGAAAGCCTGTCATTGTTGCAAGTGAAAAGCTTTCTGAGGAATGAAACTGAGCCAGAACTTCTTGTTTTGCAATGGTGGTGTAATGGGGCAAAGTCTTCACAGCCCTCATCTGCCTACAGCCCTCAGTTTATCGATGGCATACATTCATTTTGGCTCTGTAAACCACCACACTGGGTTTGAAACAACACAATGAAGATGTGGTCCCAGTGTAGTCCTATCTGCATTAACTGTTTAGGTCACATAGTTACATTAATTACCAGCCAAGTGAAGGCAGCTGCATGGGAGGAAACTTAGTGATGTCTGTGGCTTGGATTTGCAATTACCTTTGAGGGATCATGTAAAAAAGAAAAAGAAAAAAAAAGCTGCAACCCCCAATACTTTTGTTAAACCTCTTGAATTAAAGCCAAATGTCTCCACTTTAATCACCTCGTAAGTGCTCATTTCAAATCCTTTGCGATGCTGAACACAGGCAGATTACAAAAAACTGTGTAAGTGTCCAAATATTTATGGAGCTGACTGCAGTTCTGCGCGGTCCAGAAATAGTTCAGTGTGGTGAGTCTTTGGTACCGCTCTCACATAGCTGCAGAATTACAGTCCCGTCGTCCCGTGTGGAGCTCAGGCTGCTGCCAGGCTTTCCGAGGATTTTCGTCCAGCGGGACGAAGTGTACCCTCTGTCCTGTCTCAGTGCACCCATAAAAATAAAACCTGCACTTGTATCACCGCATTACAACCCGGACCTGTAGCCAAACAGGCCTGATATGAGGATCGTGACGGCTTGTGTGTTTAATTAATTAAAAGGAAAAAAAAAAACAGTTTTAAAGAAGGACCTGCTCAGTTTTTGTAGGCTGCTCCGATTCAGAAAGTAGACGAGCATCCCCGCATGCAGTGTCGGATGTAAGGACTCACCGTGGTTGAACATTGCGGACCGAAACCGGCTGTTGCTGGATGAATTTTCCATCTTAAAGTTTCACTTAGCGCCACGACCTTCTTCTTTTTTGTCCCCCCCTCTTCGTCGGTATTTTCCTTAATTTCCTCCCCGAATGTGAACACGGCGGCTGTGAAACACTCGCCTGCGTGTTGTGACCGGACAAACCCGTCTCTAGCCACACACGCGCGCACACACACACACACACACGCGCGCTCGGTTCGCGGTTCAAACTGTCGAGCCGCCTCCAGCCTGCCAGCTCGGTGACGTCACAGAGCAGCCGCTGTTGCCGCAGCGGCGTCGGAATGAAAACAATCGCACGTGGATGCGCGTTGGGAAGATGGTCACGTGCGTCTCCGAGGACTAAACACAGGTGTGTACACTCACACACACTCACCTGAACATTACAAATAACGACCAAGTTTTTGGGTTGTTTTTTTTCACTTCACTTATATTTCTTTATGACAGAGGAGAGGGTTATTGTATTGGCTCTTTTTGTTTTGGTCAAAAAAGTATTAAAAATATTATTATTATAAACACACGACAGTGGCGCAGCTTTTGTAATTTCCCCCTGTTCAGTATCGCAAAGGATTTTGCGTTGTGAAGGGATGTGATTAAAATGTAGTGATTATCCCCACTTTCTTTATTTTAAACAGACTTAAAAGTAACTGGGCAAACAAACATTAATTTAAATATTATTTTTAATTCTTGCATGCAAGTCCTTCGCAGTCAAAGGACTTATTGCAGTCTGAAAGCTATAAACGTCACTAAATGCTGAGTTTTCCTCCCATAAAATGCTTTGGCACGTGAATATATGATTGGTTGGAGCTTTTCTTGGAGACTGCAGTGGTTTGGTTCAAGTGGGGTACAGTCTTTACCGCCCAAGTAGTGAAAAAAAACTGTAAAACATTAGTGTAAAACTAGCCTACCTAAAATTTGAGTTCATGCAAATAGTCTGTTAATCAATAATTGATTGATTTTTACGCATAAACTCCAAATCTTTCAAGGTGTCAGCTTCTCAGATGTGATTTGCCGTTTGTATTGTCTCAGACTGCAGTAAACTGAAGAACTGTGCAAAGAGTTTATGTGACAAAGCAACACGTTTGAAGGTGACACCTCGTGAAGCTGCGATAACTGCATTTCTAACTGGTTCCTTAATTACATGCTCTCACTTGAAGAATTAACTCCACCGCTATGCACTGATCGTGCTTAAACACTAAGACTTCAGCAGTAATATCAAGATGCATAAAACTGATCCAACTCATTTTTCTACAAGAGTATTTTTGCATTTAGCTGGACTGCCTCTAATAAGATTGTTTATGCTGTGCCCTTTAATTTAAGAACAGTTTCTAATAGCAGTAGGAGTGACAGGTGTATACTACCTACTATCAAAAAAAAATCTGAAAGATGAGCAGCTATAATGAGAGATAGATGGTGACATCTGGTGGTCACTTTGTAAATACTTTTCAAACACACCCTCCCACCACCCTTTCCCCCCGTTAGTTGAAACAAGCGCTATTTTTATCACTTTAATGCAGCCCACACATTTTCTCTGCAGATAGCGCTGATACTGATCTCCAAGTGAGAACTCACCGAGTGAAGCACATCTCATTGGAACAGCCATATTTAGACCTCACTGGTGCTTCAGTAGTAGAAGATTAATCACAGAGTGAATATACTGTAGATATGGTACTGTGCAGAAGTCTTGAGCCACCCCTCATTTCTTTATATTTTGACTCTTTTTTTTTTCTTTTCTTTTTTTTAAAGCGGGGAGCAATAGTTCTCCAGGCTTTCTGGAGGTCTCTCAGAGTTTTTCTTTGGACATTGGCCCCTTTTCCTCTCATTTTCAGTCCAGTCCTTGTACCCGACTATTTTCAGGGGACCTTTGTTAAGCCACTTAAACTGGACAAGAGGAGGACAAAAGAAGACATGGCAGGCCTAAAACAAACTGTCTTCAGCAGCTGGACAGTATCTGAAAGTCATGTCCTTAAGAAATAGGGGGAAAAAATCCAGCAAAAACCTGACACAGGACCTGCAAGATACATCTGGCTCATCCATCAGAAATGGTCTCAGCTGAAGGGTGGCTGTCAAGAAGCCATTTTTAATTAAGCAAAACAGGGAGAAAAGCCTGAGGTATGCCAAATTACCCAAGGTCTGGGCTTAAAATCAGTGGCCACAGGTCTGATGGAGGGATGAATCCAAATTTGAAATTTTTGGTTAAAATAATCATCAGTATGCAGAGATGAGGTCAGGAGTGAGGTACAACAGTGCGCGTCTACAACCATGTGTAACACACGGTGGCTCTTTTAGGGTTTGGGGCTGCATTTTAGCCAGTGGTGCTGGAGATCTTGTCACAATTGATGGAATTATGACTTATAAGTACCATCAGATTTTGATCCACCATGTAAATATAACAATCTCAATAAATCGCTCCATCTTCCTAGCAACATAAGGAAATGAAGGGTGCCTCAGTACTTTTGATCAGCACTGTATAAGAAGAACAGACAATCTGGTTTGTTTTAAGGAGCAACAGTTTTATTTGTAGCTGTGACAAAATGAAAAAAAAAAAAAGTTGCCTCCTCAGAATCTAAATGTTCAGGATTAAAGTGCAGAATTGTTTTCACAGCTTGTGTAAAAAAAAAAAAAAACTAAGTAAGACAAAAAAAAAAAAAGATTAAAACTGACAATGGAGATCTGGAAAATATAAATACGATACAGAACAAGATGAAATCTCATACACCGTGGTTTCAGCAACGATAATCAGTCCACTTGAATCAGGCTTGCACTTATGATACATTAAAAAAAAAAAAAAGGAAATCAGTTCATGTTTTCAAATCGTTGGCAAGGCTAGCTTACAACAAAGGCACAGCATTGTTCAGAGGTAACGATCCTTTGCAAAGAAGTGCTGCGGCGACATTCTCAGTGATCATCAACACGTCCTCACAAACACATCTAACATGCTCGACACGGCTCAGACAGGGATGGAGAAAGAAAATGTGCCCACGGACGAACACGTAAACCAGCATTTTACAGAAGCGTGTTTGTGTTATCAGCCGGCGCACTGACAGAGGTTTACATGCTTTCTCAGTGTTAGTGCTGAGGCGTGGTTTCCTACGAAGCTGCTGAATTAACTGAATCGAGAAGAAAGCTCCGGAATATTACGGCCCTGAGCCAAAAGGAGTGTGATGAAGAGGTGAGGAAGGCCAGTTGAAGTGCTCTATTATCAGAAAGACCAGCAGTGGTTGCATCCCTCTGTGGGCGTCACGCATGGAACAAGCAGTCAGAAACAACACAGAACATCATTCACAAAGGACCGGTCTGTAGGCAGCAGGCAGAGCCGGGACATTTCATCCTCCTGGTAGCAAAAGCCTGGGAACTTTAGGTCTATTTAGGTACAAAAAATAGTGTTGAAATTAAAATATTATCAATACTGCCTCAGTTATACGAGGGGTCAACTAATCTGCTGCCAAAAACAGGACTTAAAGGTTGAACCGTGCACTTAAATGCATCTTAATCAGAAACGCGGTCCGAACACGGTCCAGTTTGCTATCGAGAGGATGAATTTCCCGGATCCCATTTTTTTTAAAGTTAGAAGGCTCTATCAGTGTCTTGCATTCATATTTCAACCTGAACTGACATTATTTCCTTATCACAAGTAGCCCAAGAGAGAAAATTAACAAACATGGCTTCAACCAGCCACTTGGTTATATAGTGCAAATAAAAGTACTCAAATGTGTATAAAAGGATTTCAGTGGGTATATAGCTATTAAAAAAAAGAGATGCAGTTTTTTTTAATTTTCTTTTTTTTAGCCCGGCTTTCTCCGTTTACTTTTTTTGCCTCTTTTTTTTTAAATTTTTTTTATCTCAAATAATCTAGAGACAAAAACAGCTCAGCTTAGAAGCTGGACAAACCTAGCAAGAACATCATGCAGCTCATGAAAACATCAGCAGGAATTTAAAAAAAAAAGAAGAAGATTTGAATTGTCTCATGTTAGAAGGTGCGAAAGAGATTATTTCTGAGGATGCACGCAAACAATGGAAGGAGTACAGTGATATTTACAGCCAGCGTTTACATGTGAACAAGAGACAGACGTGTGGACAGACGGCTGACGTGATGAGGCAGTACCTTAACTTACTGTACAGTACAGGAGATAAGAGTGAATCCTTAAGAACTGGTTGATTGCTCGCAAAACATCACAGATAATTAGAGTTGATCGTAATATGGACTCTTATCATTTTCGCTAGTTTAAAGCCATTTGATGTGATTAGATGACACGGTATTATTTTTAAGTTTATTCCAGCGCACATCAGTGGCTACACGAAAACTCCCAGGTGACTGCAGCTTTTTGGATCGGGAGAAATCACAAAATGTAACATTTACTGAGTTCAAAATGATGTTTCAGGGGTTACGATTGCACATACGTCGAACGGTAAAAGCCCCAAACCTGCCACAGTGGTGAAAATGTAGAGAGAAAAAGTGGGAAAGAAAGAAAGAAGGAAACTTTCAGCTGTGCCCTTTTAACTGCAGTCAAACCTCTCCTCTCCATTTCTGGTCGGCCAATAAAAATATGGCAATGTAGCGTATGTATATAAAATATGTCTGTACATTTACTATATTTAAAACATTTACAATGTCGCCGGTTATGAACACTGGTATGCTTTTAAATGTTGGTGTGGATGAGATACGCGAACAGCTCTTAAAACTGAGAGACAACGTACCAAATCTATGCCGAAGGTGTGTACCTCAATGTAGAGTCAGTGCTACACAATAAATAGGGGAGAGGGGCAGCGGCACGACTAGATTAGTGGTTTGTGACCAAATGAGGTCAGAGGGACACGAAGAACCAGGATTTGACCTGACAGCATTATTTACAGTCATGCGCTCTTCTGTGAACTAGTTAAAGCTTGAAAGGGTTCGCGTCACGAGCTGATGTGAACCTCTAAACGACACGCAGGCTCCTCGTCTTTGACGTCCAAACAGAAAGTAAAACCAAACCAAGCTCACGCCTGCAAACACCTACTGCACAATGTACTCTGTAGAGGCCTAAAGTTAAGGTCTGCTGTATGCGATGGGATTTTTTTTTTTTTTGGGGGGGGGGGGTGTTATACATCCACATGAACATACACACTACAGTAAGTACAGTAAGTATTCTTGACTGGTGTGACCACTAAAGTTAAATCTACATGATTCAAGAGCTGATTCATGATTTGAAAGTCGGGTCTGATTGCATATGACGACACGTTCCACTTTAGCTTCAGGTGCAGCAGAATCAAGCAATTCTAATTGACGTCTCTTGATTTTACTTTGAATGTTAGCATGTGTGCGTCTCACACAGGTGGCTTCTCAGATTCACAATTTCCCCCTGAGTCTATTCATTAAGCCTGAGCCAGTCTGCTCCCGCAAATATGGAGGGGTATTTACACGACTCCTCCGGCCACTGTGCCGATCCAGGTGGGCGGTCGCCGCCCTTGTGGGGTTAACGATAGCATCCCACTCGTCCCCATTGTGCTCAGCCCTACTCTGGCTGTTCGGGGTGGGTGTGCAGGCCGTTCTCGGGACATGTTATGCTGTGGTGCTCCCAGAAGGCCTTGTGCAGCTGGTCCACTTCAGACATCAGGGGCAGACCGATGTCCAAGTGCATCTTCAGGTTCTCCAGCCACTCCTCCAGTTTGGAGAAAGCAGGTCTGAGTATTAAGAAAGCAGATGGACACTCCAGTTAAACCTCTCCTATTTATTTGTATTTGTCAATTCAAGGGACAGTTCACCTCAAAACACAGTAAAGGACATGAAGTTGTTAGAACTGGTTACCCTGGGGTACTTCAAGCCAGTTTTAAAGGATTGAGAAAAATAGTTTGTTTGATTAGTTCGCATATCTCAAAACCTCAATAATGCCGCTTCCTGTGATAATCCACAGAGCTTCAGTAGTAGCTGTATTTGGTAAAAACTATTTAAAAATGTAGCTTTTTATCAGTTTCGGATGGAGGTATAGCCAATTGCACCATGAAACTTGGAATAAAAAAAAAAAGGGTTTAAAATGGGTGAACTGTCCCTTTAGGCAACATTTCAACACGAATCTGGCGTCTGACCGTTTGTCTGCGTCGAGGTCGCAGCACAAAGCAGCTATGGGGAAGTAGGCAGGGGGACAGTCAGGGGGACAGTAGTGCTCCAGGAAACCAGAGACGTTCAGTCCAAAGTCTGTCGCTCTGGGGAGGTAGTCGGGGTCAGCGTTCACCCTGCCGATGATCTGGAGAGAGCGAGAAAGAGCAAAAAAGAGTTAAAGATGGAAGTCAGTCCCCCAGCTGAAACCCAGCAAACCCTCCAAACTGAAGCTCATCGTTCCCAGCAGACCACAACTATCGTTTGTCTTCCCATCAGCAGCCACATGAAGACGTCTCTGCTTTCCTGCTCTCTAATCCCCGTAATGCTCTCTATATAATCGCGTCCATCTGGAGAACTCATAGCGGAGCTTCTGAGTGATTGAACTGTTGAGCCCAAATTATGTAGGTGGTGTGTGGCCAGGCTGCAAGCCTGCATCACTGTGGGCTGGATGTTCAGTCGGAAAGCAATTTTCTCTCTAAGAAATGTGGAGTTTGGGAGAAGAAAGATTGTTCCCTCATAAAACGTGTTGTATTTCATATGAGCCTAACTTGAAAGTTTGACAGCTTTCACTTTTTGCCTTAATTGCAGAGGAACACCTTAGACTTAAGAGACAGTGGAGAAACACTGGTTTTATCATCGGGAGGCACCGAGAACATGTGAAAACTCTTGATTTATTCATGAGCTAATATAACCCCTGGAATCTACGATATCTAGAGCGCGTTGAGGGTCGCTTACCTCGCAGAGCATGATACCAAAGGAAAAGATGTCTACTCTCTCATCGTAGCTCTTCCCTGTGAGGGAAAAGACACAATTAGACTGACGTTAACATTTTGGTGAACTCGTACTGAACAATACGAAACTGAACAATATTTGTGAGTAGCACAGGAAAGCAAGCACACGCGTCACTGCCTACAGAACATACCATGGATCATCTCTGGAGCCATCCAGTACGGGTTTCCCACCACAGTGTATCTCTTCCGGCGGTCAGGCCTCTTCAGGCCGGACAGCTTTCCCTGCGTCAGCTTCTCCCCGTGCTTGTCGTCCACCATGAGTCGAGCCAGGCCGAAATCTGCCACCACCACTGTGTTGTTCTTTAAAGTACCAAAAAATTTCATTTTTATTATACAACAAGCATACTTTGCCGCCTATAGAGCTGTTGTAAAAGTTGATTTTTTTTTTTTTTTACCACATAAAGAATTCACTGAAACAACAGAGTCACGATATGAAAAGCGATAGCAATGTCAGCTGGAATGAAATCACTCGCTGGGAGCAGGGGACAGTTTGTGTGTGAGACTGCAGGCTGATAGGCTGTGATTTAATGTCCACTCACTGTGACCTTAAATAACATTTTTGCTCTCTCTTTTCATTAAGGAAACGTGCACATCGTCTTTCTGACGGACCATGTGACACATCATCTGAATGGAGTGTCAGACTCTTTCTTCTCTCCGTGTGAGGTGCGTTATCAGCATCATCAATTCTGAAAAAGGGCCGTAACCTTCAAGGGAATATCTGTGGTGGGCCAGATTTAAGCTTCTTTAGTAGGCTTGAAATTAATCTGCAGGCTGTCAGGCAAGCGTTTTGTTTTCGTGCGCCACGTGTTCGGTGCTCTCCCTGTTTAGGTCAGAAAAGCTGAACGTTTCTGCTTTAAGCTTCTTGTGTGGAGCGTGTTTGTAAAATCGTCTTAGTCTCCCATAGCGACTGCGAACAAAGCTCTCTTTTGTTTTCGTACGAGCGAACGGCAGGTGCGCTGTACTAAATCCTTACAGTAAGCATGCTGTACGTGCAAAGGTATGTCCGCACAAACACAAAAGCGTACAGGAAGACAAGCTCTTACCTCTCGGACTAGACAGTTGTGAGAGTTCAGATCCCGGTGGATTATGTTCATGGAATGCAGATATGTCTGATTGACAGATAGGAGAAAAATAAAAGGATAATATTTAAAAAAAAAAAAAGCTTTTTGATAATCTGTAAATCATGACAAGTAGAAAAAAACTGTCTGTCTTTATCACTAATAGGCGCTTGCTGAATAGTCATGCTTGACATGCAACTGATATCAAGGGAGAATCCTGAGAACCTGAGTTCTTATCCTGCAGGGATTTATGCTCTCATTTAAATCTTATAATAAGAAAAGTAACCCACATATGTTGTAGCTCACAAACATGACCACTAGAGGGAGACAGCAGTAAAGCTAGCAGGAAGACAAATTAAAGAATTATTCTGGGTAAATTTAACAGGAGACGGAGCACCGATCCTCCACTTTTCTCTCAGCCCAGCAGGATGTTTGTTTATTTTGGTTATGCTCTGTTTTATTAATGACAACACCTTAATTTCCCTATGCATGTTTTAGTGTCAGGCAGCTTCTGGTTCTTTGTTTTTGTGTCTTCCGTGACAAAAGAAAAACCTGTTCTTGGGTCTTTATAACCACTTGATTATATTTGGGTAAATTAAACCCAAATAATAAAAAGGGTTTAAAAAAAAAAGGTTCTCAGTCTGTTTTCCAGAGTGCTGTTTTTGATATTAACAGTATGCACTCACCATCCCAGCAGCTATGTCCTTAGCAAAACTGACCCGTTGGTTCCAGGGATAGTTTGAGTCCTGTAAACAAAAAACAAAAACAAAACAACTAAATGTAATTTAATCATATCTGCTGATGCTGATGAATCATTACTTCCAACCAAACCTTTACATGACATTATTATTATTATTATTATTATTATTAACTATGCTACATTCTACTTTCAAATGCATGCATTGGAATTCTGAATAGGAAAAACACACACACACTCCACTGCTCACCATTTTCTTGATGATTTCCCTCAAGGTGCCTCCCTTGATGTACTCTGCGATGAAGTTGAGTCTCTTGTCTTTGTAGAGGACGCCGATGAACTTGAGCACATTGGGGTGATCCAGGCATCGCATGACCTTCACCTTAAAGACACAAATATTTTATTTTTACACGCTGTCATAACATCCCTGAAACAAGTCCACAGCGGCAATGAGGGGTCTTAAATCTTCATGATCGAGCAGAGTGCTTTCTCATAGTCAGCGTTAATATTTTGCAGTTATGTCTGCTACTTTGCACACACTACTGATAAAACCAAGGCCGCGGTTATGGCTGGCACATTAGTCACTGCTTGTGTGAGCTGTTACCTCAACACAGCATAGTAAGCATTTATACTCATATCCGAGGCGCACTTGACTCACTGTGTCAAGTGTTGCTGTTCAGAAATAAAAACACGCCACTTCACTGCTGCGGTACGAACAGGAGATGCTGAAACACGAAACAAAGCTATTTCGGAGCTTTGTCTTTCTACATCAAGCTGATTTTCAGACCCTTGCGGGAACCTCCCTGTGTGCCATCTGGGAATCTCTTTGCTGCTGCGCTGATGATATACATCAGAAATGCATGCAGAGAGAAGGAGAAAACTGATACTACTAACAAATATAAAAGACATCTGCCTCAGGAGAAAGTATAGAAAATGGGGTGTAAACCCACCTGACTAATAAAATAGAAAAAAAGTTCATAAAATTCACAAATAAACAAGTTTTTGTTTGTCAATTAAGGGGAAAAGATAAAATTACTTGATAGCTCTATGAGCTGAGCCTTAAAGTGCTGCTCAGAGCTCTGTTCTGAAGCATTTTCCCCCCTGTAGTTTGGACTGTGATGGAGCAGGCGCGACACTATATTACACACGATGTCTAAAATGTTTGCCTCATTCTTTTCTCATTTTCACTAAGGAGGCTGCCGAGCGCCAAACAGGATTACACGAGACTCAGTAATTTGAGACTCGGGCCACCTACAAACAAACAGCCAGCAGGAGTAATAATCATCCCTTAACTGTGCCTGGGGCTCATTTTACAGCCAATCTTTTTACTCGCTTTTCTAATTACAAAGCAAAGGCTCATCACTGTCTCAACCCAATAATAAAACGAAATACCCACTCATAAATATCCACAACTAAAGTGGAACCATTTTTCTGAACTTCAAACGTCCCATCTAGGAGGCTGTTAACTGGATGAATGAGGCTAATGTGACACCGAAGACCAAACAAAAACACGAGGAGTAATTCAGTAATCACAAAAACTCAAAAAGCCTCACAGACGTCTAAAGCTGTGAGTCACCCTCCGCTATCAGATCCCTTTAAGGTGGACTGCAGAGATATAAAGCTTAATGTGGGAGCTAAAATCTGCCCAGCCATCATTTTTGGGCGACAGGACTATGTTAGCACTTACCTTATTTCAGAGGGGATTTTACACCTTTTTTAATCTCGTTTTTCTTCAGGTGTTTTTTTAAATTCACTCCTGTCCCACATTCTCACAAAGGAGCTGCTAATTCTAACTACAATCTTCATATCATGATCCTGAGTCACTGATCCAGCACTTTAGGTTTTGGACTTTCAATTTACGTTATTTAATGTTTTCTGTTTGACTCTCAGTTTGTTGCTGTTCACGCATTTTTGAGTTTTGTTCCTTTTACAGATATTTCTTGGTTGTTTTTTATATTTACATTATATGGCCCTTTTTTTTTTTTAGCTGTGTTATCAATTTGTGTTCCCTGTATCCTGTTGTCAAGTTTACCCACCTGCTCCCCATTCCCCTGATCAACTTGTGTGTATTTATTGCCTCAGTTTTCCCCTTGCCATTTGTTGCAGCATCTGTTATCCTTTACTGTGTTCCTGTTATCATCCCCAGTGTGTCTTCTGTTTATATCCATAGACTTTGCTTTTTGTTAAATAATTCTGTTCTCCAAGTCTGCACTTTGGGTCCACATTTTCGACTCAGGAGACGACACTTCAGCTTTGGGTTATGGAAAAAAGACCTCAAACAAACTTGCTTTGTTATGTTTCATTCACAGTCTGAAGGTCAGAACGCCTCTGTGATCGTTCAGCTTCACTCACCTCTTTGAGGAACGTTTTCTGTGTTTCGTCATCAAAGCGAATCAGCTCCTTCATCACCATCACCTCCCCCGTCTCCTTGTGTGTCACCTTTAACAAGACACAATGCAAAAATCAAGTTAAGCAACACTACGCTGAAGCAATATTAAAAAAAAAAGGTAGAAAGGAAATCTGGAAAATTCCCTGACGTGATAAAGCCCCAGACATGCATACGCTTTCCTCTGCACACGTCTTTCTTATCTCAATGCTGCCCCCTTCTGGATTTTTCCAGTATGACTACATTGGATGCTCTGTCGTAAACAAACAAACAGTATGCTGGACGTGTCTCTACCCCCTCAAATCTACCTTTATGGCCTGTCCAAAGCATCCCTTTCCCAGCACCTCTCCGTGGATGAGGTCAGATGGGCGGAAGATCCGGTGAGTCCGGTTTGAGACCACACGGAGCGACTCTGATCGATTGATGTCCTTCCTCAGGGAGATCGGTGACGCTGCATTGCTGGAGCCAGGTGACTTATCAGTGCTGTAACTTCGCCTGAAGAGAAGAAAGCCAGTAAATAAACCCTTACTGAAGGCAGTTGAATTAATTAAAGCTGTCAGTCTGGCGATTTCTTACGTGATGATGCGGGATTTCAGGTTGCTGATGTCAGGATTGGGGGGCTGGGTGATGGGCAGGATGGGACTGGGACCCTCCGAGAGTGGGGTGGACAGCGGGCCGTCCACCTGGTCTTCAGCCTCTGAGGAGCCTCCCTCCTGCCCCGGCTGACTGTGAGGGTCGTGTTCGATGGTGAGCTGCAGCAGCCGGCTGGTCTCCTGGATCAGCAGGTCAATCTGGAGATGGCGAGTCAGATCAGACGGGTTGGTTAGATCAAACTGAGAAGATTATCTGCTGGCTGAATATTTTTTAGTAGTCTGTTTCAGAGTGAGATGAAACACTCAATGCTGCTGAAGCTCAATATCACCACATTTCCCTCCACAACAACAGGAACAGTTCAACACAGGAGGTTCTCAAAGCTTCGTCTTTTAATAGCAAACACATAAAGAACAGTGATGAATACCTCATCCAGAGGAACGTTATGAATGGGCGTCCCGTTGATTTCCAAGATCCGGTCTCCAACGTGAATGGAATTTTTCACATCTGGGCTGATGCAGTCTGCATCCACCCTGGATGAAGAAGCAGGAGAAAAAAAAATCTCCTCAAACACCATCGTGCATACAGCGAGCATTTTCATTTTGACCCGAGAGCAGATAAGTCTGCAGCTCATTTGAATATCAGCGGCTATGCTTCCACTCTATTATACATTTTAAATGAATCTCATCTATCACTCTGGCCTCCATTAATAATCCCTCTTCTTTATCTTTTGTCCTTCGTCACATTAACCTCCCCTAAGGTTGCATCTCTTAACTCGCTCTCCCTTTCCTCTTCATTTTCCACTTGCTATACATTCCACAAACTGGAACACAATATCCTTTTATCTACAAAACACAAAACAATGACTCACTGCGAGACTCTGACAGTGTGTCCATGTTCAGGACTGTAGCCGTTGGTCGGGCTTAGCGGCTGGTCGATGGCCACGGAGAAACCGCGGCCTTTGCGTCCGTTGTTGCCGTCGGCGGAGGCTGGGATGGATACCAGCGTGACCGTGTGAGGGATCCGGGAGCATGGTGAGTCCGGCAGCGACACTGGGGTCACGATGGTCTGGTAGTAGCAGTGACCACTGGAGCCCGAGAAGAAGAGAAGCAGAAGTTAAGAACTGAAGTTATTAAAAAATAAGAAAGAGAGAGACTGCATAAAAAAAAAGGACTCCTCACAAAGTTTCTAAGAAAAATCAGCTTCTCATTACAATAATTTTTACAGCTGTCACATGTTGTTGCTTTGGCTCGGTCGGAACAACACTGTACAGTCATTGTTTTGAGTCATTGGTCAGTGTGACCTTTGATAAATAAGAATCTGTTTGGCATACCAAAAAAAAAGAAACACATGCTTATGAGGTGACTGAAGAATGACTATGAGGTGATTCCAATCAAGGGCAGCAACTCTGAAAATCTAATTTAATATATAATTTTTTCTTTTTTTTTTTTTTTACAAAACCCACATAGTACTCATTTGCCTCTCAGCAAACTGTAGTAATTGTAAAGTAGTTGCTGATTTCCTTTCCATGTCACGTGATTCAGCTTGGCAACACGTGAATCTCTCAGTGAATGTAACGGCCCGAGAAAACAACACCAGCTCTCAAGGTCAGTTACTCAAAAGTATTGTGGAGAAGGTACCGTAGTTCTGTCTCAGTGTCTTCTGTCTCTCCAGACTAGCTGTTCTTGTTGAATCTAAGTCTTTATGGACACTGATTGTATGTTTGAGGTCATTGTATTGCTGCAGAATAAAATTAGACGCCTCTCTGATGGTATTCTCTGATAGACACGGCCTGAAACTTGTGACAGGAACATTAACATAACCCTGCAGCTATGCTGCAAGCAACTAACAACATGATGTTCAAACTGCAGCTGCTGTTTTTATAATAATAAAAGCATTCTTCTCCCAGTTTAGTGCTTTATGATTGGTTTCATGCTTAAACCACTCTCAGATATGGGCATGTATTCTGCCAGCTGTCAGAAATTTTATTAAAAAGCCATTTGAAGCCAGAAATGAGTTGAATAAATTTGAGATTTTGTCTACCAACAGCAGCTTATAGCACATTTTTGTGCTTTCGTAGGGATTCTGAGTGGATTAGCTTATGGCAGAGGATGAAACTGGGAAAACTCACAAGTACCAGCTGCACAGGCTATGATGGCTGTGAGATCCAGCACACTGACATATTCCAAATGTATGCATTCTTTAACCTATAGTGTTGGAAGCTCACCAGTACAGTTTGGATCTCTCCACCAGAGCGTATGTGTCTCCATCACCGATGAACGCTCGGCAGTTCAGACATGTGAAGCATTCTGGGTGATATTTCTGTTCCCCTGCGACCTGTTAAAAGCACACACATGGATACATAAATTAAGATATAGACAGAGTGGTGGACTGGGATGTTAAATAGATGGTTCTTTTTATCTAAAGAGGAATAACTAAGTAATATCTCAGTGTTTTTGAGCAACCAGCAACACGAGGCTTTTATAACTGTCTGGGAAGTAGGGCGAGGTCTGGCCACTGAGGGTAATCATTAGTTTGAAGCTCAAACATCGTGTTTGCTGCTGCCAGATGCCCTCCAGAGCTTGGGGCAGTTTTGCAAACAAGAGGGGGAATTGAGTTATGGCCAATTTAAAAAAAAAAAGAAAAAGAAACAGAGCAGGGAATGAGCAGATAATTCACACTGGCAGCTCTGAGGGTGATGCTTCTCTGGAGGTTTCAGCTCTGGATGTTCTTCAGACCAAAGACCATTAAACTGACCAAAATCAAGCGTCAACACTCCCACTTTTAATGCAGCTCATCGTCCTTGCTTGTCGTGACGTTCATCGACTAAAATAATCGATTAAGCAGCCCTCGACATATTATTATCGACCCTTCTTAACTCCTTCAGGTATTGTGGCGCCTGTCGATGCAAATGACCCACCCACTCAAAGCCCTAATGATTAAACATGAGCTACAAAGTTAAGTACCGAAGGTCAAGCCCACCAGAGCTGTTTACTCCCCAGAGGCTGCGCTTGCTATTTCATTTTTTTTTTTTTTTGCTTTTAATGGCAGAAATTTTTGGAGGGAGTAGGCCCCATGACAGCACTCCTCAACTGCACTGATTTGCAATGCTAATGGGGTACAGGAGGACTGAGGAGGGGCACTGCACGGAGACGAGCTCGACAAAGAATAATCAATCAAATGCAAACAGAATTTCCCATTCAATTGTTCCGTCATTTAATTTTCTGATAAACTAGCTGAGAAAATAATCGTCAGAATACCTGATGAAATATTAATAACGACTGGCTGCATCCCTGCAATGCTGCATATGATTCAGACTTAAAACAACAACACGAGCTCATGGCTGCGAACCCGAATCAGCCTCTGGGCAGAACCGCTTTTAAATGGTGGCAAACCTAAAACGGAAAAGGGAAAATGTGAAGATCAAAGAATCAATAAAACCTCTGTCTACAGCCATATGTCTACTACTCTTGCCTCCTGGGAAAGCAGCAGTGAAACCATGAGCTCACACAAACAAGTAAACACATGTGGAGGCCTTGGGCTGCAGCAAGGAAGATCCTGCAATTAATTAATGGCTTTTTAAGTAATTCCTCTCCTTCCAGCTACACAGCAATAAAAGATACCCCAACCTTGACTTATTTGTATCTTTTAAATATTTCAGTTTCTGCTTTTGAAGAACAAAAGTTTGGCTCTGCCACTAACATCAGACTCAGAAGAAGAGTCAACTTGTAGCCTAAGAAAAAAGGAGGAGAAAATAGACGTTTAATGGCTTTGTAATGGACAGGAGCAGCTGCAGGCTTAATTGACCAGCCTAATTTCTTTATTTGTTGACTAAGCAGTCTCATAAAAGGCAGCCATAAAAATTACCCCGTGAGTTCGACAGCAGATGTAAACACAAACAGTGATGTGGGAATGGGAGATCATTTTAACAGTAAACACAAAAGCTGTATGATTATTTTTTAGCATCACATTTGCTTGTAGGTGCAGATTTCTCTTAGATGCAACCCTACAAATGGAGAAGGCAGGAAGAGAGGACAGCTGGACGGAGATGAAACAGACGTGTGGCTCTGCACGCCCTGACTCCGTGGCGGCCATTTGCTTGCCATGCAGACACAACACACACACACACACACACACACACACACACACACACACACACACACACACACACACACACACA
>JAVDPK010002652.1:366494-378826 GCA_034780415.1 Cichlasoma orientale | reverse complement strand
CCCGGGGGGGGGGGGGTTAAAATAATGCAATATAGAAAAAAAAGACAGAAATTAAACAAAAAATAGACTAAAAATCAACAATTCTTCCAAATCCCCATGTGGCATATCCTGTGTTATTCACTTCAAAATTTACAAAATGAATATTGTGCTGCATTAAATAAGACTTAAAACTAGTGACTGAAACCTTCAACTTGTGCCGTGTTGGTGCCAGAGGTCAGAAGAATGGCCAGATAGGAAGGCAGCGGATAGGAGGGCAACATTAACTCAAATAATCACTCGTTACAACCAAGGTATGCAGAAGAGCATCTCTGAACGCACAACACGTTGGACTATAGCAGCAGAACTCAACACCGAGTACCTGTCAGCTAGCAACAAGAAACTGAAGCTACATTTCACACGGGCTCACCAAAATTAGACAACACAAGATCGGAAAAATGTTGCCCGGACTGACGAGTCTCCATTTCTGCTGCAGTATTCAGATGTAAGCATGGATCCATCCTGCCTTGTATCAACGGTTCAGGCTGCTGCTGGTGGTGGTGGTGTAATGGTGTGGGAGATATTTTCTTGTCACACTTTGGGCCAATCAGTACTAACCGAGCACTGTTTAAATGCCACAGCATACCTCGGTGTTGTTGCTGACCATGTCCGTCCCTTTATAACCACAGTGTACCCATCTTCTGATGGCTGCAGAATTATCTCAAATTGGCTTGTTGAACATGACAATGAATGGCCTCCACACTCAACAGATCTCAATCCAGTAGAGCACCTTTGGGATGTGGTGGAACAGAAGATTCACATCATGGATGCGCTGCCAACAAATCTGCACAGCTGTGTGATGCTATCATGTCAATATGGACCAAAAACTCTGAGGAATGTTTCCAGCACCTTGTTGAATCTGTATCATGACTAATTACAGCAGTTCTAAAGGAAAAAGGGGGTCCAACCCAGTACTCGCAAGGTGTACCTAATGTGGCCAGTGAGTGTATAAAGGCAGACTTCTTTTACAAACTTTTAGATGAATCGCCCCCTGCTGGCCATTCTAAAGAATGCAGGTTTAAGGCACTTCATTTTCCTGATGTGGAGGCTTTGTCCAGAGGAGCCATTACAGCTTAGCCCTGACCACTTCTTTCTGGTCAGCGCATGGACTTGCAGTGATATCACAAAATTTATTCATTTTAAATATTTATTTTCTAAGGTTTTATTCAAGTTCAACAACAGTGGATTAAAAACTCAGTTCGACAAATGTCTCTTATTACTGCGGTCTGTGTGGAAACACTGTTTAAGCAGCTCTATTAATAGACAAATGGGCTAATCTGGTAAAAAGCACTGAAATTGTTGGCAAAACTTATACTAAATAATTAAACTAAATACTACCAAAATTCAACTTCTGAGGTTATTTTAATTCATCCTCAGGTTTTATGGTTAACATTTGATTTGAGATGACTGAGTCTTTAGCATTTTTTATTTAATTTTAAGAGTTTGAATCAGTGCAATTATTACATTTTTACATTCTACATTAATTTTCCACGTGCATCTTTTGAATCTGGCTGCTGAGATGTTATCAGTGACGACTCAGATGATCTCATCGGGCAGCTTTGTGATGTAACATGTTTGTGAATGACTCTTCATCTGTTCATCGATACCTAACACGATTAGTTTGTCCAGCTGGTACGAATGAACAAACAATGAATGAATGAAGGGAATTATATCTTCAGACAGACTCGACTGGAAATGTGAACATACTCAATGAGGCACAAACTAAAAGCAGAACAATTAGTTGCTAAAACTAAATTAATCATGAATTCATAATTTCCATCTTATTACATAGTCTAAATATATGCAAGTATTATTGCCTCAGTATTATAAAAAAAAAAACTGCACTTCTAATCTAAACAAAGCAACACAGTGTGTGAAGCTACTGCACGCAAACATTCATCTCTTAGATTTTATTCTCTGATCATGCAAACGCCTCGCAGTGAAGTAAAACCAAACAAGAATCTAATCTCCCACACAAACCCTGCCGCCCACCCAGTCCTGGTCAGCATTTTATGATGTGTCTTTGTGTGTGTGGGTGTGTACATATAACCACAGGTCATTAAGGGAGGTGAAGGCTGAGGTGGCTACAGGAAGCAGGAGAGCTGAAAAGGAAATGGTGTGTGTGTGTGTGTGTAGGATCATTACTGTGTGACAGATGCAAAGCTGAAAGATTTACGAGGAGCCAAACCTCCCAAACACGCATGCGCACGCGTCTCTTCATCAATTATTAAATCTTCCATCATATGAGTCAAGCTCAGGGCATCCATCTTCCTTCTATCTGCAAAGACGGCTGAAATGCTGAGAGTGCTTCTGGTCAATAAGCCAATAAACAGGTCCGCCCGTCCGTCCAGAAAAATCTGGAAAAATTAGACGACGGACATCAAAAGTGTTTGAAGTCTGACGGTGACGGAGACAAATCTGTCTACTGTGCAAAAACGCCAGCATGAGAGCTCAGCTGTTGTTACTGTACGTGCAGCATGGGCTGAAATCCACAAAAGCAAAGAGGAAGAACAACCTTTGGCTAAACAGAAAGGAGCTGTGAGATAGAAGGGTGGTCTCACACATACACACACATATAGATGGGTGAAAGTCAATCTGAGGAAACGACTGCCCGGGGGACGCCCCTCAATGGAGACATAAATAGATTAGGATTGCTGTTCCAGGGCCAAATTTCCATTGGATATTTTCCCAGGAAGGAAAGGAGGATGTCCAACATGTCAGTGACATTAAAGGATCATGTGCATTAAAAATCTATGAGAGACTTATTTGTCTGAGTGGGACTGTTTTCATTCATTCAGCCTTCACACATTAACACACAGTGCAGACACATTTGTCAGGAGCCATTCCCACATGCCCCCTTTTCATCACTCCCCCCTCCTTCTCCATGGGAACACAAAATGCCACAGCAATGATGTCACCCTCGCACATAATAAATCAGGCATTACCTCATCACCTTCTGCTCACCCTCAGTCTCTCTCTATTGGGTGGTACCCAGAAATTGCGCAGCCAATCAGGCTTCACCCTGCTCCCCTGACCTTGGCAGACTCAGCAGCATCTACACTCCCACTGACCCCTGATATTTTCCGCTACTCTTAAAGAACCAAAATCCAGCAGACGAAAGCAGGCCGTGCATTTTAAGCAGTAAATATAATGACACCCCCCCCAGGCTCAACTCTGCTGAACAAGTGTTTCAGCCTGTGGGAGAGACTCTTTATTTGAGGCCCGCCGGTCTATTCGGCTGGTAAACAGGAGCTCTGGCAGACTGTGAGTGAAAGAAGCGCACGGCAGCAGTTTCCTTTGTGACTGCTAAGCCACGCAGACTGACGGATTGTCAGCACAGTCAGTCTGGGGCCTTCTCACTTGGTCCAGTGGGGGGAAATGATAAAAGGTTTCAGGGAGCTTTGGGAGTGTTGTTTAGCAGCTCCCATTCATTACCAGGTCTCTTTTACAGACCAACTCCGAGCGTAAACAAACACATCAAATGAAACCAGTGAATTGTTGAGCTCTTATAAAAGGTTAATCTGGACACTTGCTGTTAATGGCACGCACGCGGCTGCTTTCCCTGATTTGGAATATGTGCCATAAAAGACTGTTACACCTGTAACTGTTCATTTATTATGAATAGAGAAAAAAAGTAGAAACCACATATTTGCAGGTAGGTGATTTTCTCATGACCAAAGCACATAATGGTGGTACAGTATTATCGCTCATTTGGCTGCTGTGCATAAACATAAGTACATGTGGATTTGGTACATGGTGTCATACCTGGGGAACAGACACTAAAGTTGAATGAAAATGTTTTTCCATATTCAAGCTTTAATATTTGTGAAACCATTCACCTGACTTGGACTGTTTTAGAGAATATTATATAACCCTAATAACAAGATTTTTTTTTCTCTGCTGGGATAGGCTCCAGCCCCCCCGTGGCCTTGAATTGGATAAGCAGATGGTTGGATCAATTTGAGTATGGAGTGTAAAATCTAACGGATGTATCAGCTGACTGATACTACATTGTCCTATCACATCAAAATGCAGAAAGATGCTCTGTCTTTGAGAAATTGCATGCTTGCAAAGTTTGTCCAGCAGAGCGTCTCTGACTCTACCGTTTACCTGCAGCACATGCAGCAGAGTAGCTGCAATGCAACTGGCGGCGCTCGGCAGTCCGCACGTTTCCAGTTTTTCACTCACTTATTATTGGAGAACTGCTAAAATAATATTTTTGCAAAATGACTGAGCATAAAAAAAAGAGACCGCACCGTCATGAATGCATCAGCATGGGAATTTTATAGTTTCTGTTTTTGAACGCACGTGAAAAATCACATCTCATTAATCACACGATCGTGTCATTGTTCCTGGTTTTGGTGTCACACGTGTGAACCACAACGGCGTCTCATAGCGCTTTTATTTACTGCCCGACAGACGGCAACCGATGGTTTGAGAACCAGCAGTTCTGAGGATGTGGGAAAGGTGCTGCTGGTGGGCCGTGGAGCCACTGCAGGTGGGGCGTGGACAGCCAGGTGAGAAATATGAAGTGGAAAGAATCAGATTTTTTTTTCTTTGTTGGGAGAAAAAAAAATGCAATTGCCCTGACCTTTATTTAAGATTTTTCTTCTTCTTCTTTTTTTTTTTTTTTTACTACTAATGAGGTTTTCTGCTTCTAAATTGTGGCATTTCAGGAAACACTTATACTGATTTGTACTAAATAAACTCTGGTGCCTGAATGGCACCAAACCTGAAACGATTACATGGAGCTGCTGATAATATTGCCACATTCACAGTGACATACTCCTTTTCACCACAGGGTAACATGGACAGTGTTCTCTGTGCACCTTGAATATGACTCAGTCTCTGCTGAACTATGAACTGCCTGTTCTGAACACAAAAATCATGCCGTGCTGCAAAACTGAACCTCTTTCTTCCTGTGATAGTCACCTAATCACGAAGTCTTTAGTTCTTCAAGTGAGAAAAGGAGTTTAAGATTATTATTTTATGCAGTGTTCAATAGGAATGCAGACAAAGCCTATATGCCTTCGTAAATTGATGAAGGTCAGATATGAAACTGGCAGGACTCACTAAACAGTGACAAAATGTGGGCTTTAATATTCTTCATCTTTTTTAATCCCATTCAGGGTTTAAGTCAGCACTCTATCTCCTCCAAACACCACAAAATTAAATTTTTAAAGTGTGACTAAAGCAAAGGAGTGAGTGCCAAAGGTCAGAGCTGGAAAAAAGTCGATTAATGAAAATCCACCGGCAGACAGGACGGCTTCTTCCTCCCCTCTGCAAATATTATCAGCACGCATGAACTCCAGATATGAACTTGAGGAGGTGCAGACAGAGCAAAGAGACTCGAATTATGTTCTTTTAGATTTCCAAAAGGTACGGTTCTGCTCGTGTTGCTCTGAAAAGACACAGGAACTGTTAAATGTCGTCCAGTATCCTGCAGAAATACCACACTAACACCTAAGAGCTTCCTGTTTTGAAGTGAAGAAACGAAACAAAAAAAGGGGTGTGGGGGGGGGGGTGCGAAGAGTGAGTTAAAGTGAAAGTCTCAAGGTTGTTCCTCAAAAGAGGAAATCAGGAATTGAAATGGTGTGCAGGCATCACTGCATTTTTCACTCAAGGTTTTAGATTTACATAATGTGACATTTATTTGTTTTTTGTTTTGTTTTGCACAAAAAGACACACATTAATTGATCTTAATATACATTTAATGCAATGTTCTTTGTTATTTCTTGGATAAATTGTACTTTAAATGAGAGACAAAGACAGTCCTCTTGGAGCAGCTGGTTGTTCTGGATTATGCCGACACTGTCTGTGACACAAACAGCCAAAAAAAAAAAGAAAAAAAAGAGGCTAAAACCAGAAATTGCATTCTCATCCAGCATGTGACTCAGAAGCACACAACTTTACTAGAGGCTGGGGATGTAGGCACATGTAACCGCTAAAAAATATAAATAAAAAATTCAAAAACCACAACGGTGTCGAGACCACGCTGTCAGTCACATGGGGGGCAGCGGCGTTTGATTCAGGGTTACGTTTTGAAAAGAGGGAAGTCGGTAAGTTCAGGGGCTTTTCCAACCAGACAGACAGAAGTGTGACTGACTCCGTGTGCCGGGAATTTGGAGAAGTGAGCGGTATTTTAAGAGAAATTAGTTAATCTAAGTTATTACGTCCCGCTCAAATGCATGCCCGGAGACTGACAATGAACATAATTTTTGTATTTCAGAATAGACTTATTGCTGCTTTTTCCTTTGGATCGTGTCAGTGCGGAGAAAGTGAAGCACGCTGCTGAATCACCTGACTGACAACAGTCTGTCATCACTGCTTATACAGGAAAAAAAAAACTCTTACACTTTCTCATTTGGGGAAATTTCTGCTTTTTTTTGTCTATTAATTGAATGTTTGGATTTTTGGCTGGACAAAGAAAAAAGTTTATAGATGAGACTATTTAATAAGTCACTAAAATATTACCAGTAAATTAATCAATAGTAAAAGTAATCGCTGGTTAAAACTTAATTTTTAAGAAACAAGAAAAAATTGCACCAGATTTAGCCGTAAACTAAATTTCATCTTCATTCTTGTCAGCAATTAGTCCATTTTTGACTGAATTAATCACAGATACATTTTGATTAATCCACTATTCAATTATTATTAAATTCATTGATTTATGAAGCAAAAAAATAAAAAAATCAAGACGATTTGGAGCTCTCAAATAATAGACATGTGCACAATAGCAAATTAATATTTCCTACTTTTGAACTGTTAAGCAAAACAAGATGTCACCTTGCGTTCTCATGTAAATGTGCCATATATACATTGCCCTGAACAACGGAAAGATTAAACATCTATACATCTAACCAAACAAGCTCGGACCACGAGTTAAGCACACTTTGATCTAAACTGAAGTTCAGTTTCACTCTTAGACAAACACCATCACTATCATCCAACTACACAATCAGAAAACATAAATTGATCGGTGCACTTACAATTTGGGCTTCAGCCGCTCCCTGCTGCGTCCGTTTTTTGCTGACATATCACCCGAGGGAGCAAAAGAGTTGTTTAGACAACCCGGAGACAGACTCATGTCAGCAGCTCTGATGTTTGACTCACTAAGCTCGCCCGGCTTCACGGCCTCGCTGTCACAAGCGTCAGTGTCTCTCTCTTCCTCTGCTTCCTCTCTGGGTGCAGCTGCACGGAGAGGGTCACACTTCTTTATCAGCCGTTTCCTGTCCTCCCCGCTCGTCCTCGGGGAGTAGACTTGACCCTGTGACAGCAGAGGCTTCGCCCATGGCAGCCCTGCCTGCCTCACAGCAGCTCATTTCTTCTGTTAAAACTTCATGAGGCAAATTTCCTGCACTCATCAATCCATTTAAAGGCTGTGGCAGCACAAATCAAATTTTCCTCTTATCCATCATCTATTAAACCCTTCCACCGCCTCTCAAACAATTAGATTTACCAACCTCTTTACAGGAGCACTGGAGAGCTTTGTTTTCTAAAGGATGGAGTGAGGTGAGGAGAGACAGAAGCTCCTCTTTGTCACCCATTTAGAGAAATCAGTAACCTATGGAAGCTTGTTTCCGCCACAGAATTTTTTTTTTTTTGTCATCCAGACATCCTCAGTCATTAGAGTCTGAATGATCTACTTAACTGAAGTTCATCAGCTGATATCAGCTAATGAACATATTATTGAGAGAGTTCAGAAACAAAATCAGTCACAATTTTGTCCACACACCAAACTATGATCAGCACATAACGGGCTCTGGGCTTTGGTGTTTTTGGAGTTTTAGAGTTTTCTTTTTTAGCCGTCTTCTCTTTGGTGTCATTGTGGTTTCTTGTTCTCACTTTTGCACCTTTGTTCCAGTAAAAAGTTTTGTTTTGGTTTTGAACTCTTAGTGAATATATTCAAGTTTGAGTTTCTGTTTTCTTATATGGAGTGTGGATCACTGCTTTTATTTCCTCATTATTTTACAGCAAATTTGTAATTGAGCCACTGGTTTCCATTTCCTTTATATTTTTCTAAGGATTAGTTTAGTTCATTGTGTTTTCTGAGGCACTACGGAGTGAGTCGGGATAATCAGGGTAATCGGTCACACGAAGCCGGCTATCAGCTGTGAGTTAACCTGGGCTTCCCCTGCATGTTCACATGAAAGGGGTGGTGTTTACAGCATCTGACCAGTCACAGATATGGATCACAGTCCAGGCATCAGAGCAGCTGATTTTATTTTATTTTATTTTTTTACAGAAGATGAAACTTTCTATGGGGAAAATATTAAACACATAATACAACCGAATGCAGCACAGCTGCTGTAGACAAAACAGCTGTATGAGAGGAAAAGCACCGTAGAGCAGTTTAGTATTAAAAGCACTGAATGAATATGTGGGCACTTTAAGCACTTTGGTCCATGAGACTGGCAAAGAGCTACTTTATTAATGAAGTTTAGCCTATCTGAAGCCAGGAAGAAAGCCAGCAAAAATGCTGACTGTGTAAGTCAACAGACTTAATATCACAACTCTATCATTAAGACACAGGAGAATCTGATGGATTATAATCAAATACGTCATTAAATTAATGTTTAAAAGTTTTAGTTTTATTCTCTCAGCTGCAGCCTTGGTGGTGTTTAACAGTCTGAGAGTAAAGAATAACCACAAAAACAAAATTCAAACACAGGCTTAGACTACGTGTGAATCTTATAAGGTCGGCAATTACAAATAGATGCTCTGTTTTAGGTTCATATATTAATGCTTACAAAAAAATTGTTTGCAGCCAACAGGAATCAAGGAATAAAGTTGTGTATAAGAATCTATATTCAATATTGATGCTCATCAGGGAAACACAAAGACTTTAGAAGCTATTTTTAAAAAAAAAAAACTTCAGACCCTCCTACTCTCTGTGCACAGAAGTCTGGGGGATCTTTCCAGGAATGGTGAACTGATTGGTTAACAGGCAGTGATTTCACACCTGTTGATCTCTGACCAGGTTAGGTTCATATCACCAGCTACCATGACAAAACCCAGGGTTAACCCTGAAGTTACCTGGATAAGACAAAATACTGCTTCATAGTACAGTTTTTCAACAAAAACACTGAAAACACAGCAGCAGCAGTTTTAGTGCAGTCTGTGTTAAAATATGCTGACGAACCGTTAATAAGAAAAAAGTATTTCTTATCCGATTACTCGATTAATCAATGGAATAATCGATAGAATACTCGATTACTAAAATAATTGATAATTGCAGACCTAGCTAACAGCTCTTAGGGAATCACCTTTTTGGTGCAAAAATACTATCTACTAATATAATATAATAATATAATGGCTCAAGACTCTTGCACAGTACTGTACATGAAAGCATGAAATCCTCAGATCTATGATGTTTGAAGTTACTGAATAAATTACATTAAAATAATGAATAATTGATTACTAGATAAGCAGCTGTTACTGTTATTCGAATGCATCTTTAACAAACATCCCTTAGACTTTGATTACTCAGCACTCCAAATAACTTTGTTTTCCTGAAGCAATCTTCTGTTTTGTTATTTTTGTGTCCTGCAGCCTGCCCTCATTAAAATTACTCAACACCAACACTATTCGACGTGGTGCCTCTCTGGAGCTTCTGTTACCAGGCAGAGTTCGTCTGCAGGTGGAAACAGCTGAGTCACTGCAGCCTCTTCGTGCTTTCTGTCACTGACAAAATCTGCATCATAGAGCTGCCACCAAAAAGACAATCTCAATCACTTTTTAAAATTAGACCAAGGCTTTAATGTTTGACCTGCAGACGTGAGTTCGGGTGCAGAAGGACAGATGGAGACATGTATGTGCGAACCCCACAGCACAAGCAGGCAGAGCCGCAGGCTTAAAATCAGCACGTCCCTCCTTAAACCGTAAATTTCATTTTTTCCACACAAGCTCCACATTTGTTATTGATTACAATGTGTGAAAGCACATGAGCATTTATGCATCACCAACATTAAGGAGGAAAAAACTGCAGGTGATCAGAAAGCACTGTTTTTTAAATCCACATCATCTGTAGATGCACAGTGGATGGAAAAAGCAGATTTTATTAAAAGTGCTAAGCAAGCAGAAGCCTTTGTAGTCCTTTGGGGCGACAGTTAGGGCAGTGATTGTCAAGCAGAAATAGTTTGATTGGGAGCAGGAAAGGGCTGCAGCGCACTGCAGAGAGACTGCAGCACCAGTCGAGTGTTCAGAGTTAAAAAAACAAACAAACATTGATTTTCAGTTCGGCTTTATCCGATTTTAATGAACATTTTCATAGCGGTTTTATTTTTAACACAGATAAGGAAAAGCAATTATTTAGCATTACTGTAAGCTGGTGAATCAGAGTACGTTATAAATATGCTAACAGGAGAAAGCTATGGAAAAAAAAAATCACACAATGACACAAGAGTAGAAATCACTCTATTCCTCAAATCTGGGAGGCAATAGGGGTTTGGGATGGACTCCTTTCATAATGATCCTGCTTCACACCTTTTCCTGTGCAGGTGTTAATGCCTAAACTTAAGATTCTCAAAGACAATGAAACTCACAAAGGAGCTCTCGCCATCTTCAGTCTGGCTAAATGGTCAGCATGTTTTAGTCAAACTGATGAACTTAACAGAAGATAAAATGAGGCTTAAGCTGGTTAAGCAGAAAGAGAGTTATACAGTGACAGGGCAGCAAGAAATCAAGCCATTAAAATCACTAATGTCCAGAAGTTTTGATCATTTGTTTTCATTTTTTTTTATCTGTTGATATTTGGAAATGAAGTAAGATCAATTAGGCAAGCTTTGAGGCAGCTATGCACAGTTTGTTTTAGATCACTTTGTCCATATAAGCACATGTGAAATTATAACAGAAATGTTATTAAAAATCCCTCCATGTGAAAGTACAGCAAGTGAGGTCAGAAGTCAGGGCCGGTCTGTTTACTGTGTTTGAGGGGACCACAAGACAGTGTACTCCAAGCCTGGATAAATGGGGCGGCTTATTTCGGGAAGGGCATCCGGCTCAAAATCTTTCCCAAATCAAATATGCAAATCATATTTAACATGGCAGAGAGCAAAGAAAGCCTGTAGCACATATCTCTGAGAAACACATTACAACCAAGATGAACCATTAGATGAAACAGAAGTTTCAGATCAATAGAGATGGATAAATATTATGGCTACATCACTGTTGAAGGGTCTCTGGTGTTTTGCAGTTCAGCTTTGACGCAAATATGAGGCAAAAATAAAAAAATAAAAAGTGTAAACACAGAGAGCTCGGCTGCAATTTCCCATGAGGTCTAGCTTCTACAGTTTTCCTCAGAAAGCAGCAGGAGATAGACCCCACCCCCGCACCCCCACCCACACACATACTCTCACACATATATATATACACACACTGTCTCCACTTCCTTTTCATTTGAGTCATGGACATTTGCTGCACTGCACTTTTTTTTTTTTTGTCAGGATTTAATCTCCAGAAAGTCCCTGTCCCACTCCTCACTTTCCCACAAGTGTTCAATCCCCCTTCACCGTGAAAATCCTGCTCTCTCCGAGGAGGATCCTCTTCTAATTTCTATCCAGTGTGCTCTAGGGGGAAACTACAACTCTCTTTTTACTGACTTACTCGCACAGCTTCTCTCCCGTTAATTCAACAGTTCTGGCGTGTGTAGCGTCACTACATGGTGGAGGAGCAGAAGGGCCGAAAGCTGCAGGCTGATATCTGACACCTCAAAAGAGTGCGATGGAGCTGGCACAGATCTCATGTCTGAATCAGCTACATTATGACAGCACATTACAATGAAAAAAGGAATGCAAAGTAGTGATTTCACTTTCAAAGTTTAAAAAATAAAGCCACGCACAGAGACCTGCTGCAGCCCTTCACCTACTCCGAGGCAGTTGGATGTTAACTCCCTGTCAGTGTTCACTGTGCACACAGACACCACAAACCATTGTGGACTCGACCTTATGCCCAGATACCCTCCTCAGATTTCCCATTCAGATATCCGGCCAGGGGGAAATCATTAATGACCCACTGAGAGCTGAGTTTCAAGCCAACCCGCTGACAGCTTAGATGGACCAAGCGAACAGAGGCGAGACTCGGAAGACAGACCTTTTTTACAGCCAGTCAAAATCAATAAAAGCCAATAAAGTAGAATCAATACAACTATTTAATGTACTATCAGTGACATGTGGCTTTTTGATTACATGCAGTGGCTGCTAACAATGATTAAAAAAACAGTTTCTATTTTTCATGCAATAAAGTAGGGCTGGGCGATATGGACCTAAAATAATATCACGATATTTTTTAGCTGAATG